>JACEVL010000654.1:275000-752500 GCA_020284085.1 Aporrectodea caliginosa
ATGATGATGATGAGGGTTTGATGATGTCTACCAAGACCAGCTACACTTGTGCCAGCCACCGTCGTGTCTCCTACCACTAGACAGCATCGCAGACCACGAGCGACACATTGTCTACAATTGGCAGAGATATTCAGACAATGCGGGTCCAAATAACTCACGATGGAAAGTCTCGTTACCAAGACAACGTCGTTGCCATGGCTTCAGCTGTTGATTGCCATGATTACGGAAACTAGGGCGGCGCTTGAATATGTTTTGGCGGTTTTCATGGAGCGCTTGACAGCACTCGCTAATTTATGGACGTGTGTAAGCATCCAGAGATTTAATGCAGCGCCTGGAATGTATAAGTGATTCTGGAAGTAAACTAGATTCATTGAACGAGAAGTATGCGATTCATCATCATCATCATCATCATCATCATCATCATCATCATCATCATCATCATCATATTCATCATCATCGTCATATTCATCGTCGTCGTCATCGTCATCGTCCTTGTCTCTGTTGTCTTAATCATCATCTATTATTATCATCAGCAGCTTTTTAATCATTATTATTATATTATTATCATTACTACTATCATTACTATTGTTATTGTTCCCATTATTATGATAATAATAATAGCAGCATTAGCAGCAGCAGCGCCGTTGTTATATATTATTATTAGTAGTAGTAGTAGTAGTTGTAGTTGTAGCACTAGTAGTATCATATCATCATTGTCATCATCACTGCGTACTCACCAATGGCCGCCCATCCACCAAAAACAGCTGACGTCACTTCCCCCTGCGTCATCAGCAGGGCACAGATGATGAGAATGGCCGTAGCGTATATCAGAGACAGGTTTCGAACCTGCAACCTCGACTCTTCTTCCTCTTCGCATTCCTCCTTCTCTTCCGGTTGATACCTCAGCCAGACAATCCCTCCCAGAACCCCCACAGTCGATATCACCATGGCAACGATCCAAACCGGATGTCCGGTCCGAACGTGGCTCTGCGCATGCGCCAAGATGGCGGCGAGAGCAAGACAGGATGTGACGTAGAGGAGGATAGAGAGGCGGGCCTTCCGGTAGGTCGTCTGCGTAGGTTGTGGGGCGTTGGAAGGGGAGATTGGGTTTGGGTGAACTTGGTGGACATCTCGACTATTCAGGTATTCCTCGACGATGGCGTCAATATCTGTTTCGTTGGCGGAATCCTCACTTTCGAAACTGTTCGTAATATCAGACTTAGAAGTAGACTGTTCCGTGGCGTTTGGCTGGGTTTCTAAGACCTCCGTACTCGAGCGAACACCTTCGCTCGAAACGCTACTGTCTCCGGTAGTGCTAGAACTGTTTTCGGTTGCGCCAATAGCGGTTGGTTCGACCTCGGAATTCGAAGGTTGTTGAATGTTGTTGATCTTCTCGATACCAGCATCGTTCTCTTGTTGTTCTTCTCCTGTTTCCCCTTCTCCGAATTCTGTTCTGAGATTCTCCGGCAACCGCTCGTGACCTTCTTCTTCTTCTTCTTCTACACCTCCATATCTTTTCCTTTTCCAGTGTCTTCTGGTTGTTTTTCGATCTCCCTCAACCACGTGTAACCCGGCAACTGCGATATCCCATCATCGCCACACCTCGCATCCCTCCTCGCACCAACACTCCCTCCTTCCGTTCCCTTCCCAGTCTCCGCAGCCTTGAACCGTATCGTAAGAACCGTAACGACCACAACGAGATGCTCCACGAGAACTCCAGTCGCAGCCAACTCGCAGAGCGTAACAGTACTCAAGGCAGCGCAGCCGAGCGCACAGAGGCACCCAAGGACCAAGCAGACGATCACAGACCTCTCCTGCGAGTCATCGTCCGAGACCAAGACCCTAACCAAAAGACCATCGCGAGCCAGGTCCTCCAGGGTCTCCACGGACCTTTCGAACTGGACGAAGATGCTCGGAGTTAGGAAGACCATGGAAGCAACACAGACGAGGTACTTGGTCCACGCGTCGAATCCGGAAACCTCGAAGGCCTCGGAGAGAGGTTGCTCTGTGGTGAGGTTGGACCTCGATGCTATGGAGGAGATCATCGTGGAAGAACCAGCGAGGAGGAGACCCAGAATGGCCAATCCTAGAAGAGATGAACGCAGGTGGAGGCTGTAGGACTTGGGAGAATTGTAGTCGAAGGAACGGAAAAGGTTCTCGAAGACGGTCAGGGAAAGGTAAAAGATGGATGCACCGGACATCACCTGAAACAATCAGGTGACAATAATATTATTGACAGGTAATTATAGTCACGAATGACATGCTTCACGATTGGTATTAATATGATGATGATGATGACGACGACGATGATGATAATAAAAATAATAATAATAAAAATAATAATAATAATAATGATTATTATTATTAATGTTATTAATAATAATAACAACCATGCCCAGGTTCCCACAAACCACCGCTTACACCGACGACCGCACATCGGGTTTCTTTATCCGGTAATTCGACGGTTTCGAATCCAGACAGATCTCAAATCCAGTCTCAAACCAACGAATCGGAGCAAACCTGCCGCAGCAACACAGACGCTGAAGACGGGTTAGAGTCAGCATCAACGACAAAACATCCTGATCTGCCTAATGGCCTACTCAGACACATACCGAAAGGCACAAGAACTGCCGCAGCACACCTCTTGACAGACATCATAGGGGATATTCTACATCAGCCCTTACACCCCGCCGGGTGGCTACGCCTCCTCTCCTTTGGATCAGGAACCATGGAAAAACCGACAAGGGGCGGTAAGAGACACAACCTCACACAATACATCAAATCTCGAATAGACACTTTCAAAAATGATTGGGAGACGACCGCATCGCTTTTATTTGGGCCGGATCGAGACAGAGCAGACATGGGAAAACCCAGGAAATCACCTGACGCTAATTCCATCGCGGCCGCTGTAGCAGCCAAGTTAGAAGATGGCAACCTCAGCGCTGCATCGCGCATTCTCTGCTCAAACGATAGCCCAGCCCCAATTAACAAAGAAACTTTGGAGTTACTCAGGCTTAAACATCCATCGGCCCCAGAGCGGACCATTGCGCAGCCGTCGCCCCAAACAGCACCATTACAGATCACTGAAAAGGAGGTCCACGACGCCATGCGATCCTTCCCGAAAGGCTCCTCCGGCGGGCCGGATGGATTGAGGCCACAACACGTCTTGGAGCTCCTCAAAGACCACGTCGCAGGTCAGGGGCTACTGAAGGCAATGACTGCCTTAACAAACTTGCTCCTGGCCGGTATTTGTCCACAAGAGCTTCGCCCCATCCTTTTTGGTGGCACACTGTTTGCACTTAAGAAAAGCTCAGGAGGCCTAAGACCTATCGTCATAGGCTACTTGTGGCGTAGACTGGCCTCGAAGTGCGCAAACGCTTACATAATACCTATAGCGACACCTCGCCTCTCCCCTAAACAACTGGGAGTCGGTGTATCAGGAGGAGCCGAAGCCGCAATTCATGCCACGAGAAGATTCATGGAACACATGAGCGAAGACACTATAATCGTTAAACTCGACTTGGCAAATGCCTTTAACAGCCTGCACCGTGACATAATGTTATCCTCGTTGTCGGAGTGGTGCCCAGAACTCTACGCCTATTGTCATCTAGCATACGCAGAACCATCCAGCTTGAAGTACGGCAACTTCACTCTACAATCGCAGGAAGGACCGCAACAAGGAGACCCACTAGGTCCGGTTCTCTTTTGTCTACCGCTTCAAGAAGTTCTTACTCACTTACAATCGCCGCTAGCCTTTGGTTATTTAGATGATCTCACCGTGGGCGGCGGGTACAAGAAAGTGTGCGAGGACGTCATGGCAATTAAAGAAGGTTGCGCACGTTTGGGCTTATCGATCAACAGCTCAAAATGCGAAGTAATATCCAAGGACGCAAATATCGACCTACCAGAACCGGTGAACCAATTCCTGCGCGTAGATCCATCATCAGCAGAGCTGCTAGGCGCACCACTATCTCCACGTGAGGCCCTCAACGATACTTTAAACTCAATCGTATCGAGGTTGGCAAGTACTATGAAAAAGCTGGAACAGATACCAAGACAAGACGCAATCCTGATACTACGATGTTCAATTGGGGCTCCGAGGCTTATATACATTCTCCGCTGCACGCCTTGTCATGAACACCCGGGCCTCTCGAAATTCGACGAAGGATTACGTGATGGCACCGAGAGCATTCTTAACATCGCTCTCTCTGACGATCAATGGTCACTCGCTTCCATGCCTATCAGGATGGGCGGGTTGGGAATAAGAAGAGCATCTTCGTTGGCACTTCCAGCTTTTTAGCCTCAGCCGCAAGATCTCAGCTCACCCAATCGCTCATCCTCGCCCTGACACAGGTGCCTGAGGATTCTATCTTGGAAATAATGAGAAGGAGATGGCAGCAGAGCACCGCTGAAACGTCCGACTTCCCATCTTCAGACTGCAAACAGTCTTCATGGGATACACCGCTGCTGTCAGCGGCCATGTCGGGGATCGAATCGCGCGCCCGGGACCCGTATGACCTGGCCAGGCTAAACGCCATACAGGCCCCACACGCTTCAGACTGGCTCTTCGCCCTGCCGCTAGCAGCCCAAGGCCTAAGGCTGAACGACGAGGAGATGAGGGTGGCAGTGGGCTTGAGACTAGGGGCGGTCATCTGTGCCCCACACGCATGCGCATGTGGAACAATGGTCTCAGCCAGAGGCTCGCATGGATTGGCTTGCTCACTGGGCTTCGGCAGACAAGCAAGACATTCTACAATTAACGATATTGTGCTGCGCAGTCTCATCAGGGCAGGCATACCATCGATCAGGGAACCGGTTGGCCTTACCCGACTGGATGGGAAAAGACCGGATGGCCAAACCTTGATTCCTTGGAAAAGCGGGCGTTCTCTGATTTGGGATGTGACAATCATTGACACTTTCGCGCCATCGTACTTGGCCGAGACATCAGCAGCGGCAGGAGGAGCGGCGGAAATAGCCGCGACTAGAAAGCAATCCAAATACGCTGAGCTTCAGACGAGATACTGTTTTACCCCTATCGCGATAGAAACGATGGGGCCTATGGACCACGAAGGCCTGGCCTTCATCTTGGAACTCGGCCGACGATTGACAAGAACAACGGAAGATCTTCAAGAAACTTTCTTCCTGTTCCAAAAGATTTCAGTTACAATCCAGCGGTTTAACGCTATCGCGTGCCTGGGTTCGATGAGGCCCTAGAACCATGATTTAAGAACCATGATTTTAAGAACTCTGATTTTATAATAATAATAATAATAATAATAATAATAATAATAATAATAATAATAAAATAATAATAATAATAATAATAATAATAATTATTATTATTATTATTATTATTATTAAACGCCATTTATTTTTTCGTCGACATTACCATGCTAGATTGTTCATAATAATAATAATAATAATAATAATAATAATAATAATAATAATAATAATAATAATAATAATAATAATAATAATAATAATAATAATAATAATAATAATAATAATAATAATAATAATAATAATAATAATAATAATAATAATAATAATAATAATAATAATAATAATAATAATAATAAGGCAAGGAAGGAGAGAGAAATGGAGGGACTGAGGGAGGTATGCAGAGACAGATGCGACCCCTAATGGTTGGTACCCGTCTGGCCAACATGGAACTCGCGTAACGAAGACTGATGTTCACGCACATTTCTCTTCGTTTATTTCGTTTATATTATTGATGAGTGAGTATGTGCGTGTGTTCCTATTGAACAACTGCTCACTTAAATATATCCGAAGAGAGCGCTAGAACAAATCGGGTACCGTGTCCACAGGAAAGCATGAAAAACGACGACTGAGTAACGGCGAATGTCGTCCTGATGATGATGATGATGATGACGACGACGACGACTACATCATCATCATCATCATCATCGCATACATAAAAACGTGAATGTACATACATACATGCAAATATATATATATATATATAAAATACCAATATATTTGTCTATATATATATATATATATATATATTAAATACATGAATGCATAGATGATATGTGGTGATTGTCGTGAAGACGATACTGCCTATATAACAAGCTCTTCTAACCTACACGATCTCTTAAGGGCTTATTTTGAATTTAAAGTCACAGGTAAGTAAACAGACTGAATTGCGGGTCAGGTATCGATCAAGAGCTAATTACGTCTGACGTCCACAGAAATCAATCCACCATAGAACTGTCCACTAAATAAGACCACGTGTCCTCTGGCGCATTGAATTTATGAGGAGCCACATTTCAATCCAACATTCGGCTGTTTAACCTAGCAAGAGCTATTGTGGGACCATTACCTAAAGACTAGCGTAAATAAGTTGTAAATTTAGTTAATCTACCGTAAAGCCGATATTGGTAGCATTCCTGCATGATGATCATCATCATCATTATCAGGTCCTGACGCCAGCCATTACTATTTTAATTCTCTCCTTATTGGCCTCTCTCCTGTAGGTCCTTCTATCTCCTCTTCAGGCCGTACTTAACGCCGCTGATAGACTGATAGCCCGCTTTCCTCGATGCTCCCATATCTCTGCTTTTATGGTTGAACAACTTCACTGGCTCCCTCTGTCTGCAAGCGAACAGTTCAAAGTTCTCGTTCTGGTACTTAAGTCTCAACTGGGTGTCGCCCCGAAGTATCTTCGTGATCGAGTGGTCCCTCTCAGCCACTTCACGGTGTCTTCTTCGATCCTCTGACCGTCTTTATCCCTGTATTCCCTCGTGTCAGGACTGCCTTGGCTCAATCCAGATCCTTCACCTTTATAGGTCCCTGTCTGCGGAATGGACTTTCTCCCATCTCTCCGCTCCACCTTTCTTTCTAGCAACGTTTCCTCATCTTACTCTCGCCTCAAATCCTGTTTTTTCTCGGCGTATGTCGTATTGGGAGCGCTTCTGAATATCCATGCCGGGAGGAGCGCTTTAAAATGGTTAAGCACAATGCAATACAATACAATTTGGAGAAGATGGTTACGAATAAATTAGCTCCATTGGCCTCGGTCATTTTTGTCAAGTCCATTGCTTCCCGTAGTGTTAGTCCAAGTGATGTTATGTTATCATAATATATCATCTATCCAGCGTAGTCTTGGTCTGCTTTTGTTTCTCTTACCTTCGCATCTTGCATGAACGATATGTACGTTACTTGTGGTTAAAATCCCTTTGGCTTTGGACAGTATTTTACACTAGCTACATCATTGTGCATCCTCCCTGATTTGACACCGTCTCTATGTATGTTCATACATTATGCAAATGTGTATGTGTGTGTGCATGCATGTACGTAGTCATGTGTGTATATATGTATGTGTGTATGACTGTATGCATGCATGTATTCATTTAAGTATATGTCGATATGCTCGCGTGTGTGTCGCATATGTATGTATGTATATTTGTATGTAAGTATGTTTGCATGTATGTATGCATATATGAATGTATATGCGTATATATGCATGTCTTCATTTAGGTCAGTAAATATGTATGCATGTGTTTATATATAATTATGTGCGTATGTATACAAGACTTAATACGGTATCGTTCAAGTACCTCGCAAAGAGCGCTCGCTTCTCCACCAACAATCTACCCTACCGTATAACGGATGCCTCCCACCTACTCACCCCTTCGTAACCCTCTGGGAAGACCTTGTCAACCCCCGTCCAGTTCTCTCCATTGAACGCCGTCACCGCCGCCCCCGCCAGAACCCCAAGCACCGCGACCACGGACAGACTGAACCCCACGAGCACCGTCCTTGGCGGACGAAGAACCAGCCTCAGAGCCACCAGCGCCCAGACGACCATACACACCATGAACCCCAGGAGGTCAACGACGAGGGTCTCGGGGCCTGGAACCCATCCGAACAGAGACAGGGACAGAACGGTCAGTCGCTGTCCCATCAGGTAGTTGAGGCTCTGAGAACAGCCGCGAACCAAGGCCGAGGTCAAGGTCAAGGACTTGGCCACTGAGGACCAGGCGACGGCGAAGGACGACACCTCACTTCCGGTTCGGTGGATGGCGTCCTGCGTCGATGTGGTTGATTTCCAGATTCGACAGCGAAGATCGAGGAATGAGAACCCTGCCACAGAGAAGAAACAGGACGGATGTAGTTGTACGTCGTCATGGTAATCATCGTCATCGTCATGGTTACAGTCGTCGTTGTTGTCGTAATCGTCGTCATGGTTACAATCGTCGTTGTTGTCGTAATCGTCGTCATGGTTACAGTCGTTGTTGTCGTAATCGTCGTCATGGTTACAGTCGTTGTTGTCGTAATCGTCGTCATGGTTACAGTCGTCGTCGGCGTCAACGAAGGCATTGCTTACCAAAAACAAATAAAAAAGAATTAAGTTATTTACCTAGAAAAGTATTTACCAAAATAAACTCCATTTACCCGTAGTATCTACCGTCTGTTATGATAAATATTCCCTCGGCGGATGTTATTATTTCTGTCGGATATATCGACTTGGCTTCTGTAATATATATTCACTGATTTCACTAGATATCCTGGGCCTTAGTATAACGGCCTATTATGGAAGTCATTAGAATTGATTTATATCGGATTGGATTGCATTAGGTTAGGTAAGGTTACGTTTGGTCAGATAAAAGACTTTGGCACAAACGATAAACTGTGGCCCGCTCTGTATCGGCCATTGAACCTGTGGTCCAGATTGCAAAGCCTCCAAAGCTCTGAAAAGTATCGCTTTACGTAAATTCCTCTCTCCAACGACCCTATACGCTGGTATCGTTAGCCATCTCTTTAAAACTGTTATTTGTAGGCCACATCGATTCCTAGAAAAGGCTCTCTATCAGTTCACTGTCAGCTTTCTATGGGAATCCGTTGGTTGGTTCCACGTGTTTGCGTGGGCCCACCAGTGGTGACTCTTCTAGCTTACTGTGCATTGTTTTGCCAACTGATGTAATGTTTTCGTTCCTATTGACATTTAACATCATATAGTCTAGGGCAGAGAATGCCTCTGAGTAGGTCTCTTGAAGAGGCGCTATATAAATGCACAGAATGAATGAATGAATGAATGAATGAATGAATGAATGAATGAATGAATGAATGAATGATTGAATGAACGAACGAATGAAAAAAGGAATGCGTGAACGAATGAGTGAATACAAGAAAGGAAAATGAAGGAATGAATGAAAGAATGAATGAATGAATGAATGAATGAACGGTTGAATGAACGGTTGAATGAACGAATGAACGAATGAATGAATGAATGAATGAATGAATGAACGATTGAATGAACGAATGAACGAATGAATGAATGAATGAATGAATGAATGAATGAATGAACGATTGAATGAACGAATGAACGAACGAATGAATGAATGAATGAATGAATGAACGAACGAATGAATGAATGAATGAATGAATGAACGAACGAACGAATGAATGAAGGAATGAATGAATGAATGAACGAACGAACGAACGAATGAATGAATGAATGAACGAATGAATGATTGAATGAACGAATGAATGAATGAATGAATGAATGAATGAATGAATAAACGATTGAATGAACGAAGACGAACGAATGAATGAATGAATAAATGAATGAATGAATGAATTAATGAATGAATGAATGAATGAATGCATTCATGCATTCATGCATTCATGCATTCATGCATTCATGCATGCATGCATGAGCAGATAAACAAAAGGGCGAAAGAATGAGTAACTTAGTTAATCAGCGAGCATGTAACAAACAATGAGGAAACAAATGACCAGATGAACAACAAAGGGCGAATTTCTTTTAATGAACGAATGATTGGCTGAATTGGACTGGCCTTTGATCAGCTCTGAACTTCGGGCCCTACGTCACAGGTGCCTCGAATCGGTCAAATGCATATTGTATTAAATAAAAAACAAACAAATAAATGTCAATTCTCCAATTACTACTCAAAACGTCGTAAAATGAGCCTGTATGGCGATACACAACAACAATCCTAATGGAGGCATTAGAAGCAATCCACCAAGCCCTCCCTTCTAATTCCCGGAACACAAATATGTTTTCCGCGGATAAATGGACCGAAATATACCCTCCATGAACATATTCCGGAATTAGATCCTACACAAAGCTTTCATGTAATTGCTCCCTCAGTCCCCAGCCATTAGAGGCGCGTTCTCCCGTTTTGTCAAGAATTCCCCGGCTCTGCACGCATGCAAAGGCCCTACATAACGGGAGCTCTCGTAAACATGTTTTCTTCGACGGTAAAATACGCGGTTGTACCGTCCGAACTCTACATTCTTCTCGATCCATTGGCCTTTCAATCTTCCAACTGGCATTCGTAATTATTACGGACCCGACCAGCGAGCGCACCATCGGGTACTAAACATGGACGGAATTAATTTACGTGGAGACACCAGGGAACTTCAATCAAGCTTCTGTAAACGGTTCCGTGGTCCTGAGTAATGTAATGTATATTGTATACGGTGATTTATACAGCGGCTATACGGGTCGGTGACTGATGATGCGAACTGCAACGTCGAATGATGGTTTCTTTGCGGAAAGGTTGTGTGAATAGTCTCTGCTAAAGGTGTTGATGTCTCGAGAAGGGAAAGAGGATTGTGTAGCTTGCTTCGGTCAGACTTAGGTTTTATTGTTATTATTACTATTATTATTACTATTATTATTATTATTATTATTATTATTATTATTATTATTATTATTATTATTATTATTATTATTATTATTATTATTATTATTATTATTATTATTATTATAATTATTATTATTATTATTATTTTACCCGATTATTATTATCTATAATCACTCGGGTGTCAAATATTAATAAGAGTGGCTGTCATTGTCAAGACCTGGAAGAGCAAATAAAGTGCTGTGTATTTTTAATGGATTTTGCAGGTCTATGAATAAAGGCAATAACTGTAGCCTGCAGCCACCAGAAATGATAACTGCAGAATGGTCTGGCAATTCAGAGCTTGTGTTCCGTTTCAACAGAGTAAAAGTCGTCTCTTCTTACCAGACAAAATGGCCGCCACGGCTCCGATGACGACAGACAAGATGGCCGACGGTCCTGTGACGTAACTGGTCACGTGGGGCGCCAGCAGAAACACGGCGGTCGGCAGAAAATCAAAGATGGCGACGTTCAGCGCTCCGAATATCGTGTAGACTCTCGCGTGGGCGAGATCTCGTCTCGGCCGGCTGTTTCCGGTCTTAGTCCGTGCGCATGCGCGCCAGAACGAAACCAATCGACCGCAAACGGTCATATCTATTTATGGAAACGGGGTTTTCCCGTAGTCTTTACTCCAAAACTTGTTATAATTCGCTCACATGACAATCTCTTGGTTGTCGGAAATATTGTTCAATATTGCATTTCACCTAAAACGTTGAAAAGATCACGGATATAATTATGGCGCCATTAATAAATAATAATAAACTAAAATGTATTCTTTAATGAAGCGCCTGACAAACGCACTGCTCTGTACGTGTACATGTTATGACGATTAAACAATTCACAAGAACACAAATTACAGAAGACAAAAATCAACAAAGTTACAGCCATGCAAGGCGCAAGCTCATTGTACTTTTGCTGCCACCCAGGGAATGAAGGCATGAGCTAAACCCTAGTCGTAGTGAGAGATTAAGAAATAAACAGAAGTTTAATTATTCAGAGCTCCCTCATAGTTTATTATAACTCTTCCGCCACTGTTTGCACTCTGACAGTGAAAGTCCCAAGCCTGGATAAAGGAGGAGGGCGACGCTAATGACCCTTGTTATCACAGAGTGCCGTTAAACTGAAATTACTACTACTTAAACAATTGAACAACAAACGTGCTTAGTGCCAGCCGGTGCCAGTCCCGAGCCTGGATGAAGGAGGAGGGCGACGCTAATGATCTTTGTTATCACACAGTGTCATTAAACTGAAATTACTACTACTCCTAGTTTATATAGCCCTCGAACCTTACCGATTACTCCTCCTCCTCTTCCTTCTGCAGTCCTACAAGGTCATCAACAACGCGAAATCCCGCCAGAGGGACAAAACAGAGGTAAGGCCTGCTGCTCGGGAGGGATACGTTACAAGATATCTTTAAAGCTTTCTTACCGCAACAGTGGTTTCAGTTTAACGACACTGTGAGATCACACAGATCATTAGCGTCGCCCTCCTCCTTAATCTAGGCTTGGGACTGGCACTGCCAGAGTACGAGTTCTTACCGCAACAGAACAACCGCTCTGTACATACCTTTGTACACAAACCTCAGGTGTACACTCATCGATGGCGTGCACAGCGTTTCAGACGGTTGTGCGGTCTAAAAATGGATCGAGACCTAAACTTGAAAATGCACGCATGAATAGGTCTATTGTATTTTAGATGGGCTTTTCAGAATTATTATTAGGGACTGTACTGTGCCGAGACATATGGAAATTGCTTCAGCCCATTAAGCTTCATAATACGTTTGTATAGGCCTACCTACGTACACCGATAACGGAAAAGACGAACCTGTTGAACTTTTTTTTCATTTCAGATATTTATATAGCGCCCCTTCAAGATTTCTACTCAGAGGCGCTCCCGACGACAGCGCGGACACTGAATCGGAGTTTCACGCCGAAGCGCATGAGCAATTGCGAGTGAAGGACTTGCCCAGGGTCCCTACGCGGCGACTTTGAGGTGGATTCGAACCCGCAACCCTCCAGCTGCAAGGCACCGAACATACCCCTACACCACCGCGCCCCACAAAATAACTACCTGAATATTTTAAAAATCAACAAAGCTCAGACGAATTTAGTTGTTACTCAAGCAGTATTAGTACTTAGTGTTTAATGAAGATGTTAATTGTAAATTTATTTAGCGCCACTTCGATAGAGACTTATAAAAAAAACGCTCTCGACCTAACACAATGAAACCACGAACGAACAGAATTTAAAATCATAACCAGGCCCTGTTAGAAAAACGGCCACAATGACGTCATTTTGAGTAGCATAGACATACAATATACAATGACGCTATCAGCGCGTTTTCTAATCCAGCAACTCCCAGGTGGCGCTTTTTGACCTAATTACGCAAGAGTGACGGAGCTTCACGCATGATTAGGTCCATCAAAAGTGACATTTGTATACTCTGCCAGTAACACACCATTATAATACTCTGGTAAAACACCATGCTAAGTCACACGTAATCGTGATCGTAAACTCTATGTGTAAAGTGCTGCTCTAAAGCTAAGCGCTGGTAGCAGCTTATTCACGAGCGCTGCGTCAGGTCATGAGGGGTTGTCCAGAGATGGCGAAGGGAAGAACAGAGTCCTCATCACCTGAACTCAGCAACTCATCTGAACTCACATGAACTCACCTGAGGTCACCTGAAGTAACCTGAGCTCATCTGAGGTCACCCGAGGTCACCTGAGCTCACCTGAGCTCACCTGAGCTCACCTGAGCTCACCTGAGCTCATCTGAATTCACCTCAACTCAACTTAACTCAACTGAGCTCAACTTTTCCTTACCTTACTACATCTTACCCTATCCTGCCTCACCTCATCTCATCTCACCACAATCTCCCCTCACCCTTATCTATCCTCTCCTTACCTTTCATTTCGTTACCTGATTCTTTAGTATGTTTTCCCGTGTTGGCTATTAAAGAATTCTAAACTCGCCGCAGATTAAGTTATTTAACGGAAACTTTCGTTTGAACAAATTTACAGTATGGTAGCTTAACAATCCTCGGCCATAACATAACCTTTCTCGTAACCTATCGCAAGGTGTAATGAAAATCGCGTAAACAAAGACGTGACCTGCACAATGAGAAGTACATCTCTTGTATTATACACATGTTGATTTGTACACTCGGATCAATAACACAGAAATCGATAACTCATCATCTGCAAGTGTAGCGATAGAGGCCCAAACAAGAAATCATGTTTTCGAGCTCGAATTGTTTGCCTTCTACAAAGAAGCACTCGATCTCCGTTGTGGTTCTCGATCATTTTGCTAAGTCAAGTGCTCTTCTAATTGTATATATTATATGTTAATTCCCAGTTTTGTAATGTCCTCATTTATGCTGTCTATTCAGCGCAGTCATGGTTTGCCTTTGTTTCTCTTTATATTGCTATTTGGCGGCGATGGGTACGAATGAATTATCTCCATTGTCCTCGGTCATTTACCAAGTCATTTGTTCCCCTTAGTTTTAGTCCAAGTAATGCCGCTAATGCGATGCCCACATTTATCTACCCAGCGCAGCCTTGGTCTGCCTTTTGTTTCTCTTTAAATTACCTAATATTATTACCATTAAGATTATTACTATACTTAACATAATTCATTATTATCATTATTATTTATGCCCCATCATCATCATCATCATCATCATCATCATCATCATCATCATCATCATCATCATCATCATCATCATCAATTCTTGACGCCAGCCATCTGGCGGCGACGGGTACGAATAAATAATCTCCACTGTCCTCGACCATTTGCTAAGTCCATTGCTCCCCTTATTGTTAGGCCTACTCCAAGTGATGTTATGTCCACACTTATATTTCGCTCTGTTAGCCTTTCTGCTTTCGGGCCAAAGAGGCTCTGTATTTACTAGAGATGAATAATTTAATTGGCTACCACGTGACGCGGAACTTTAATTGAGGTCAAATTGAAGCGACGCAGAATATTATAATTTACACCTGGTTGCGCTGGGACAATATTGCACCAGATGGCGGACCTGTCATTGAAAATGCAATAACTCTCTGTTACGTCTTTATGCGTCATGAGCCTAAGTGTGACCTACTTATATCCAGTCATCGATCAGAGAAATAGGTCAGCGTTGATGATTGGCTACAAAATAAGGATCAATATTATAATCCACAGGTATACACAGTCTCTACATGTCGCCGTGACGGGTTTGATCGCAGCCCTCTGGCGGGTGGGAAGGTATCGCGTCTTGAATCGCAATTTATTATATTTATGATGGAAAATCGATTAGAATATTTTGATTGTGTACAATGTGAAACATAAAGATGAGAACACGACATGGTGTTCACAGATAATAAACAGTTTTAAACATGGAACAGTAGCAAAGCAGTTTCGTAAGAAAAAACAAAGACAATATTGCGAACTCTAAATGTTAATAAAACATTATTATTGGCCACGTGTAATGTAAGCTGATGTTTAAAAGCATCGCTAGACCGCAGTAAGGCTCGTAAAGCAATATTGCGGGTCTGCAACATAATAATAATAATAAATAATATCTTTTCTTTAATTTAGCGCCTGACAAACGCACTGCGCTGTACATTTACATGTTATGCAATTGAAACAATCTTAACTAGTTAACTACTAACAGAACAGACAGCTTGTAATACAACGGCGCTAATAGCAGCCTACAAAGCAAATCCGTCCTAACGGGACTCGAACTCGGTACCTCTCGCACTCTTCGCCAGATGTTATCCAACGCGCCACCGGACCCCCCATCAAACATCAGAAAGTTTGAGACGTACTGGTCTATAGGGCTCTAAATTTCAGTCAACCTTATTATTTTCAGACTTTGCTGGCTCCAAAGACCTATCTGCAATCAACCTGGTCTTCCGACTTCTCAAACCGTGAACAAGGGAGAACGTTTTTCGGTAGGAGCGCCTTTTCTATGGTGCTGGCCATAGACTTTCTGGAAGTCTGTTCCGGCATACACTGTACGTTCTGCAAAGTCTGTTGTGGCCTTCAGACCTCAACTGAAAACTCATCTGTCACTGGTCTCATTTCCTTCCTCCGTAAGCCGTTTTCATTAGATTTGAATTATTTTGAGTGAAGTAAGGTCAAAGGCAACGACCTTGGGAGCCGCAAGCCGTTAAACACTCGATAATACTACACGAAAATAAAGACACACTTAGACACCCTTAAAACTTATGTACTCTCGGCTATTAAATCTATTTTGACGTTTTGATTATTGGCTAAAAGAAAACAGTAGTTAAGGTCGAAGTCAACCGTTACGGCCCTCGATTATAAAACACGAAGATAAAACAAACTTAGACACCCTTAAAACGATTGTATTCTTAGCTATTATATGTAGCTTTTGGCAATTCGTTAGATATAAGAGCTGTAATATGCCAAAACTAATCTTTGTCGGCGGCAACGACCTATGTTGTCATAAGCTGCCGTTAAACTGTGGACACACACATTCGTTTGATAATGAGATCAGTTAGTTGAGGTTGAGGTCAATGTTGAGGTCAATGGCTTTAAACTCCGCCACTGTTCACTTTCTGACAGTGCAGTCCTAAGCTTGGATAAAGGAGGAGGACGACGCTAATGGTCTTCGTTATCACACAGTGTCGTTAAACTGAAACTACTACTTCAATGGATTTGGCAGCGGCAAGGCGTTAAACATCCGATTGTAACAGACGAAAAATTGACAAACTTACACACCCTTAAAACGATAGTATTCTTATCCATTTAAATTCGCTTTGGCGTTGCGGTTGTTGTATCACAATTAACCTTTTGTTGATTAGAGGTCCTAATGACAGGCAGTGCCAGTCCTAAGCCTGGATGATGGAGGAGGGAGTCGCTAATGGTATTTGTTATCAGTGTCCATAAACTGAAACTGCTACTACTACTTAGAGGGTCCATAGTGTAGTGGTTACATCAGTGGCGTGAAGAGCAGTAGGTAGCGGGATCGCTTCCCGCAAACCTCCCAAAGGTCCACTCAGCCTATCATTCGCAGGATGGCGCGTTGGTAAAATTAGATGTAGGACGTGATGGGCGCCCTGCATGGCTGCCGTATACAGTTAAATTCGACTCCTGAAATAACTTGTGATCAGCCGTTTATACTGAATTATAATCATATTGCGTTTATCGGTTTCAATTATTAACCAATATTATTATTATTATTATTATTATTATTATTATTATTATTATTATTATTATTATTGTGAACTAATGTTTTGCATATATAATGAGCACAGGTGTTCCTTAGGTTGATATATATATAATGTGTATTCGATTGTTTAAGCGTTTTAGTCTTAGGCCTTAGTTGCGCTGTCGGCTCGTGGGCGCTTGGCCCTAAAGTAGCCTAAATATTGGCTGACGGTAGATTGTTTTACACGTGCAGTTAGCGCGCCAAACTTAGAAACTGCTGATGACAGTGAATTTGAACTATACAGTGTAGTACAGTTGTTTTAAGGCAAGAGTTGAGTTTGTTGTTATTAAACTGTGTTTGAAGAAAGAAAGAAACATTCAAAGAACTGTGTCAATTTAATTCTTAAACAGTTAGAAGACGTTGAGCAATTTATATGTAGAGATAAGGAAAGTTCTTGAGGTAGGTCACAACTAAGAAAGAAAAGAGTTGGTGACATATTTGGTGGCAGCAGCGGTAGGATTCGAAACAACGTCTGAACAACGGGATTCGAAACAACGTCTGGGTTTCGAAACAACGTCTGGGATTCAAAATTGAAAAGAGTTGAGTTGGTTGAAAAGAGTTATTGAAAAGAGTTATTGAAGAGTATTGAAAAGAGTTATTGAAACGAGTTATTGAAACGAGTTATTGAAACGAGTTATTGAAAAGAGTTATTGAAAAGAGTTATTGAAAAGAGTTATTGAAAAGAGTTATTGAAAAGAGTTATTGAAAAGAGTTATTGAAAAGAGTTATTGAAAAGGTTATTGAAAAGAGTTATTGAAAAGAGTTATTGAAAAGAGTTAGAGTGATTGAAAAGAGTTATTGAAAAGAGTTATTGAAAAGAGTTATTGAAAAAGTTATTGAAAAGAGTTATTGTTATTGAAAGAGTTATTGAAAAGAGTTATTGAAAAGAGTTATTGAAAAGAGTTATTGAAAAGAGTTATTGAAAAGAGTTATTGAAAAGAGTTATTGAAAAGAGTTATTGAAAAGAGTTATTGAAAAGAGTTATTGAAAAGAGTTATTGAAAAGAGTTATTGAAAAGAGTTATTGAAAAGAGTTATTGAAAAGAGTTATTGAAAAGAGTTATTGAAAAGAGTTATTGAAAAGAGTTATTGAAAAGAGTTATTGAAGAGAGTTATTGAAAAGAGTTATTGAAAAGAGTTATTGAAAAGAGTTATTGAAAAGAGTTATTGAAAAGAGTTATTGAAAAGAGTTATTGAAAAGAGTTATTGAAAAGAGTTATTGAAAAGAGTTATTGAAACGAGTTATTGAAAAGAGTTATTGAAAAGAGTTATTGAAAAGAAGAGTTATTGAAAAGTGTTATTGAAAAGAGTTATTGAAAGAGTTATTGAAAAGAGTTATTGAAAAGGGTTATTGAAAAGAGTTATTGAAAAGAGTTATTGAAAAAGTGTTATTGAAAAGAGTTATTGAAAAGAGTTATTGAAAAGAGTTATTGAAAAGAGTTATTGAAAAGAGTTATTGAAAAGAGTTACTGAAAAGAGTTATTGAAAAGGGTTATTGAAAAGAGTTATTGAAACGAGTTATTGAAATGAGTTATTGAAAAGAGTTATTGAAAAGAGTTATTGAAAAGAGTTATTGAAAAAGAGTTATTGAAAAGAGTTATTGAAAAGAGTTATTGAAAAAGAGTTATTGAAAAGAGTTATTGAAAAGTGTTATTGAAAAGAGTTATTGAAATAGAGTTATTGAAAAGAGTTATTGAGAAGAGTTATTGAAAAGTGTTGTTGAAAAAGTTATTGAAAAGAGTTATTGAAAATAGTTATTGAAAAGAGTTATTGAAAAGTGTTATTGAAAAGAGTTCTTGAAAAGAGTTATTGAAAAAGAGTTATTGAAAAGAGTTATTGAAAAGAGTTATTGAAAAAGTTATTGAAAAGAGTTGTTGAAAAGAATTATTGAAAAGAGTAATTGAAAAGAGTTATTGAAAAGAGTTATTGAAAAGAGTTATTGAAAAGTGTTGTGGAAAAAGAGTTCTTGAAAAGAGTTAATGATCTGTAATATGATAAAAAAAATCTTTGTCGCCGGCAACGGCCTATTTTGTCATAAGCTGCCGTTAAACTGTGGATCCACCCATGCGGTCACCAAATCTTGACTCCGCCACTACTCTTACCGTGGCAGTACCAGTCCAAAGACTGGAGAAATGAGGAGGGCAACGAAGATCATGTTTGTCGTGACACGGTGACTTTAAACAACAATTAACCATCATCAAACCTGTAAAATATCTACCTGACCTTGCCGTAATTAACCTTAGCTCAACTTACCTTAGGTGTCCAGAATAAATGAATAACTAAGAACACTTTAATAGGTACAGTAGGTAGTTTTCTGTACAATGACGATGTGTCATAATTGAAGGGTTCAGAGCAATAACCAGGTATGTCGGAAATTATGAGTTTTGGGGAAATGGCTTCAAAGATCTGCCGGATTCACAATTCCATATTATGTTGACATATTTGTTTTTCAAAAATGACTATCAAAAATATTCGGATCTGCACGAAATTTACAGGGTAAATAGATTACTACATTCCAAACACGCTGGCATACTTTTAGCAAAGAAGTGGAATGTCGACATAACTGGTTATTGTTCTGAACCCTTCGATTGTATTGTATTGTATCGTATTGTATCGTATCTAAAGATTTATATAGCGCCTCTATCAGAATAACTATTCAGAAGCGCTCTTAGCATGAAAACCTCTGGGGAAAAGAAACGTCTTTAAAGAACGAGAGACCAAAGAGGAAAAACTAGTCATTAGTTTAGCCCTTAATGAGGGGGGAAAGGTCATTCCAAGTAGAGGGACCAACCACAGCAAATGCCCGGCGTTGAGTCAAGGCAGTCCTAGTCCTAGGAACAAAAAGATCTAGCCAATCAGCAGAGCGGAGATGAAGATGATTAATGCCAACCGCCTCCATTTCCAAGCGTATGACTGGCACTTCTCTAGTATGCGTCATTGCTTGAGTTGGCTTTACAATGCTTGTAACTGTTTAATAGCACTGCGTCACCCTCTTCTTTTCCCATGCTTAAGTCTGGCACCACCTCAGTATGCGTCATCCACACAGTTTAGTACATAAGGTTAGTTGTTGTTTAACGGTGCAGTGTCATAACAATGATGACTAGCGTATCCCTCCTTCTTTCTCCATGCTTGGGACTGACGCTGCCAGAACGTGAGCAGTGGCGGCGTTTCCACCGTTCATATGCAACACACGTTATTCAACATAGAATCGGAAGTAGTCATGAATATGGCTACTTTTGCTTGTTTACTGTTTAACGACCACTGTGCGGTAACAAAGACCATTGGCGTCGCCCTCCTCCTTAATCCAGGCTTGGGACTGGCACTTACAGAGTACGATCAGTGGCGGAGTTGAATATGGCTATTTATTTATTTACTCCAAGGTTTAACGTCGTCGTATGACATCAAAGGCCGTTGACGACAATTTAAAACATGTAATTGTACAGTACAGTGAAAATGAATTCGTAGAGTCCTAAAGACACCGTCTAAGATTTTCAAAACATGACCTTAAAATATCACTTGTTTTCATTGTTTGAAGACATAACTAATACATTTTATAACGTCTTTGATGCATGTAAAGTGGCATCTGATACAAACTCAAATATTTAGCAGCAATTTTCATATACAAGAACAAAATTTCTTGAAGTAAATTCCTACTGCACATTTGCCTCTGAATCTATTTATTTCAAAAGCAATTTTGTTACAAATTTATAAGACAAGCAATTTTGACAAGAAGTTCTTATTCTACTTTTGAATTTTCAAGACGTTATCAATCAATAAGATCCAGCATTATTATAGAAATAAAAATAAATTCAAACAGTGAATATGGCATTCTTTATCATTTATTACGATACAGAGTTGATGATAACAAAAATATTAACATCATTAACATTAACATCGAATGACGACGTATATATATTTTTATAAAGATACTTTTAAAGGTGTTTAATTTGAACCTGAATTTCATGTATTAGCATCCAGTACCTGTAACATTCTGATGATTAAAGTTCAATCATATTACATTATTATATTTGGCAAAAATATTCTACCGCGTGAATTTTAACTAAGATTTTAATTGTGAATTGTAAGATAAAAAAGAATTGCTATTGTGTCTTTTTAAGAGAAACTTCGAAAGCGCTTTCGTCCCGTTAGAAGAAACCATGAATGACCTAATTGATCGTTATTTCAAATATGGTAGACATATTTTGTAACATATTCTGCCGTGTTATTTATATGATTAATAATAAATATTATTTGTCACAATAGTTAATGAGTTTTATTTTGCCAAAAAAGTGTTAAATGTTAAAACATACGTTAGAAGTTAAGATAATTTTATGTAAACCTTTACATTTCCAGAGCTTTATTGAATTTCGAGGCCACCGAGGTCGTTGGCTTGGACCACTTTTCACGACAAAGGAACTTAAAAGCAATTAGGCCTTAAAGGCGATTAAATTAATGACTACCTATAGCTTGTAATAAAAACATTTTAAAGGTGTCTAACAAGACCTAGTTACTTCGTTAGTCGTCAGTATTCACTGAAAACTCTAATCGCACAGTATTCAGTAAAAACTACAAATCTCCAAAATCTACAAAGCATTCACTGAAAGCTATTCACGAAAGACTCCTACTAATCTGCAATATTTAACTGACTAGTAATCGCTAATATTCACTGGCAATGACTAATAGCTAGTATACACTAAACTGATTAGTGGCAATCGCTTGCAGACACTGACAATTAAACGTTCGTTTTAACTTCAAACTACTAATCGCTAGCATTTCTGCGTATTCATCGAAGGCGAGGTAAAGCAGTTGGCCACGATATGTGCTTAAATCAGCTGGAAGAAAATAGGCTTATTTAAACACCTTTAAATCGTTTCTTTTGTAAGCTTTATATACACATAAATCGCAAGCGTAATTGTTTAACTCCGCCACTGCTCGTTTTCTGTCAGTGCCAGTCCCAAGCCTGGTTAAAGTAGGAGGGCGACGTTAATGGTCTTTGTTACCACACAGTGTCGTTAAACTGAAACTACTGCGTAATTAGTGTATTGAGAACGTCTTAAAACTTCTCGATTGTAATCTCTATAATTATTAATCCACACATCGTCAGTGTGGTTAATGTAATCAGACACTTTCAATACGTTGCCTTTGTAATCGATATATAAAACTATGAATCGCCAGCTGAGTTATTTTGATTCTACCACTGCCAGATCAGCTATTCTGTACTATTTATATCGACGTCAACAGCCTTTGACGCCTTAAGGCATAAGATATCGTTAAACTCTGCTTCCATCCATTAGCATCATCAACTCAACTGTGAAATTGATTATAGGTTGGAGGGTTAGTATTAAACCAAAAATTATTTGCGTCGCCCTCCTCCTTTATCTAGGATTTTGACTGGCACTACTAGAGAACGAGCAGTGGCGAAGCTGTCTGATTCATTAATCAATCAATCAATCAATCAATCAATCATCATTTATTGTTAACCTTTGAACAGTGCATTTACAGTTATACAGTTTTCATTTGAAGGGTAACAAGGAGGCCCTGAAGGGATGAGTATCCCGCTAAATTAGGGTCACCTATGTACCAGATATATACAGCTAGAGGCAGTTGCGATTGCTATCTTGTTCAACATATCTCGTGGGCTAAATGCCCTATACTGGTGATTGGTTAGAGAACAGTTTAGGAAAATAGATCATTATTTTGTTTACAATAGTTGGCATTATCTATAAGAGCTTAACTAATAACTTAACTAACAACTTAACTAAATAAGATCAGTTTGGTTATTTATTAGGTGGGTGCGTAACATCTTTTTAAACATATACAGATTGGTTGCTTGGCATATTTCAGTGGGAATCTTATTCCATACGGAGGGACCTATATGCTTGGCTGAGAATTTGCGTGAGTTTGAAAGTGCAAGCGCTGGGCGATAGTTGCTCGAGCTCCTGGTGTAGTGGGTGTGAATATCTGACCCACGCTGAAAGTAATCATTAAAGTTAGAGGGCAGGAGTTTATGAGTAAAGCCAAACATAAAAGTACCTATTTGTAGAGTTTTTATTTGATGTAAATTGAGTAAATTGAGTTCCGTGAATAAGTCTTTACTGCATAATTTGTGTAATCTATGGTATGGAGCTTTGGTTATAACCCGTAGTGCTCGTTTCTGGAGTGTGATCAATTTGCTTAATCGTGAGTTGTATGTTGAGGCCCAGACCATCGTACAGTAAGTAAGGTAGGGGTATATCAGTGAATGATATAATTTTAGGCGGATATCAACTGGCAGGAGATGGGAGATACGTGACATTATACCTATGTTCTTTGCTATTTTTGCAGTGATGGACTTTATATGGGCATTCCAAGTCATGTGCTGGTCAATATACACGCCCAGAAACTTTGTTGTCTCAACTTGTGTGATGGGAACGTCATTAAGTAATAGCCTTAGGGATTCTCTGGGAGGAGCCATTTTTCTATGAGAGCTGAATAGTATAAAGGAGGTTTTATCGCAATTTAGTGACAACATATTGGCGCTGAACCAATCGAATACTAGTGTAAGTTCAGAATTGATTATTTGCGTTAAGGCGTCGTAGGAGCTGTGGGAGCAAAAGATATTTGTGTCGTCTGCAAATAAAATAAAGGAGAGAATGTCAGATACATTGGGTAGGTCGTTAATAAATAGGAGAAATAGTAGGGGGCCTAAGTTCGATCCCTGTGGTACACCATGCTTAACAGTTCTTAGTTCTGAAACGGCACCATTACAAGTAACATATTGGAGTCGATTCTCAAAGTAGCTAGTAAACCAATCTAATTGGACTCCTCTGATTCCATATGTGGATAATTTGTGAAGAAGAATATCGTGATTTACGGTGTCAAATGCTTTTGCCAAATCCAGGAATATACCTATAGAATATTCATTTTTTTCAAAAGCATTTGATATTTTATCGTGCATGGTAAGTAAGGGTAACAGAGGGGAATGTCCCGCCCGGAAGCCATGCTGTGAAGAAAAAATGATGTTGGACTTTTCGACAAATATGCTAAGCCTGCTGTACATAACTTTCTCAAAGAATTTTGAAAAGAAAGGGAGAATAGCTATTGGTCTGTAGTTTATAGGGTTGTCCTTGTCACCTTTCTTATAAATGGGAACGACTTTGGCAATTTTTATGGCCTGTGGCACCGTTCCCGTATTTAGAGAACAGTTTATTATTTCAGCTAGTTGGGTTGCAATAATTGAGATATGTGAATTAGCAATGAGTGGATCTATATCATCGGGCCCTCTGCTGTGCGTACTGTGTATGGTTTTGCTTAAATTGATAATTTCATCAGAAGACGTAGGGATGAGGCCAAAAGAGTTATAGAGTGGTGGATTAAGGTATTTTTTAAAAGAATATCGCGAGTTCGGGATTTTTTGTGCTAGAAGACTTGCGATATTAGCGAAATAGTTGTTAAATTCATTAGCCATTTCAGTTGAGTTATCAATTGGAATACCATTAATTTTTAAAATTTCGATTGAAGTGTCCCTCTCCTTTGTTTTTATTATGGAACGGATAAGTGTCCAAGTTTTTTTAAGATTGGTACTGTTCTTGTTGAATTCTAATGCATAATAGTTTCTTTCTGCCTGTATTCTTAGTGCTTTAAATTTGTTTCTGTAAGTAACAAATTTCGATTTATTGACCAGCGTAGGGTTTTTTATGTATTTCAAATAGAGTTTGGCTTTTCTTTTACTCGACTTAAGCAGACCCTTAGTCATCCATGGCTGTTTAAAACGTGGTCTATTTTTTTCCAGTATGATTGGGAATGCTCTGCTATATGCGTCTTTGTAGTGCGTTATGAATAGATCATAGGCTCTGTTTACATCTCCATTGGAACATTCTTCCGAAACGGGAGTCCAGTTAATTGCGGATAGGAAGGTATTAAACATTCTCTTCGTTTCCTCGTTAATCAGTCTACGTTCATTGGTTTGATAATTTCTGTATTTTTGGGCATCAAAATTGAAACTTGTAAAAACAGGTAAGTGATCCGAAATATCCGAGGTTACAATTTTTGATTCATCAATTTCGGGCCAAGCATTTGTAAAGATGTTGTCGATTAGTGTGGCAGAGTGGGCAGTTATTCGCGTAGGCCTTATTATAGTTGGAAGAAGGTTATGTGAAAGCATATTATTAAAAAAAGAATTAGTCCCAGAGTGGTCTTCTACTCTCAACAGGTCAACGTTAAAATCACCCATGATTTTAATTAATGGCATTTTCAGTGGCCATTAAGCTCTAATATTCATATTTTGAGGCTCCACAGTCAGCAGTCTCAACCACCCATTTTCATTCATTTTTTTATTGTACAGACTCACTTTGTTTCATTTAAAGATTAGGAAGATATTTGTTTACAGAAATTTTCAAGAACTGTGACACAGATGTATTTACATCAAATTTATTTGCATAAAATTTTTTTTAAAATTAATTGCAGATTAAATACAAGTTGTTTCTCGAACTATTTTTTTCATAAAATAAAATAAAATTATATATAAGCAATTTATTAAGCAGATTCATTCATATTTAATCCAGTTTAATGTTTGCACATGTTAAATTTTAGTATATGACAATAGCGATATAACACAAAACTACTGTGCTAAAATTAACTGTAAAAATGATGTATCGTTAAAGTCATCCATTGTCAGTTCTTAAAGATGAGAATTAAAGGAACAGTTGATATTCTGAAAAAGGTGTCCAAAAGTTTGCCAACCCAGTAAGGAAAATACTATATAGAATGCAAGGCTTATATGCCAAAGTGTGTTAAAGTTAATTGTTCTTAACAATAATAATAATAATCTTTTCTTTATTAAGCGCCTGCCAAACGCACTGCGCTGTACATTTACATGTTATGCAATTTAAATCTTAACTACTAACAGAACAGACAGCTTGCTATACAACGGCTCTAATAGCGCTAATTCCACAAAGCATATCCGCCCTATCCGCCCTACGGAGCTGGAACTCGGTACCTCTCGCTCTCTCCGCCAGATGTTATCCAATGCGCTATCGGGACCCCCATATATTTGGAACACGCCATGAGTAATTGTAGCTTTAGGTCTATCTTTAGCTGCAATTTGACATAACTCTTTGGGCGCAAGTTACAATGACCATACCTTAACATAACTAGTCTGGCCATATGAGTGTCTATATATGGTGTTTCCAGTTTAACTTTCAAGAAAAATTGTACTGTCCGTGAGATACATGCTGTAATTCTTATTTTAATCGAAACGTCTTAACATGGACCTAATTAATATAGGTCAGTCGACGTTTGTTAATAATTGTGCGTTAAACTGTATTAGGTGTAAATGTGGCTTTCTACGCACCACTTAAGACACCCTTTTAAATGGTTGACGGCAAATACCCGTTAGGTTACAATGTCAAGTCAGGTTAAGTCAACGTTAACGGGCCTGGTAACTGCAATAATTATAAACACGCGACATGCACAAGAAATTTATGCTTATTTTACACACCTTTTAATCGTGTAGTCCAAGTTTATTTAAAGCTCATTTTCGTCCGCTGCTCAGGTTGTCTAGACACAGAACGGATGACAGATTAGAGTTATTTTGAGAGTAATGCACGATTCAACTGTAAGCATATTATTTTAAGAAAATAATGTACCAATTTAATACTCTCTCCCGTCAGTATGGAATTACCTTCCTGAGGATTCACTAAATACAAAACCATTAATTAATTGTAACTCAGATTAAAGAACTTTTTGGTTAGTATGTATCAGTGTACACACTTGTAATAATCTGGAGCTAACAGTCTTCCTCCCCGATTTCACTCATGTCTGGCTACTTCGTGACTATCTATGCTGTGTAATCTACTCTAGCAAGTTAGTGTTTCACTCTAAATTTCCTGATGCCAACCATGATGGGGAGGGGCCCGATAGCGCATTGGATAACATCTGGCCCAGAGAGCGAGAGGTACCGAGTTCGAGCCCGTAGGGCGGATATGCTTTGTAGGCTGCTATTAGCGCCGTGTATTGCAGGTTGTTTGTTCTGTTAGTAGTTAAGATTTAAATTGCATAACATGTAAATGTACAGCGCAGTGCGTTTGTCAGGCGCTTATTAAAGAAAAGATATTATTATTATTATTATGAATAGATGCATGATAAATACTTACAAAGTCAATACCTGTACTATCTGCATGTATTGGTTTTCTAAATGAGCCATTCGTTTGACACTTTTCGGCTGACTTATTGACCAACATGAATATTGTGTAATTGCTACAATTGTGAGTCATTCTTATACAAATTATGTTCCGTTTAAGTGCTAATGACAATGCGAATGATGTCGTATATATACTATGAAGTGCATTTATTTTAAAGGTGTTTAATTTTTACTTGAATTCCCGTTTAGCAGCATGTAGTCTTTAGCGACATCTCGTGAACAACCGTCGACTTTTTTAGCAAACCATGATCGACATGTTCTAACATTATCTGTCGTAATCATTATAATATTAAGATTAATAATTTTAATAAAGTTTTGTCACAATTCTTAATTATTTTATGTTTCATGTTTAGCCAAAAAAGTGAACGTAATTTAGAAGGTTTAATTCAAAGTGTATGTGACAATATTAATGTTTCTAGTTTTGCGCCAATCGAGGCTGTTGACGTCGACCATGCTTTGCCGATAAAGTAAAGACGATTATTTATTAATCAAATGTTTAACGACATCCTATAGCTACAAAGGCTGTTGACGTCTTTAAGTTCTTGATGTATTTCAGGTCATTTTATTGTAATGTTCTCATAAGTTTTCTTTATCTTTTTCTCGTCTCTGATTCCGTTTCTAATAGGATGTTGACGTATTTAAAGTTTCTGACGGATTAAGTTCATTTTCGTATACTGTCTGTCATCAGTTTTCTTTCTCTTTTCTTGGCTTGGCTGATGACGACTCCACTCGTTCAACGACACCCCCGGCCACTATGGCCGTTGACGTCTTTGTGTTTCTGCTGTATTTCGGTTATGTTTGGCCCATTGGCTCTTTTTATTTCAATTCTCTATATTTTTTTCTATCTCTTTTTTTCTGTTTTTTGTGGCTTTTCAGCTCTTTTTGTGGCTTTTTCAGCTCTTTTTTTGGCTTTTTTTAGCTCTTTTTGTGGCTTTTTCAGCTCTTTTTTGGCTATATCAGCTCTTTTACATATATTTACAATTTTATTTACAGTATTACTAAGTTTTCTATAATAACATGTAATGCTATTTGCAAACAGAATTTCAGCACAATAACAGTTACTTACATAACAGGATAACTTAGTTAAACATTTCATTCAACATTTTCTTTTATATAACAATGCAATATTATTACAAGATGTAATAAAATTATTAATCATCATAATCAAATGACCCTTAATCACACATATAAGCACACTTCTTTTGTTTTAATTGGTATTTTAATCACAAGCAATGTGTTCAGCTATATGTTTGTAATAGATGATTTGATACGATAATCATATTCATGAGAATAATTATAGTATTTTTCCTTTATTAACTTTTTAACGACGAGCTGCCTATGGTTTCCCATACATTTTAGTACACGCTCGTCGTTAAAGGGTTAATGATTTTTCTAAGATTATATACTGTACTCTGCAAACATCCTGTATCAAGCAGAGATTTTAAATTAAATTCTGATTTATAACTATTACATTTTTCTTTTAAGTAAAGTTAATACGAGTGGCGTTCATGGTTATATATAGCTTAAATTGAAACCATTTTAAAGGTGTCTAACTAGACCTAGATTATTCCTGTACAGTTAGCCACATATAGTTTATGTAATTCGCATTCCACGATTACTTATTTCTTACTCAGTAGCCTACTTAGTCCTTCCAGTGCAGGTCTGCATATCGCATTTCCTCCACTCGTCTCTCTCCATGGCCAGATTTTTTCTTAGGTTTCGTCCAACGTCTCTCTAGGCATCGCAAGTCGTCTCTGATGGTTTCCGGCCAGTTCTTCCGTGTTCTTACTCTCTTTCTTCTCCCACCAGAATTCCAGGACATCACTTGTTTGACACTTCCGTCGTCATCCATACAAACATGCCCCATCCACTTCAATCTTCTCTTTCTAATGATGTTTCTATATCTTCTTGATCCGTCCTCTCTCTGTTAGTTTTTGTTTGGTATCTTGTCGCATCATGATACGTATAAGATTCTTCTCAGCTACCTATGATGTGCTGCTTGTAATATTTTCCTGCTTGCCACTGTCATTGGCCATGTCTCAGATCAATGCAGCAGCGTGCTCAAAACTAAGGAATTGTACAGGCGTATGTTAGTCCTCATACTATACATCCGTTTTCATCCAGATCTTAGTCCTTCTCCCAAATGCAGCATTTGCCTTCTCTATAATACGTATCCTTATTTCCCTTTCGCCGTTCGCAGCTTTTGTCCGCTGGTATTAGGCTACCGAGGTTACAGGAAGCATCCACAGAGTTCACCTTCCGGTCATCGATTACAATCTTGCCATCTTCATTCCATGTGCTTTTATGGAATAATAGCGATTACTTAGGGGGTAGGCCTACTAGCGATTAGTAAGTAAGTAAGTAAGTAAGTAAGTAAGTAAGTATATTCTTTATTCAACCAATTGCATATTCGCACTTTGGTGTACATACATTTATACAGAGTATAACATTCTTATTATAAACGATCTGCGTGAGAGATTGTCCGCTTGTGGAATAAAACGGTCATGTAATCTCGGGCGCAGGGTGTAGGGGAGCGGCTTTTGGGGGGGGAGTAGCCCATGGAGTACATGCCCCGGGTTTCCTAGGACCGCAGAGAAGAGGCGTGAGTCAGCAGTGTTGCAAAGATGTTCAAATGATGGACTGTCCTCTGGCAGGTACCGCAGACGAATAAGACGCCGCATCGCCGACTGAAGGCGGTTCTTTTCTTGTTGCCCTGCAAACCCCCACCAAGCAGGAGCATTCTGGGCCACCGTTGTAGCACGAACCACGTCGTATAGCATAGGGCCTGCAAGACCATGCGCCACGAGGATGCGCAAGGCATACAGCGATTGTCTGGCCTGACAACATATACATACGGGTGATGTGTGACTCGAAACTCAAAGCTTCATTCATTGTAACGCCCAAGATGATCATGCTGGAGACCCTTGTCAGTCTCGGAGTAGTAATCGGAACCAATACCTTTCACTCTGTATTAGCCTTTGGTAGTTTGCATTGAATGCGGGCGATCATAAATTTTCAGTACTCCCTAAAAGCTACTAATAGTTAGTATTCATTGAAACTACTGTTCGCAACAATTTACTGAAAATTACTAATCGTTGGTATGCACTGGTCACCACTAATCGCTCGCAGACTCTGCTAAACTACTAACTGCTCGTAATCACTAAAAACTACCAATTCCTAATTATTTCTAAGTTTCGGTCGAAGTAAACGATGTTGTTGACCACGAAATGTCATCAACTCATCCGTAAGTAACATAATCTCTAAACATACACCTTTAAAACATTTGTATCGTATACTATATAAAGCATTTCCATCAAATATGCTTGCGCTGTCTCGCCATTGTTTACATTGCCAAATAGTCGACGTCAATGTCTTTCGAGGCCACAAGATGCATTTAAACTATAAAGAATATAAGTAACTCCACGGTAGACAGGTAACCTGATGTAAACATTAATGAGGTAAATTAACGTAAGGTGAAATTAAGGTGGTGACTGTGTAAATTGACGATGGTAATGTAAGGTAGTATACTGCAAGGTAAGATCAGTTAATGTAAGGTATGGTATGTTATGACATGGTAATGTCAAGTAAGGGTAGGTCAACGTTAATGGACCTGGAAATCACAAAATAAATTCGCGACATACGCGACAATTTATACATAATTTAGACACCTTTATATTGTGTAAACCAGTTTTATTTAATGCTTATTTTCGTTCAATCATCTAATCTAGTTTTGGTTCTCTTTTATTATCAACGCAATAGCATAATAAATGATAAAGAATTGTCATATTCACTGTTTGAATATATTTCTTTAATAATGCTTGATTTTACTGATTGGTGTCTTCTTAAAAATTCAAAAGTGGACTTCATGTTAAACTTTTGTGCCTTTTAATTTTTTTTTGTAAAATAATAAATGTTATTGAAATAAATAGATTAAGAAGTAAATGTGCATTAGGAATGGTGATCAAGAATTAATTTTAAGAAACATTTCTTGTATACGACAATTGGTGCTAAATATTGTTGAATTTGCATCAGATACCAAATTGCATGTATCAAACTGTATATTTATGAATTGTCATTTTTTTATGTCGTTAAACAATGAACACTATGACATGTTAAGGTTATGTCTGGACAGTCTTAAATAATAATAATAATAATAATAATCTTTTCTTTAATTTAGCGCCTGACAAACGCACTGCGCTGTACATTTACATGTTATGCAATTGAAACAATCTTAACTAGTTAACTACTAACAGAACAGACAGCTTGTAATACACGGCGCTAATAGCAGCCTACAAAGCAAATCCGCTTCCTAACGGGGCTCGAACTCGCTAGTCAGAGCATGATAAGTCGCCACATGTTATCCAACGCGCCACCGGACCCCGGTGTTATCAAGTAACACTGCGCACAAGCAGTAAGCGTATCAATTACAATTATATCCATTTCCATGGTGTCTTTTGGACGCTATGAATTCATTTCACTGCACTGTATATGTTTTAAATTGTCGTCAACGGCTTTTGATGTCATATGACGACGTTAAACCTTGTTCTAAAAAAAATCATCTAATCAAGACTTGGTATCCTTAATAAGCTTCAGTTTAAGAGTTATAAGCGTTAAAATTGTAAGAATATTTAGCAAAATAATAATTATCGCAGAATTTACGTAGCGCCATTTTGTTAATGCTCAAGTCGTAGGTCGATGGTCGCTACAAAGCAAAGACGTTGTTCTTATCAAAGCGAAAGGTAATTCCGGTAGAAAACCAATGGGAAGAAGACACGGTAGTCGGGTAGTTACAGATTTTGTTGCTGCTTATAATTATTATTGGATATTATATATTTAAATTGACATACCCTTAATGAGCAATGTCAAGTGAGATCCCGCATGCTGACGCATTAACCGATGTGATTTTATTACACGAATGTTATTAAATTGACGTCATTGCTGATCGTTCTTCTTACTTTATCCTTACTCTCTCACAACTCCATAGATGTCTGTTTTGTTATTATATAATATTATAGGCCCTATTGTGATTTTTGTGATTTGTCGATTTAACACTCTTAGATTATTCTTATCCAATGATCCTGCAGTGCGTTTGAAGGCGGTTCAATAAAGCACATACTTACTTACTTACTTAAGTATGGTAAGGTCATCATTAACGGACCTGGGAACCGCAAAATAAACTTGCGAGTTACGACATGCAAAACAAATTTTTTCCAGCTTAATTCAGACACCTTTATATCGTGTTCTCCAAGTTAATTTAAGGCTTATTTCGTTCAAAAGCGCAGATTTCATATTATCATCTAGTGCAAGAGTAAGCCCCAGTCAGATTTTTGGGATGTCAGAATATTTAAGAAAATACTGAAAGTAATAATAATCCAAGAATTTATGTAGCGGCACTTTCGCAATGCTCATAGGTCATGGTCGCTACAAAGCAAACAAGTTGTTCGTATCTAAGCGAAACGTTGATCTGAAACTCATGACAAGGGGCTTACAGTGTTTAGCAACAGTCTGTGGCTACCTTACCTTAGCTATCCAGAATAAATGAGCAAACAAAACTCCTTAATAGGTACATTTGGTAGCTTTATGTATAATGACGATGTGTCATAATGAGGCTGATTAACGTCACCCGCCTACATTGCGAGACTTAAGCCTGGTACCACCTCGATATATGCATCATTGGCTGTGTTGATCATGTAAGGTTTGTACATGTAATTGTTTAATAACACTGCGTCGCCCTCTTCCTTTCCCACGCTTAAGACTGGCACCATCCTAGTATTTTGATCTCACATGGGCTTTCGGGGTCAGGCTTCATGATGTGGTCAGGGCTACCACTATCAACCGCATGCTATACTGTTCCCAAGTATGGTGGGGCTTCGCCAGTTAGCAGGAACTTGACTCTCTGAGCGCGCTCGTCCGCAAGTTGGTACGCCTTGGTTTCCTAGCTAAATCTTTCCCCACCTTTGAGGAGCTTTGCAAAAAAGCTGATATAGACCTCTTTAGAAACATCTTAACAAATACTAGCCACACCCTCCACGACCTCCTCCCCTGTCAATTGTACTGGTCATGACTTGCGCCCACGCTCACATAACCGTGTTCTCCCTAGATTTGATTCCCTTACCAGGCGCGGCTTCTTGGCTAGGATGTTGTACAGTTAGACATCTGTTTTCTAGTTGACTTAATTTTTCTTCTAATTGTCGTTTTCTTTATACATAAATTATTTATGACTTTCTTTGTAAAGCGTTGAGCGTTTGCTTGCGTTTAATAAAGAACATTCTTACTTCTTACTTACTTACTTACGTCAGCCGTGGAGTACATAAGGTTAGTTACTGTTTTTACGACACTGTGTCACAGCAACGATTATTAGCGTCGCCCACCATCTTTCTCCAGACTTGGGACTGGCACTGCCATAATATGAGCAGTGTGGATTATCAACGTTCGTATGTAATATCACGGGATGAGCAACATTGGCTTCCTGTTGAATTCAGAATACAATTTAAATTGGCCTGTCTGACCTATAAAGCCCTCAGCACCAGTACACCTACCTATATTCATGCACTACTAACTCCTTACATCCCTCCTCGTTGCTTGCGATCATCAAGTAGCCTACAGGTCTTCTAGCTGAGCCACGATGCAGAACAGTTATGGGCTCTCGTGCATTCCACGCCTCTGCTCCAAAGGAATGGAATCGACTACCACTCTCTTTCGTAGCTCAAATTCACTTCCTTCCTTCAAAACGCTGCTCAAAACTCTCTATTTCTCCTTGGTTTTCAAGGATTTAGAAATCTAAGTGCATCTTCACCTGGCGGCTGACTATCCGCGCCTCAGATTCAACATAATAATTATAGTAGCATCAAAAGATAAATCAACGTCGGAATATGTGAAATTATAACCGGTTTTGAAGTATTAAAAAAGGTGTGCAGCCGTCTTGCACGATCAGCAATGTTCGTTGTGATGCATAAATTCCCAATTCACACGGGAAGCATTTCGTATCACCCTATCCCTGTTTTTGACCTCAACTGGTGCAATTACCTCCGACAAATGTCCTGAGGGGTTGCACACCCGAATTATACTTTTCGTCTGTCCATTACTCCGGTCTAAGCACAAATGCACTTGCGTCTAAATGCTCCGCAGGTTTTGGTAATCTATTTTTAGCTCAACCAATCACGCGTCGTAATTCTCAGTGCTTGTCACGTTTAGTGATAGATGCAATACAATACAGTATAATAATAATAATAATAATAATAAACGCGCCTTAATAAAACAGAGTCTTACTCAAAGGACGCGTTACAATGTACTTACTAATCATAGTAGGCCTACTTAGAGAAGAGATAAAGTTTTAAGTTTAGATTTGAAAATATTAATTGAAGATGATCTTCGGATTGGTTCTAGTAATAATAAATACTAATCTTTTCTTTAATAAGCGCCTGACAAACGCACTGCGCTGTACATTTACATGTTATGCAATTTAAATCTTAACTACTAACAGAACAGACAGCCTGCAATACAACGGCGCTAATGGCAGCCTACAAACATATCCGCCCAACGGGGCTCGAACTCGGTACCTCTCGGTCTGTGTGCCAGATGTTATCAATGCGCCACGGGCCCCCGTAAAGAGTTCCATAGGCAAAATTCTTTTCATCAATCCAGTTTCAAATTACGCAAGCAATTTTTTTCTTCATTCCAACTTCTATTGACGCAAAGAATTATTTTTACCAATCCAACTTCAATGGGGGACTCTGTAAAAATGGCTGCTATAGGTGGCGCCAGGATGGGATATAGTTTGGCTACTCTAGGTAAAATGTGTGCTCTGTTGTGCGGTAGGTTTATTTCATAGACATCTTACATTTAATATATGATGTCTATGGTTTATTTACGCTAAAGTTGTCTAAAGTTTGACCACATCAAGTACTGGCGACGCCTATCGCCGCTTAAAGGAACTGCTCACAGAGTCCCCCATTACACAGCCAGATAAGAAAACTGCAGACGACGTGAAGGCCGGGACTTAACACGTTAGCTCTTCTATTCGTTGTTGTTGGCGCTTTCAAGACGCGTGATTGGTTGAGCTAAAAATAGACTACCAAAACCTGCGGAGCATTTAGACGAAAGTCACAAATGCTCAGTGACATATATTGATGGCATTGATTTTATACCGAAAGATTTTTAATTTTTTTTAAACTTTGGCTAGCTCAGAAGTGAGAGGAGATAAACAGACAGAAGCAAGGACATTTAACCCTGCGACTACCAGTGGGGTCAAAAATGACCCCAGAGGTAGTTTGCACTAGTGCTGCTCACCCCCATAAGAGATATCTCAATGAAATTTTATGACTTTATAGGTAATCCTGTTTTGTACAAAATTCCAAGTTTTATTTTACATTTTCTATCACCAGATGGTGCTGGTATACCATTTATACACTGAGTACCAGTGGGGTCATTTTTGACCCCAGTGTAAACTGAATAATTCTGACATATGTAAAAATAACAAAATGCATTTTTATTGAGCTAACATTGATTTTAAATGTATTTTAACAAATATAAACTATTATATATTGTTTACTTAGTAAATTTATTGCCAAAAATGTTGACAGTCTGCTAACAGGTTCAAACTAGTTGTGAAAAACAATTCTAAAGGAAACGGAAGTGGATAAATAAGGAAGGCAGTGCCATTTATGGTGAAACATGGAGTGATATATCTGACAAACCTAGAAATGAAGCAGTACAGCAAAAATGTAGAGTTTAGACGTTGTTTCAGCGACAGCATGACTAGAAATCGGTTCAAGAAATTATCACGTACCCTTAGATTTGACGATGTGGTGCGTAGAATAGAAAGTCAATATCCTAAACAACTTGCACTTATTTGACAAGTGGACAAAATCATAAGAAAATGATAAGAAGTCGAATATAATCTGTGCAAAAAGTAAGCGCAATTATGTCGTTCTTGCCGAGTATACCTGCATAAACTGTAAACAGTAACTGTAATGACCGGATATTGTCAATACTAGTTTTGAACATAGAACACTCGAACACTTTGAACACTAATCTGAAAATATTAAATTAAAAATTTATTCATTTCAACAGCCTAATCATGTTCCAAATACTTTACTAATATTTGTTTTCATGGCAATGAATAAAAATGTAAAAAACAAAGAACTTATTGTAAAAATTGTGTTGGGGTCATTTTTGACCCCACTGGTACTCGGTGTATAAAAAAAATTCTGGTAGTCTGAGGGTTAAACAGATAATGAGGCTGAGAATTATACTGTTTTATTATAATTATAATTATCATCTTCATTATCATTATTATTATTATTCTATCGCTACTATTTATAATCTTATTGCTCTATATTTTATTACTATTTTTTATCATTGTTATTCTTACACCTACAGCTGCTAACACTACGTTTTCCGCAACTACTACTCCAAGTTCTACTACTACTAATACTATAACTACTGCTACTACTGTTACTACTGCTACTGCTGCTGCTTTTGTAAAATTATTTAGAGTCACATTCCTTAGCAGATAGACTCTTCGAGGACAGGAGGACGAACGGGTATATAAATACTCAATGAATGAATGAATGAATGAATGAATGAATGAATGAATGAATGAATGAATGAATGAATGAATGAATGAATGAATGAATGAATGAATGAATGAATGAGTGAATCAATCAATCAATCAATCAATCAATCAATCAATCATCAATATACCGTTCCGTTTGGCGGCGAATATAAAGATGAGCAAAATTCAATTTATTAAAAAATAATCTTAGAGCGTAACTGCTCTATTTATACAGCAGGTAAGCACCGTGTTAAAGGTGTTTATTTGTTGCGCTGTACTTCATGTTCTTGTAAGTGTTTAGCGACGTCCTGCGTTTTGCGGCCAACTGAGTAATCGTAATCGTAATCGTAATCAAGCATTTATATAGCGCCACTCAAAAACAGAGGCGCTCCGACCCCTGCCAGTCTCCACTGGTAAAGAGAGGTTTTCAGGCGCTTGCGGAACTGGTCAAACGGAAATAGAAATAGAAAAAGGTCAGTCCAGAGGGACTGAGGTAACTGGTCCCAGTAGTAGATCGTGTGTTTAGCTATATCCTATTGCTGCCTGGGCAATTGACATCGCCTTCCTCCTGGCTTTGGACTGGGGCTACCAGGCATCAGTGCCAGGTAGCGACAGTCCAACGTCCACAGAGTCGTTAAGCATTTACAAACCAACCGATACCAACAAACCTTCTCAAAAACCTAATGGGCCACAAGATAATATCTACACAATGAAAACTACTGATCACTAGCGTACACTGAAACCATTAGTCCTTGGTAGATAATGAAAACTCGTTGTAGGTGGTACTCACTGAAAAGCACCAATTGGTACAATTCACTGAAATTTGGTATATTGGTATGGTATATTGGGATGGTATGGCATGGCATGATATTGTATTGTATATTGTATTGTATTTGAACACTTGTTATAGCGCCCCTACCAGATTCCCATTCAGAGGCGCTCCCGACTACTGCGCGGACGCTGAATCGGAGTTTCACGCCGAAGCGCATGAGCAATTGCGAGTGAAGGACTTGCCCAGGGTCCCTACGCGGCGACTTTGAGGTGGATTCGAACCCGCAACCCTCCAGCTGCAAGGCACCGAACATACCCCTACTCCACCGCGCCCCAGTTGTATTGTAATGTGTTGTATTGTATTGTATTGTACTCCACGTTTATATTGCGACCGAGCCACCCGCAGTAAAGATCCGAGAAATTAATCTCTGATAAACCGACCGACCGGGTATCGAACCCGAGGCGCCGGCGTGACGAGCGGGCTACCAACCCACTCGGCCATTCAGGATCCTTATCGTATGGTATGGCATGGTAATGAGCCTTAGTCAAGTTCTAACAATCGCTTTCAGTCGCTACTGCCTATACGCTGGCATTGCCATCTCATGGACTCAAAAGCTACTATTAGCCAGTATTCACTGACAACTGCTAATCTTCAATATTCACTGAAAGAACTCCTAATAGCCAGAAAAACTACTATATGTAATGTAATGTAATGTAACAAAACATTTATAAAGCGCCACTTAAGAGTCTCTCAGAAGCGCTCAACACGTGGCCATCAAACAGCTGAAAACAAATGCGTCTTTAAGAGTTTAGAGAAAACCATATAATTTTTAGTATTCACTGAACACCAATAATCGCTATTAGACACTGAAAACTAACTATTCACTTAAAACTAATAATTACACACATTTCTGCGTTTTCGTCGCAGGCGATGTAACCCATTGGCCACGATATGCCGTGAAAATATCTTGGAAAAACTTTAGGCTTAATTAAACACCTTTAAAACTTTCCGTCGCATACTTTATATAGCGATGAATCGCCAGCGTAATTAAATCACTCACAAATAGGGTGAAAATGCTTCGCTTTTGAGTGTAAGAGGCTGTTGGCCACAAGAAACAAGATGTCGTGAAATCAGTTGGAAGTAAACGGGAAATAATTAAACATCATTAAACAATATTCATTCTAATTTTATACTACCACAATTTTCATGTACAATTAATATAATTAGACATTTTAAAGACGTTCGCACTGTATACTTTATATACACATGCATCGCAAGCGCAATTTAATCACTAACAAAGACTGTCAGAACATTCATTTTTGCGTGAAAGAGGTTGTTGGTCACAATAAGTCGTGAAATCAGCTGAAAGGAAACGGGTCATAATCAAACATCTTTAAACAATTCTCATTCTAATTATATACTATCAGGATTTGAAGGCGCAAATATTGGACACCTTTAAAATGTAGTTACAATAAGCTATATATAAGTATGAAAATCAGTGTAGTTTTGATGTAAGTTTCTGTAGGGTTGACCACAGCGGTCTTTGAAGGCCTGAAGATGCAATAAAATTCTGGAAATTAATGTCTTACTTTTATGCGCGTAAACGTCTTAACTTGTTTGCTTAATTATGAAGTAACTAAGCATCGTATCAAATAATACTCAATGCTAGACATTAACGATTACAGAGGCATATATGAGAAAATGTCCACTGTATTTGAAGAAAATCTAGTCATCAAAACTATATCCCAAGTCTGGATAAAGGAGGAGGGCGACGCTAGTGATCTTTGTTATTACACAGTATCGCTAGACTGAAACTACTACTACTATCAAAACTGTAAACTGCGCCACTGCACGTCCGTGCCATAGTGCCAGTCCCAAGCCTGGATGAAGGAGGAGGGCGACGCATGTGATCTTTGTAATGAAGCATCGTTAAACAGTCATTAATCATCAGAGCTGTAAAATATCGATATGTTTTAGTGTCTTTGCATCAAATAAAATAATATAACCATACAAAGCTCGCTATTTATTTATGAAAACTGTTACATCACTTTGACTAGTTTTGTTTATATCAAGGTAAGGCCGGTGGTCAAATTCAGCTGGTTCTGAGATCCGCCACCTAAATGCTTGTTTCAAATATTCTATATTCAACCAAATAGCAAATAGCGAATAATATCGGTTACCGATTAGCCAGTTAGATTTTTAAAGATTTGTAGATGAGCAATTTAACCAGGCTAGTAGGGCTAATAATGTAGGTAAGTCACTGTTTCGAAGGTAAGATAGGGTGAGGTGAGGTAAGTCGGTGAGTCTAAATTTAATTAAGGTGGTTTCTGTGTTGATTTACGAAGGTAAAATAAGATAAGGTGCTGCAAGGTAAAATCAGATAAGTTAAGATAAGTCATGATTATGACTTGACGAAGAGCAGTATTGGAGTTCAAACAATAGATGGCGTTGGATAGCGTAGATACTTCACAACGGCCGTTTTCAGGCGGGGCTAGTCTCAAGCCTAGATAAAGGAGGAGGGCCATGTCATGATGCAGCGCCGTTAAACCGTAAACTACCTACATAGTCAATTGGTTGAATAAAGAATATACTTAATTACTTACTTACTTAAATGATACGCTACGATGTCAGGTAAAGTAAGAGTAACGGCCCGTTAGGGCCTGGTAACCGTAAATAAAAGCAGCTTGCAAAGTTACACTTATTTTAGACACCTTTATATCGTGGATCAAAAGTTTATTTAAATTTTATTTTCGTTCGGTCATCAGGTGGTCGGTATATAAGTGCAAGATCAAACTTAAAGTTTAAGAGCAATAAACGATTCAATTGTAAGTTGAACTGTACGTGTCCTTGCTGTATATCTCTTCCTTCTTTTCCTGTTCCTCCTTCTCTTTGTTCTGCGTTGTCGTTGTTACAGCTTAGTCGCACAACTAGTGATTAGTTGCTCTTTAAAAAAGACTTTAACAAGATCATTAGCGTCGCCCTCCTCCGTCATCCAGGCTTGGGACTGGCACTGCCAGAAAGCGTGCAGTGGCGGAGTTGTAATGAACTGCCATCCGGTCTCATATCTATACAGCCTCAGTTGACGGCATTTTAAAGGTGTATAGAGATATCGTTTACGAAGCAGTGCCGTCAACGATGATGATCATTATTAAATAAACTTTTTTGTAACGCGCGCATGGTCACACCGAAATGTGAATCTGATGGCTGGGTTTGACTCGGTAACCACATATTATAACGCTGTATAATTCAATGGTCTCATGGACACCTTTAAACATTTTTTCCCGATGACATTCATTATTTTACGCTAATGTCGTATCTGTTTCCAAATTAGAATATAATTATAGATAAAAAATCTCGTACGTTAAGGCTGTTAATTAAGAATTTAGGTACTTGTCGGTTAATTCACCCCATTTCGTTTTTCCAATGGTAATGTGTTGCCCACGTAAAATTAATTCACCCCATCAAACCGGTGTCGAAAACACACCACGATGGTATAGAAAGAGATCTTTTAATTATAACTATTCTGATTAAAGCGAAGTTCAGAAACATTTCTACCATGCAGATGGGTGTACCCATGGAATTTTTTAAATTTAATTTCTCTTCTAATGACGACACTAACCCTAACCCTGACCCTAACCGACCTCGGAAAGTTTTATAGTCCATGTCAGTTACGTTGAGGTTATGCGTCGTTGTTACGCGCCGTGAGGGTCGGTTAGGGTCAGGGTTAGGGTTAGTATCGTCCATGTTTTCTAATGACGAAACTGTCACTGGTTGACCTGCAATATACACGGGATATATATAAACTGGAAGTGTTTCATATGACATATTTTCCCGTATCCCTTCGTAAGGAAGACTTGACAGTAACTTGACACACGAAAATGTTAATCACTCCCTAAACTTCGTTGACCCGAAGACAGGAGCCAATACACAAAGAATTGAGAGGAAGGCGGCAAAAATTAGAATTAAAAGGAAAGAAACGCATAAAAATTTATTCGGGTGCATGAACAGGCAAGGTAGACGCAAGGATGAAATGGGGTGAATTAACCGACAAGGTAGACGAGAAAATGAAATGGGGTGAATTAACCGACAAGTACCAGAATTTATTGGTTTCCATGGAAATTTCTTGATTGTGACAGTTGCTTAAAAATAGTATTTTATTTCGATCAAACTATTTTGCAATAATATGTGTTTCATAGACAGTGTCAAATAAATTGCGTTTTGTGTTTAGACAATGAATATCAGTGACGTTGTGGAGTTCTTTTTAGACACCGTTTACTGATGTCTTTCCGATGCTATAAATTTTCGTTTTCATTCAATTTTTCATAGTTACTGGACAATAAAAAAGAGGGACGAGGAGAGAATAAAAGCATTTGAAATTAAATGCATACGAAAAATACTGAGTATACCATGGATAGAGAGAAAAAAACAAATGAATGGGTGTTAGAGACGGTGGGAGTTGAAAGGAAATTAATGGAATCAATCAAAACAAGAAAGATGTCTTACTTTGGGCATATAATGAGGAAACAAGGTGAATGTCTAGAGAAAGAAATTATGCAAGGAACGGTACCGGGAGCAAGAGCAAGAGGGAAACCAAGGAAGAGATGGATGGACAATGTGGGCGAATGGTTGGAATTATCAACGGAAAGGTTGCTGCGAGAAACCGAGGACAGGAGAGGATGGAGAAGAATCGTCTACAATGCGACCAACCCCTCGTAAGAAGAGAAGAGAGAGAGAGAGAGAGAGAGAGAGAGAGAGAGAGAGAGAGAGAGAGAGAGAGAGAGAGAGAGAGAGAGAGAGAGAGAGAGAGAGAGAGAGAGAGAGAGAGAGAGAGAGAGAGAGAGAGAGAGAGAGAGAGAGAGAGAGAGAGAGAGATTGACTCATTTAGGCGTGCATTGAGTATTATGACATTGGCAATGGAAGTTTTCAAATTATTATTAATATTATCATCACCACCACCACAATCATCATCATCATCATCATCATCATCGTCGTCGTCGTCGTCGTCGTCGTCGCCACCGCCGCCGCCGCCGTCGTCGTCGTCATCATATTCATCTTCATTTTATTATTCAGCTAGTTATTTGCGTATTTATATATTTATGTATTTAGCTATTCCTGTCCAAACAGAGGTGTCCTTGACAAACAGGGAATTTCCGATTCGTGAATGAATGATAAGCGCTGGAGCAGTTGACTAGTCTCACGCTGGTCGCCTGACGAAACTATGTGAATGCGAAATAGCAGCATATTTGTATTCCTTATTACCTTGTTACCTTGTGCTGTCAGTTCGTTGAACCCTGGCGACCGTCATGATCAAGTTCCTCCATTTTCTTCTGTCCGCTGTCGCATCTCTCAGTTCTATCAAATTCATTCTAGAAGAAGCATGTATCTCGTCCATCCACTTTCTGGTCCTTGGTCGTCTTGTTTTCTCCTTCCCCTCCTCCATATGCTAACATCATTTCCTTTTCCAGTCCGTCTGACCGCATGATATGTCCAAAGAACCTCAACTTTGCTCTTAGCACTGTTTAAGTTGAAGTGCTGGGTCTTCTTTCTCAATTCCTATATCCCTGCGCACCCATTCGTTGCTGGTCTTTTTTCCGTCCATGAAATTCTCTGCATTTTCCTCCATATCCACATTTCTGCATGCGTTCTTATTACACAACAATTTATACATAATTTGTAGATACCTTTAAATTGTGCAAACCAGTTTTATTTAATGCATTATCAAAGTCGTCAACGGCCTTTGATGTCATAAGACGACGTTAAACTGTGGTGAAATAAAAATCATTTAATCGTACATTATTTTGTACATTATTGCTGTTTATCCGTAATCTTTTCATTTTACATTAAAAAAATTTATATGTGATAATTGCTGCAAAACAGTGTATAATTTTCCTGAAAGACCTTCTTACAGTATGTTATCTTATGCAAGTAACATTGACATTAGTATCTGAAATATAATATTATGCTGCTAAACAATGAATATTAGTGACATTGTAAAGTACTGTTTAGATGCCTTTAACTCTATCAATTTTGTTTCAACAATATTGTACATAATTTTGAATTGTCGTCAACGGCCTTTGATGTCATATGATGACGTTAAACCATGGAATAAAAAAAATCATTTAATCGAGATTTGGAATGCCAAATATGCTTCAGCTTAAGAGTTAGAAGTGATAATATTGTAAGAATATTTAGGAAAATAATAATTATCGCAGAATTTATGTAGCGGTACTTTCTTAATGCTCCTAGGTCGATGGTCGTTACAAAGCAAAGACGTTGCTCGTATCAAAGCGAAAGGTAAGTACGGTAGAAAACCAATGGGAAGAAGACATAGTAGTCGATTGGTTACAGATTAAGTTACTGCTTATAATTAGTTTTTATAGTTTATATTTAAAATTAACATACTCTTAATGAGCAATGTCAAGTGAGATCCCTCGTATACTACGTATTTGTGTTTTGTGTTTAGACACCCGATGTGGTTTTATTACGCGAATTTTATTAAATTATTGCTGATCTTTCTTCTTACTTAATCCTTACTCTCTCACAGCTCCATAGATGTCTGCTTTGTTATTATATATTGTGATTTTTGTGAATTTGTGATTTAATACACTTAGACTGTAACAGTTCTTATCCGACGTTCCCAGAGTGCTTTTGAAGGCGGTTCAATAAAGCACATACTTACTTACTTACTTACTTACTTAAGTAAGGGAAGGTCATCAAAAACGGACTTGAGTACCGCAAAAAATAAATTTGCGAGTCGCGACCTGCAAAATAGGGATGCGCCGATTGGCATTTTTACCGATTTCCGATTCCGGATAGTTGGCCTGCTGTTTTCACCGATTCCGATTCCAATCCGAATAGTTAATAAAACAGAAATGAAAACAAAATCTTATATATTCTCGCTAGATGTAATTTCAATGAGAGTTTATGCACTGAACTATTTTATAAGATATTAACATTTGAAATTTTGAAACCGCGTGGCATAAGAAAAAAGCCTGACTGTCAGCCATTTTGTTGTAACGTCGAGTAACAATTTTATTATTTATACGAACTTTCAATTAGCTAATGATTAAGGATTACCGCGGGAGCTCGCCAAAACAGGCTACTATTTCTTTATAAATGAAAAAAGAAATTGCTTATGGTCAAAAATATTACTTTTTTGGTATTTGGATGGGTAGCCCTGGGATCGCCGATTCCGATTAATGCCGATTAGTGCAAAATCCGGCCCGATCCTAATTCCGAACAGATAATCGGCTCATCCTACTGCAAAACAAATATGTCCGATTAATTCAGACACCTTTATATTGTGTTCTTCAAGTTTATTTAAGGATTATTTCGCCCAAAAGCGAATATCTAGTAACCTCTAGGCCGGTGCAAGATTAAGTCCCAGTTTCTGAGATTGTCAGAATATTTTAGAAAATACTGCTAATAATAATCGACGTAGACCTCAACTTACCTTACCTTTACCTTAGCTATCCAGACAAAATGAGCAAACAAAGACTCCTTACTAGGTACACTTGGTAGCTTTATGTATAATGGCAATGTGTCATAATGAGACTGATAAACGTCACCCGCCTCCATTGCGAAGCTAAAGCCTGGTACCACCTCCATACACGCATCATTGGCTATGTTGACCATGTAAGGTTCCTTACTGTTTTATAACACTGAGTCGCCCTTTTCCTTTCCCATGCGTAAGACTAGCAACCCCCCAGTATATTTCAACCGCGCAGTTAATACATTAGCTAAGTTATTGTTTTTACGACACTGTGTCATAGCAAAGGTTATTAGCGTCGCCCTCCCTCTTACACCAGGCTTGGGACTGGCCCTGCTACAATACGAGCAGTGGTGGATTCTCAATGTTCGTATGCAATATTATTACGAGATGAACCACAACGAAAGATAAAGCCCCGTCGGAATATGTGAAATTATAACCGGTTTGCAAGTATTAAAAAAGGTGTGCAGCCGTCTTGCACGATCAGCAATGTTCGTTGTGTTGCATATATTCCCAATACACACGGGAAGCATTTCGTATCACCCTATCCCTGTTTTTGACGACCTCAACTGGGGCAATTACCTCCGTCCAAATGCCCTGAAAGGTTGCACACCCGAATTATACTTTTCATCTGCCCAATACTACGGTCTAGGCACGAATGCGCAGTGGTATATATTGATGGTAGTGGTATAATATCGAAAGAAACTCCGCCACTGTTCGCTTTCTGACAGTGCCAGTCCCAAGCCTGGATAAAGGAGGAGGGCGACGCTAATGGTCTATGTTACCACACAGCTAGTCGTTAAACAGAAAACCACCACCAATATCGAAAGATTTTTAGAATTTTTGCATTTGGCTAGCGGAGAAATACAAGGAGATAAAAAGACAGAAACTAGGCCATTTAAACAAGTAATGAGGCAGAGAATTATACTGTTTTACTACATTTATTATAATGATAATAATAATAATAATAATAATAATAATAATAATAATAATTATTATTATTATTATTATTATTATCATCATCATCATCATCGTCATCATCATCATAGTCATCATTATCATCATCATCATCATCATCATCATCATCATCATCATTATCACCGTCATCATCATCGTCGTCATCATCATCATCATCCAGCCACATCTTCTGGTTTGTTTCCGTAGAAATTTGCAATTATTATCAGAATTATTATTTGCAATTACAACGTCTATAGTGTCTAATGCACCAGGAAACAACCGAAGGCACACCCAAACCAAGCTATGATCAGGTCAGTATCCAGAAGATCAGTCCGTAAGCCAGAGAGGCGTTCACTGTGTACTTGCGTTAAGTATTCTTCAGTGAATGCTGGCGTTTAGTTCTTTCACTGTAGTGCTAATGATTAGTAGTTTTTGTGAATACTAACTTTTTTTAGCAGTTTTCGATGGAGTATTAGGTATTCTGGCGATTAGGAGTTTCTCGTGAATACTAGCGATTTATGGATTAGTTGTAAAAATTAGCATTTCCAGAGGTTTACTTAACCTTGAGGCTAACAGAGTAACTGGTGTCAACAGATAGATTTAAATAAATTGGCATTCGTGATTATATATAGATTATAATAGAAATATGTTGAAGGTGTCTAAGGCGACCTAGTAGTTTGCGGTGAAAACAAGCCATTGATATTTTTCAGTGATTACTAACCGATTAGTAGCTTTCGATTAAATCTACGCTTAATTGTTTTTGTAAATTATTTTGATTAGTAGCGTTGATTGTAAACTAGCGATTAATTGCTTTACTAGTAACCGCAAAATAAACGAGCGACGTGCAAAAAGTTTGACTTCGTTTAGTCACCTTTAACTCATGAAGCTCAAGGATATTTAAAGCTTCAGTTTGAGACAACCAAACGAATTAAATTGTAAGATAACAACAATAATAATAATCTTAGTTTAATGTTTCAAACTGACAAGTGCGCAGGATGATTACAATCATAGTATGAACGGATGATCACAAGTCACTACAGGAGTCGAATTTAAAAGTAAAGTAAGTAAAGTAAGAATATCCTTTAATAAACCAATTGCTAACCGCATTTTGGTGCACACACATCATAGTAGCCGCAATAAATCTAAAATAGCCAGTCGATTTTATTCAAGTCCTATAAATCATTCTAGTGATGTAGGTTCTTCGCATCAGGCTATCAGCGGGAGGAATGACACGATCATGGTCCCTGTTTGGCAGCCATGCAAGACGTCCACCACGTCCTACTGCTCGTTTTTTCAACGCCACCTAGCGAATGAAAAGGCTGAGTCGACCTTAGGGAGGGTAGCGGGAAGCGATCAAGGGTCCGTTGCCTCTACGCGCCAGAGTGTTACCATTATCCTAAATCCCCCTCCCGAAAATAACTTTCCATTAAATGCTGTGACATGTCAGTATTGAATGAGTATTGAAAGAATAATGTGACCATCACTCAATTGAAACTCAGATTAAAGAACTTTTTTATTAGTATGTAGGCCCTATCAGTGATGACATGTGATGACCTCCCCGATTTTCCCAAATGATAGGCTACTTGTTGGCCACTTATTAAACCACACTTTACTGTATAATCTGTTCATTCAACTCAATGTTTCGCTCTAAATTTCTTTATGATTAAGTTAAAATATTTCTAAGATCTTCAGATATTGACTTTGCAAGTGAAATATTGCATACTTTTGCACTCTTTTCCGAGTCCTTAGCGGGTCTGTTTTACCGTAACGGCTGAAACACATTGACCTGCATCAATGTTGTGCAATAGTTGTTGCACTTGTACTGTCGTGTCAGCAAAAGAGTTCAATAGTATGCAATTGAACGTAGTAGTAGTTTCAGTTTAACGACAGTGTGTGATAACAAAGATCATTAGCGTCGCCCTTCTCCTTTATCCAGGCTTGGGACTGGCACTGACAGAGTACAATCAGTGGCGGAGTTAAAAATATATTATTCGTTAACTGGTTCTGATTGACAAGCCGCAATCAGTGACAGTAAAATGTTTGACACAATCATAAAATGTTCGACACAATCATAAAAATTACGAAACTGCCGTATTTATATCGCACGTTACAGTGTTTCAAAGGTGTTTAGTTGTTCCGTTGTACTTTATGTTCTGATAACTGTTTAGCGACAGCTTGCGTTCTGCGCGCAATTGAGTAGTAAATCCTGTGTTTAGCGATATCCTGTGGCTGCCTTGGCAGTTAAAGTCTCCCTCCTTCATCCTCCAGGCTTGGGACTGGCACTGTCTGGCATTAGTGCCACGTAGCAACGATCCAAAGTCCATAGTGTCGTAAAACAGTAGCTACCACAACCACTACCTAAAAACCATGTTAAGAACTTAATGGTCCAAATGATATCTGCACAATGAAAACTACTGATCACTAACGTACACTGAACACCACTTATTCTTCGTTGATAATGAAAACGAAGTATTCGTCGAAGTAAACGATATTGTCGAGTACGTAATGTCGCAACTCATCGGTGAGATATATAGGTCTAAATAGACACCTCTAAAATATTTCCATTCTAGGCTATATAACCGTGAAACGCAATTGCGAAAGTGTAACGCTCAGTCTTGAATGTGCTTCTATTGTGAAGTTTTCGGTACGGTCGACGTTAACGGCTTGGAGGCCACAAGATACATTGTAAACAAGAGGGGATGGGAGAGGAAGAGGGAGGAGAGGGAATAGAGGGACAGAGGGAATGGGAGGGTCAGGGAAGGAGGGGAGTTTTATGGGAGGGAAAGGAGGGCACAGAGGGAAGGGGAGGGTACGGGAAGGGAGGGAGTTTTTGGAGGGGAGGAAGGAAGGGGAGGGTATGGGGGAGGGGAAATGAGGGGGGGAGGGAGGAGGAGAGGAGAGGGATGGAGGGACAGAGGGAAGGAAGGGTAAGGGACGGGAGGGGAAGGGAAGGAGGGGAAAGAGGGAAGGGGAGGGAAGGGAGAGGAGTATTGGGAAGAAGGGAGGGAAGGGAAGGGAGAGGAGGCGAGGGGAGGCGAGAGAAGGGGAGAGAAGGCGAATACCGCGTAGGGTCGGCCGAGACTGGCGCAGCCAGCGGGTAGTCACCGTTAGAGGTCGCATGATTTCTTTTGTTCCTCAGTATATTAAATCCGTCGCCAGGTGGCGCTCCGATCATGCGATTTTAAGTGGAGCGTGCAAACTCCCTAAACTTAACCGTCTTTAATAGGACGGGCAAACATCTAGTATTTAATATTAGGCAATTAGCGATCATGGTAGAACATGTTTGTATATTATGTCAAACTTATTTTAAGAAAATTCGTTATCGAACACTATGCAAGTTAAAGAAGGTCGAGAAAGGTATGGGACTACAATGTCTGGTCAAACAGAGTGAACCACGGTATGGTATTTTATGGTATGGTTTGGTATGGAATGCTATGGTGTGGTGTGATGTGGTATGGTATTGTATTGTATTGTATTGTATTGTATTGTATTGTATAACATGTTATGGCATGGTATGGTATGGTATCGTATGGTATTGTATTGTATTGTATAACATGTTATGGCATGGTATGGTATATTGGGATCGTATATTGGGATGGTACGGCATAGTTATGAGCTTTAGTCAAGTTCCAACAATCGCTTTCAGTCGCTACTTCCTGTACGCTGGCACTGCCATCTCATGCACAGAAAAACTACTAATCGTCAGTATTCTCTTACTGTAAGTCTGCTAATCGCCCGTAATCACTGAAAACTACTAATCGCCAATAGTCACTGAGAAGCAACTAATAGCACGTATTCACTGAAACTGCTAATCGTCATTATTCGTTGCAGAACTCTTAATAGCAAGAAAAAACTACTAATCGTTGATATTCACTGAGCACCTCTAATCGCTCATTGACACTGAAAACTAAGTATTCACTTAAAACTACTAATTGCTAGCATTTCCATGTTTTCGATACGCCGTGAAATTAGCTGGAAGAAAATTTAGGTTTAATTATACACCTTTAAAACGGTGCCATGGAATACTTTATATATCGATGAATCGCAAACGCAATTAAATTCGTGAGCGAAAGCATTTGCTATGTGCGTGAAAGGGTTTGCTGGCCACAATAATTTCTGTCGTGAAATCAGATGGGGAAAAACGGTTCAGCCATTATAATTATATATCGTTAATCAATTTTCAGTCTAATTATACACTACCACGATTTGCTGGCACAATTAATGTTATTAGACACCTTTAAGATGTAGTTGTTATAAACTATATATGAATAGCAATCGTAATTAGTTTTGACTGTTTCTGATGTCGCCGTAAAGTTCGGTGGGGTCGATGTCAACGGTCTTGGAGGCCACAAGATGCAATACAAGTCTGGAAATTAATGTTTTACTTTTATGCGTGTAAAAGATTTAACGATTACTGCGGAATATATAAGAATATGTGTATTTTATTTGAAGATATTTATTTGTGGATCTGCGTTGTCGAAGCGAAAACACTTTCTTGACAGTTTCTCTTAAAGAGAAATACTTTGATCCTAAAATTCACAAAAAAATCTAAGTAAAAATTCATACGGTAATATCAGACGAGGGTATGGTGTGGTGTCGTACGCTACGACATTGGAAAAAGCGATAATGGAATTCAAACATTCCATGGTGTTCAACAGCGTAGATATTACGTCACTGCCGTTTTCAAGTGGTGCCAGTCTCAAGCCTCGATAAAGGAGGGAGCTAAGTTATAGATCTATGTCATGACACAGCGTCATTAAAAATCCGACAACCTACGTAGTCCTAAATGCTCGTTACGTTACAATGTCACGGAAGGTATGGTCAACAATAACGGACCCGGTAACAGCAAATTGAACACGCCACATAATAAAAGTGTTGGTTTAATTAGACACCTTTAAATCGTTTACATTAAGTCTATTTAAGGCTTATGTTCGTTCAAACGCGCAGATGTTGGTTTGTGCCGCATTAAACTAATGTTTGAGTTGCAGAGTATACGTAAGAGCATCCAAGAAAATTATTGTAATTATCCTACAGTTTATGTAGCGCCACTTTCGTAATGCTCAAGTCCTAGGTCGATGGTCGCTCCAAAGCAAAGACGTTGTTCGTTTCAGAGCGAGAGGTAATTCCGGTAGAAATCCAATGGGAAGAAGACAGGGTGGTCGATTAGTTAGAGCTACTATCGTAAATAATTTATTATGGTAACTCAGCGCCTTTGTGGGGTATTGAAAATATGCGCTATATTAAGTGATACATAGATACAACTATTAATCTGAATCCCATAGCAAGGACTTTCCAGTGTTTATCGACAGTATGTGGCTGCCACGGTCGTTGACGTAGACCATACCTTACCTGACCTTAGCTGCCCAGAGTAAGTGAATAAATAAAACTCTTTAATAGGTAGAGGATATAGTTTTCTGTACAATGACGATGTAGTGACGATCATAGTGAAGATGATTTACGCCACCCGCCTCCATTTCCAAGCTTAAGACTGGCATCTCTCTAGTATGCGTCATTGGATGAGTAGACTTTACAATGTTCATTACTGTTCAATAGCACTGCATCGCCCTCTTCCATTCCCATGCTTAAGTCTGGCACCACCTCAGTATGCATCAGTCTCGGAGTTTAGTACATAAGGTTAGTTGTTGTTTAACGGTGCAGTGTCATAACAATGATGACTAGCGTGTCCCTCCTCCTTTCTCCGTGCTTGGGACTGACACTGCCATAATACGTGCAGTGGCTGCGTTTCGTTACTGTTCAATAGCACTGCATCGCCCTCAGAGGTCCTGAGTGGCCGAGTGGGCTGGTGTCCGCTTGCCGCGCCGGCGACCCGGGTTCGATCCCCGGTCGGTCGGTTTATCAGAGATTAATTTCTCGGACCTTTACTGCGGGTGGCTCGGTCGCAATATAAACGTGGAGTACAATACAACACACAATACAATACAATACAATACAAACACACAACCTGACGGCTGGCGCCTCCGGGCTGCTCATTGTCCTACATGAGGGCTGGGCGCCTGTTGATGGCTGCCGCTAGGCCTACTGGTTGAGCGTTCTAGAAGTAGCTTGCTACCAACAACGCTATATAAATCGTCGTAAATACAATACAATACAGTTTTCGCCGTTCGTATGCTAAATACGGTATGAACACGGAATATGAAGTATCCCACTGACATATCTGATCTACATGTACGTTGAGAAAATCTGTAATTATAACCTGTTTGCTAATTTAAAAAAAGGTGTCTTGCCGTGTTCGACGATCAACAATGTTCGTTCTGCTGCACAAATTCCCAATTCACATGGGCAACATTTCGCACCACCCTATCCCTGTACATGATGATCTCCACTCGGACGGTTTCCTCCGACGAAATGCCCTAATGGGTCACACACCCCAATCACACATTTAATCTGGCCATTGATCTGGTATGGATAATCATGCGTATTGGCCTATGACAATAGCAACGGTTTTATAGCGCAAGATTGACTGAGGAACATTTCTTGAGTTTGGCCAGCGGAGCAGCGCAAGAGATAGACCGACAGGAAGACACAGACCGAGAGACAGACAGACAGAAAGATATAAACAACGATTTTTAAACACATAATGAGTCTGAAAATTAGCCTTCACTTTACTACTCCTGCTGCTGCTGCTGCTGCTGCTGCTGCTGCTGCTGCTGCTGCTGCTGCTGCTGCTGCTGCTGCTGCTGCTGCTGCTGCTGCTATTTCTACTACTACAATTATAATTATTACTAATTAGTAACTTCTGCCTGGCAGTGGCAAAATTACATAATTATAATAATAATCAACGTCAAAGGCTAATGCGTAAGATGTTGTTAAACTGGCACAAGCAAAATTATACACCTTTAAACTACCTTTACTGAGTGGTATAAGTACCCAAAAGTCGTTTGGCTTGCATATCATATTGTCCCACGCGCTGTGGTTGGCAGTGGTAGTAGTAATCGAAAGTTGAACGCTTGTGTCATTCGTTCTCAACTTAAAACTTACGTCGTTCAAAATTGAAATTGTTCGTAACTTCTATTGCGCCAATGTGCAATGCACAGTGAATCAACCGATGGAACCATAACCAAGCCGTAATCAGGCCAATATCAAGACGATCAGTATTTTCCTAAGGCAGACATACAGCCTTTGGTGGATAAGCAATAATTTTGAAAAGACAAGAGTAAAGTTGGAGCTATATAAATGGCACATACATGTACAATTACAAATTACTAGCAGTGAGTAATGTATGGTCAGCTACTGAAGCATAAGAAGTAGGGTAGCGCTAGTCAGCTTCCTATGACGGAGCGTCGTTAAAAGCCAAGCACAAATCCTCGTTGCTCGCCTACGTCAACTTAGGTAATGTCAGCTTTAATGGTCTCGCTAACTGCAAAATAAAATGGGGCTCAGGTTAGACACCCTTAAATCTGTTATTCCAAGTTTACTTAAAGCTCATTTTGCTCAATTGCTGAAGTACTTGTCTCTGCCTGCTTCTTTATTGTTTAACGACACTGTGTGGTAACAAAGACCATTAGCGTCGCCCTCCTCCTTTATCCAGGCTTGGGACTGGCACTGTCAGAAAGTGAACAGTGGCGGAGTTTGCTGTGCCATAAGAATGAGGAGGTCGACGCTAATGATCTTTGTTACCACGCAATGTCGTGAAACTGAAACTACTACTACTAATTGCTTCAGTCGAGAATTAAGGACGAGAAATTGTCTACATGATACATGCCATTGTTGAAGAGATGGAGAGAGTGTTATAGTAGGTTCGCGATAACAATCTTCGGCCCAAAAGCCTTCGGGAGCACAACGAGTGACTCCTTGAACATCTTAGGAGTTACCATCACCGAAGATCTTCGGGCATCTTCGCATGTTGGTGAAATTTTGAGCGAATGATCAGGTTCCCTCTATGCTAGGGAACGGACCGATTGGCATATTTTTTGCCGATTTCCGATTAGTTAGGATGCTTTTTCGCCGATTTCTATTCCGATTCAATTAATCGGCAAAATTCACTTTCATTTGGTTCTAGACTCTGTTACTAAAAGCCCGACTGCCCGTCATTTTGCGCGGAGTCAAAATATAATTATTTTACACGGACTTTAAATAATTAAGATTAAATATTACCGCAGGAGGTCGCCAAAACAGGTTACTATTTTTGCATTAATGAAAAAAGGAATTGTTTCTCGTCAAAAATACTACATCTTTTGATAATCGGATCGGTAGTCCCGGGATGCGCCGATTCCGATTAATCGGCATCGAGCAAAAATCGGTGCTAATATGTTACCGATTCAGGAATCGGTCCTTCCCTACTGTATGCCTTGAGAGTGCTAAGGGCTCACCGTCTACCTACTTGGACCCTCCACGCGGTCGCTGATTGCGAAGCTAATGTACGCGGCTCCGGCGTGGTGGGGATATGCCACTGCCGACAACCGGGTCCGTGTGGAGAAGTTCCTTGCTCGGATGCGAAGATCGGGTTACCTTCCAGAGGACTCACGTGGAGCTGCGGTGATGGTAGGAGAGGCTGACGACAGACTGCTACGATCGATTGTACGATGCCAGATTCATGTGCTGCGTTCGGTTTTCCTCCAGCTAACAGCCTATCCGTTGTCATGGCCTTCAACCGAGATCACATGACTTTCAATTGCCGCCTAAAGACTAAATATTTCATCCCGTGGACATTATATAGGACTCTAAAATGTTGTCCGATGACATGTCACCCCTTGCTGGAACAGTGATTTATATCTATTAATTTAACTAATTTGTAACTGGTATTACTGTTTTTTGTAATGGGTTGTGGTGTGCCAACCCAGTGATTTATCAATAAACGAATATTATTGTTATTACTATTATGGCTTTCACACTCTTTATGAGTAAGCTCTTCCTAACTTTAACTCCGCCACTGCCCGTAATCTGGTGGTGCAAGTTCCAAGTCTCGATAGAGAAGGAGGGCGACGCTAATCAGTTTCTCTATGACACAGTATCGTTAAATAGACTACCAATAATCATTACAATGCTCAAAGCATCAGTGGAAATTCATAGCAAAGTGAAAGGTAATTCTCGTTGAGTCCCACGGACAAGATACACTGTTTAAACGCGATTTTGACGAATATATAAGTTAACCACAAACCGTTGTAAAGGTGTCTAATTGTAGTTAGCATGATACAGATTATTCCTCAATAAATTAACGGATGGATACCCAATTTAACGATATCTTATGGCAACGAAGGCCATTGACGTCGGTAGAAATTATTTTCAGCAGTTCTCACGGTTCCGATGGAATAATACAATCATTACTCCCTGCGCCCGAGGCTTCGAGTCATGACCATTTTATTCCACAAGCGGACAATCTCCCACGCAGATCGTTTATAATAAGAATGTTATACTCTGTATAAACGTATAAGTAAGTAAGTAAGTAAGTAAGTATATCCTTTATTGAAAAACCAACTGCTAACCGCATTTTGGTGTACAAAGATCATTAAATATAAAAAAAATTAAGTATAAAGCATCCGTGTGACAAATGTTTTACGAGATAGAGAGTTTGCCTTGGGTATTATTCTATTGTGGGTTCTGGGACGTAGCGAGTATGGAACAGTTTTCACGGGAGGCAGTAGTTGATGTAATACATGTGCAGGGTTGCTGATGATGGTAGAAAAAGAGGTTAGAGTCTGCTTTTCTGCAAAGTTGCTCGAAACTTTGGTAGGATTCCGGTAGATAACGAGACCGGACCAGTCGCCGTATAGTTGCCTGAAGACGAGAATGTATGTAAACCAAAGTGTGGATATGCAATTATTGGTATAATACAGAATATACTTACTTTACTTAATTAACTGCTTGGTTTATAAACATGTAGCAAAACTCACAAACCTTTTAAACATCTTCAAGATTTGTGAGTTTTGCTATTATCTGTCTAAATCTCCCGACTCCGACTTTAAAACTAACGCATTAATAAAATACAGCCCGTAAAAACAAAGTTTTTTACTATATCCATCTAGTATCCTATAATGCGTCTTATGAAGCAGTTACCTCTACAAATATAATATTATAGTCCGCGTTCATTTTAAGTCATAGCGTGCGTTTAATCAGGCAGCGCGCCCGTTTTGTTGCGGCCAATGGCAACGCTGCGTATCGGAAAAGTTGATTCCCCGATTCGAAAAGTTTATTCCCCGATTCTATAAGCTAGCCTTTTTTGGGGAGCTGAAATTTTTATAGAATGAAGTGTCTGCGAGGGCGAGTCTATCTGCCAAGTTTCAGGACGATTGAATGATTGTAAGTGATCGAATGAGTCGTCGCAAGATTTGACTTTTTAGCCTGTGGCTCAAACATACATACATATATTCAAGCATTCAAGATTTCCGTAAGTTAAACTAGATGGATAAAAAGCGACACCTACCCACTACGCCAACATCTATAACGACCCTGATTACGGTTTGGTCGATGCCTTGTGCAATAGACACCGGCTCAATAGAAGTTACTGATTACACTCGCAATTACGAACTACATTGTGTTTTAGTTGCCTAGTAGTAGCCTATATATTGCAGTGTTTAGCGTTATCATACGGCTGCAATGGTCGTTGTAATTTAACATAACTTACATAGCAAGAAGAAACATAAACACATGCAGGGTGAGATATTGAGCAGAACGGACAGAATACGGATATAATAAATGCAATATATATATATATATATATATATATATATATATATATATATATATATATATAGAGTCTATTTATTAATTTATATAGCGCCACTCACAGCAGGAGAGGAAGCCAGTTCAACGGATTGATCATAAACGAGGAGATATGGGAGAATTTAGGAAGGCGAGCAATCAATCCGGCAGAAGCATATTGATATATATTTTGCAGAACGCACAGATACAGAGAGAGATATTTAGCAGAACGCACAGATATAGGAAGTAAGCTCCATAAGCTACGATCATTGAAGTTACTATGTTACTTAATGCGATAGATACAAATTTGAAACTTAAGAGTTTAGACTAATTGAAAATGCGTAACTCATTCATCCGTTTATGTAGCAATCTGGAGCTCTTTTTAAAAGGTATCGGAAAACATTTGACAAAGTTCACGTCTTTATTTTATGCTATTTTATTAATATTATTATTATTATTATAATTTTTTTTTATGCCCTGAGGTACTTCATTCCCCAGGGACTTAGAAATTATAAAAGCAATGTGTCTGGAACAGCTACTCCTCATCCATGTCGGGCGTTGGTTTGATAAATGTGCCACTAAATGCTTCTTCTTCTTCTTCTTTCTCTTATTATTATTATTATTATTATTATTATTATTATTATTATTATTATTATTATTATTATTATTATTATTATTATTATTATTATTATTATTATTATTATTATTTGTGCGTTTAGATTAAATGATATATTTATCATTTATTCGTCACTATGAGTCGAACACATCTGCACAACGGGCTGGATTAAAAATAAATGTGGATAAAACAAACACAATGGTATTTGGCAAGAAGACAATAGACAGGGAAATAAAAGTGCAAGATGAGGTGATTGAGAATGTAACAGAATTTGTGTACTTAGGTAGTCTGTTAACATGGAATAATGATTGTACAAAGGACATAAAGGCAAGAATAGCAAAGGCAAAGGGAGTTATGGCAGGACTAAATTCCATCTGGAATAGTAAGCAAATTAGTTATAAGACAAAGATGAATGTCTTGAAAACATGCGTGTTTAGTACAGCTCTTTATGCGTGTGAGGCCTGGACAATTAAAAAGACTGATCATGATAAAATCCTGGCTTTTGAAATGTACTGCTATAGAAGAATATTGCATCTGAATTGGACAATGAAGGTGACAAATAAGGAGGTTCGAAGAAGATTACACATAAAGGAAGATCTAATACAGTCAGTAATGAGAAGGAAATTGGGTCTGTTTGGACATATATGCAGAATGGACAATAATAGAAAAATAAAAACTGTCATGATGGGTATGATGGATGGAAGTGGACGAAGAGGAAGACCTAACAGGGAATGGACTGATGACATCAGGGATTGGTGCAAACAAGACCTACACAGTTTGAGTGTATTGGCGCAAGACAGAGGATTATGGAAACGGATGACGAAATTTGCATTGGACACCTACGGGCTTTCGGCCCATGGATCCTGATGATGATGATGATGAGGAGGAGTCGAGAACAATAGAAAATCAAGCATAGTAAGAAACGACTCAAACTAGTGATGATTCAATGCCTACAGGAATCCTTTTCAGCGTGTCACCTTGTCACCTTGTGCTGTCAGTTCGTGGAACTTTAGCGACCTTCATGATCAAGCCTCTCCATTTCCTTCTGTCCGCCGTCGCATCTCTCAGTTCTGCCAAATTCATTCCAGTTGTTTCATGTATCTCGTCCATCCACTTTTTCCTTGGTCGTCCTTGTTTTCTCCTTCCCTCTCCATATGCTAACATCATTTCCTTTTCCAGTCCATCTGATCGCATGACATGACCAAAGAACCTCAACTTTGCTCTTAGCACTGTTTGTTGTAGTGTCTCTTCCTTCTCAATTCCGATAGTCCAGCGCACCCAATCGTTTATACTTTGTTTGAATGAGCTTGATTCATAAAGGTTTTCTTGGCATGTTAACAGGGGTGGTTTGCCATTTCCTTCCCCTGGTTTTGCCTGCCGTGCCCGTTCGTTCCCCTATACCCAATAAGGAGGGTACTAACAGTCTGCACCACTTGAAGGTGGGCACGGAGGACTTTGGTTCATCAGCCCAGGTCGGTTCCGAATCTACGATCAGAGAATACGTCGATCGGATTTCCTCCCTCTGTTACTCTAAGCAAGCTAGGCAAGCCTAGACGAGCCTAAAGTGACTGATGAGCCTTTGCAGACCTTTCAGCGTGTAGACAAGTTTATTTCTGAACTCGATGCTCAATTTATAGTTAACTGTAGTCTTTTAAAGTGGGTGTCGGCGTTAAACCAACGTTCGTGAAACTTTTTATGCCCGGATACTGAAATGACGCCTCTGTTTAAGCTCTTGAGATGCTTAGCTTAGGCCTACGATTAATTGTTTCAATTAATTAATTGTATTATACTTTCTCTTATCATGGGGAAGCTCTGCTTCTCAGTCCCTTCCATCCCTGGTTGCAGATTTTCTTCTCTCTGCTGCCCAGGGCTACTCGACTGTTTCACTGGCCGAAACTTTTACGGCCTTGCCTAAATCTTAAGATGGTGATCATAGAAGGTAGACAGAATATACTCAGAAATGTGAACTTAGAACCAGAAGAGTTAGAAAAGTCTTTGGAGTGACGTTAGCATCCACGTAGGTTTTTGTTGGGATTTTCCTGAAGTCCTAAATTTACTTAAAGAAAGCTACTCGCTATTGATCATTGTAGATTTGGCAACCCCGTCGTACAGTTGAATTACATTCAACTGTTGTTGAATTACATTCAACTGTACGACAAACACCCATGGATCGCAGACTATAGACGTCAAATGTTATTGTAGGCTTGTATGCCATATCTACTCTGTAGCTCATAGTAAACGCAGCGGACTTATTCGTTCTGATTTGTAAACATACATTAGGCTAATTGAAAGTATGACATTAAAGAATCTAATACGCCCGGAGCGAAATGCTTTCGAAAAAGGCGCACGTAAATTGTTGCATTCTAGAGCTAGTAGTAGTAGTAGTATTAGTAGTAGTCTAAGTTTAACGACACTGTGTGATAAGAAAAGATCATTAGCGTCGCCCTCCTCCTTCATCCAGGCTTGGGACTGGCACTGACAGATTACGATCAGTGGCGGAGTTTGTTCAATAGAGCTAGTAGTCATTTCAGTTTAACGACACTGTGTGTGATAGCAAAGATCATTAGCGTCGCCCTCCTCATTAATCTATGGTTGGGACTGGCACTGTAGAGCTATAAAGCTGCGTCAGCGGGTTGAATTTAACACAATGTGCAGGCATAAAACGATTGTGATTGGCCAATACGTCATAAACTCAGCGAACAATCATCTCCATAGCAACACTGATGCCAAATTAATATTCTAGACTGCGGTTGTTGAAATAATAATAATTGTATGTATAATAATATGTGTGTGTGTATGTTTGTATGTATGTATGTATGTATGTATGTATGTACGTATGTATGCATATACGTAGGGGCCAGGGTGGTATAAGCTTTTAGCTTTTCCTGGCTTCCTGTTGCGCAGTGACTGATCTGTTTTTGTCATGATGTGTACTGTTATTTGTTATGTTTCTGACGCAATAAATAAATAAATAAATATATGTATGTATGTATGTATTTATTTATGTATGTATGTATTTATGTATGTAAGTATGTATGTATGCATGTATGTATGTATGTATATAGCCCTTGTACAGCATAAAGTGCTGCTGCCTCGAGTGTTGGAGGGAATCGAACGTGTCTCTGCAATGAAGATCCTTGAGGTAACCATACGAAATTACCTGAGAGCCACCAATCAGGTTGTACGGTCTTCCTTGTGGCGCCCTCTGAGGCTATGGGTTCTATGCTTTACAAACGTTGTTTCCACCAAAAATTACTCGACATTACTACCTAAGTAAGTAAGTAAGTATATCCTTTATTGAGAAGTGACTAGCAAACGCACAGCACTTTATTTGGCAAGATTAATACATTCAAACAAATAAACAAATATTTATAATTATATGCAACCAAAGAATTGAATTAGAGGCTTTATTGTATATCAGGGGAACATAGATTTCACCCTGCTACCTAAGGATGGTCATAGTATCACTCTCCAGACAATAGAACAATAATCGAAGAAGATTGTTTGATGCTGGATTGCAGCCCTGCACGAAAACCAAAGCTGCGCCCAAGAGCAGACGACCAAGAATTTCCGACCGCCGATAGATTGGTTATAAAAAAATCCATCAAAAGGATGTTTTATGAATAAATTTAGTTTAATGAGTAATGGGTAAGATAACCTATGTGGGGGCCTATATGGGACATAATGAGAGACTGTATAGCTTAGTGTTTTGTATGCTTAAGTTTCTGACAACAAATGCGTTAAGCAATCATTATTGGTTTCAATAAAGAATCGACTTCCTCTTCTCTAATGTATAATTTATTCTATCAACTCAATGTTTCACTCTGAATTTCTTTATTTAAAGAAAAATTCTTGCATTGTCTCTAGGTATTAACTTTGTATAACTCGTATATGCGGGTCTGTTTGGCCCTTTTCAGCTGACTCATTGACTTACGTAAATGTTGTGCAATAGTTACTGTAATTGTGACACTTTCTTATAATTATGTCGGTGCTTATAAGTTAAGCAGGCAGATCAGAGTAACTCGGCCATTGAACGCGATTTTAAATATACTCTGAAATGCATTGCTTTCGAGGGTGTCTAATTTTGACCTGGATTTTCAATTTTTGCAATCCAGAGTTTAGCGACATCTCGTGAACGTCAGTTGACGTTTCATGTAAGTGTACTATTTGAATTCATATTAATGAGCGCGAACTAAGATATTTAAAGGATTTTAAGTTAAATGTCAATAGTATATAGGCCTACGTAGTAGGCTAGTAGCATCTAGTTTTTTGCGACATCTCATGATTGACGTTCCACATCTCTACATTAAAATGATTAAAAAACCTTTTTAAAGGGTGCATGGTCAAACAGCAATACGAATCTGAGGAGCGGTTAGTCAGTCGTCGGGTGAAGAGCTGATGGATATCTAGAAGTTTGAAAGCCAATGAGGAATAGTGAGTTTTGAGACGTTTCTTAAAGAGATAGAGTTCGTGCATCGAACAGACATTGACATTCGATTCCATTCCTTGGGGCAGCGACATGGAATGTACCAGAGCCATGACAGTGCTACATCGAGGCTCAACCAAGAGACCCATAACCGAAGATCACGGACTGTGGGGAGGGACGTTCCGGGATAATAGTGGTTGAAAGAAGATTGGAGTACACTATATTGGATAAAATTTCCCCTTACGAATTTTCACTGACCTGTCAATTGACGAAAGAGGAATTAAATCTCTTCAAAAGAAACTAAAGAATCGATTCTTCCCCGAGAACACGGTTCATGAGCGAAATAATTGAAATATTTCACAATAAATATGGTAGACAAATTTTAACATATTCTGCCGTAAATGATATACGACTAATGTCAAACTGGTGACAAATTGTTAGCTACTTCAGATTCAGTCATAAGATGGCTATTTATGGAATAAATAGCTCACTTGAAACATGTTTTAAAGGTGTCTATTTCACCTATAGTTCTTACTGATAGTTTACTGTGCCAAGTCATATCGACCATACCCAAACTTAAACCTTTAAGAAGCATGCTTTATTAATTACGATTGCAAACATGGCGCTTATATACCCATAATGAAGACGTTTTAAATGTGTTTAGCCAGATCAATTTTCTTCCTGCCGACCAATAACGCAGTTTACGCACCTCGCCTTAGACGAATACTTAGCAATAGTAGCGATTAGTGGTTTCAGCGAATGTTTGCGTTTGGCAGTTTCGATGAATCCTGGCGATTGGCAGCTTTCAATAAAAAGTAGCCACTAGTAGGTTTTAGGGAATATTAGCGTTTAGTAGTTTTATACTATTACCCGTAACTAGTGGTATTTCCGTGATTACTAGCGATTAGTTGTTTTGATTGTAGGCCTATACAAGCGATTAGTAGTGTTCAGTGTATGCTGGCGTTTAGTACTCTTCGGTAAAAACTGGCTTTTTCGTGACTTGACATCGTTATTTTGGTCTGAAGTAAGTTCCAACAAAAACAACAACTAACGGCAGTGTGTATCTACAATAACTTCTGTAGCGCCAGTATTATAATATGCTCAAAGCATCAGTCGATGTTTATGTCAAAGTGAAAAGCAAGCTCGGTTATGCAAATTTTATGATACGAGATTTGAGCGCCTTTTTAATAAATATATAGACCAAAAAGTAGATACATGTTAAAGGTGTGCAATTGTAGGTGGCATGATATGGATAATAAATCAATCACCTAATGAATGGATCGAGAGGCTAAAGAATTCTTAGGGCAATACAAGCTGTTGACGTTTACTACTACTACTACAATTATAATTAGTAACTTCTGCCTGGCAGCTACATATAATAATAATCAACGTCAAAGGCCAATGCGTCAGATGCCGTTAAACTGGCCCAAGCAAATTAGACACCTTTAAAATACAGCATTCATTGTTATATGAATCAAAAAGGGGTTGAGTTTAAGATAATCAATAAAGGTAAAATTTTGTAATTGGATATTTTAAGTTTGTTCCTGAGAATAGTTTTATTTCTTAGTTATAACTATAAATATTTAATTAGTCTTTTATTAATACACTTATATTTTTGAAATAAATAATGCATTATTGTGATTCACAAGTTGTAACTGGATTATTATAGTTTAATTTAGGTTGTATGTGTACATTTTGGTTACCAAAACACTCATAGATAACATCTTTTCAATTGTTAATTTTTAAATATGTTATGTCATATAACATTTATAATAAAATTCTGATGTTGGAAAATTATTAATATTAATTATTGGTTAATGAATATCTATATTGCCATATTACTATTATGCAATGTTGGTTGCAATGTTGGTTGCAATGCTGGTTACTATTATTTAACTTTGGTTCTTCAGTATTATATATTACAAATGGTTTGGTTTGGTTACTATGTCAGAGTAGCTACTATGTTGCATAATATTGCAATACTGTGTTGCAATGATGTTTACTGAAATATCCATAGACAACATATTTTCAACTGTTGATTTTTGTTTAAAATATGTTATGTCATAATAACAAGAACCCAATGTTAGAAAATTATAAACATTACTTATTGGTTAATGAATATTCATGTTATAATATTACTAACATTCAACTTTAGTTCTTCGATATTGCATAATGGTATGGCTTGGTTAATGTACATGAACAGTTTAAAGGAATACCTTAATCAATTATAATACATGAATGATTTGTTAGTTAATGAAATTTGTCAGGACATAATGATCACAGATAGTATGATATGAAATACTTTATGTTTAAAAAATATTGAATATTATAGTGAAATTGTAAAGCTCCGTTTGACACCTTTAATGGTGTCGTTCGGATGCTATAAGTTTATGGTTCTGATTGTATTGTATATTTTCCGTATTGTCGTCAGCGGCCTTTGATGTCATAAGACGACGTTAAACTGTGGTGAAATAAGTTTAGTTATTGACTACTACATCCTGCGAAACTAATTGGGCGTTGTACTAGTTATCGAATGTTGAAAGCTTGTGTCATTTCGTTCTCAAATTAAACCTTAAAATATTTCGAAACTATAATTGTCATTGAGAGTTTAACGACAGCTTATGGCAACAAATTCGTTGACAGAAATTATTTTGAACAGTTCTTACCGCTTGTATTTTAACTTTTATTAGTATTGCAATTTGTAGGTTCAATTGCGCCGAAGAAGGAGAGAGAAAGAGATATGTTATTGACGGATAAACATAAAGACAAACGGATATGATGAAAATCAAAACAATTGTAGGGAAATGGGTAGACACAAATAAAGAGAACGTTAGAGAGGGAGAAGTGAGGAGACAGATAGATAGACATACAGACAGAGTGAGAGATGAATAGAGTTAGACAGAGAGATAGACACACACAAAGTAAGAGATGGACAAAGCAGGACAGAAAGAGACAGGTCAAAGTCATCGTAGACTGAAATTTGATTGAATCAACAAATTGTTCGATTACATCTGAAATCAGCAATTCCTAAAACTTAATAATTATGTGGTAGCCTTTTATAATCTAGAATAGCAATGACGAAACCGCTTTATTTGTTGCGAAGATAAAGACCATTTAAAAGGTGTTTAGTTGTTGGGTTGCATTTCATGTTCTCATAATTATTCAACGAAATCTTGCGTTTTTAGGGCAACTGAGTAGTAGCTCCTGTTTTAAATAAAATCTAATGGCTGCTTGGCAGTTGTCGTCACCCTCCTGCTTTTCAAGGATTGGGATTGGCAATACATGGCATTAGCGCAGATAGCGACAGTCCAATAACTGGAGAAAAGGGCACGTACTTTTTAGTGGAGAGATACAGACAGACATAATGAGAGCAATATATAAAAACTAAAGACAACGAGAAAACGCAAGGGAGGCAGAGCCGGATTAACCTATAAGCGAAATAAGCCATGGCTTAGGGCCCCACAACGTTTTGAGGGCCCCAACTGTCAGGAAATATAAAATCAGATGGTACAAAGGTCCTATTTGACATGGCTTAGGGCCCCACAACGTTTTGAGGGGCCCTAACTGTCAGGAAATAATAAATCAGATGGTACAAAGGTCCTATTTGACAATTTTTCTTCTGGAAAAAGACGGAAAAGCAAAAAAAGGACATCAGAAATTTTTCTAAGTAATAAACATGGCTTTTGTCCAAATCTGTAAAAAAAATTTCCATGGCTTTCCGGTTAGGGTCCCCGGATGTCTTAACGCGGCCCTTGGCTTAGGGCCCCCGAAAGTATTAATCCGGCCCTGCAAGGGAGGGAGAGGTGAAGAGACAGATAGACAGACACACAGACCGAGTGAGAGATGGACAAAGGAGGAGAGACAGAGACAGGTCAAAGCGTTCACAGACTGATATACTGAATCAAGAAATTTCAGCTCTTCAACGAAATCTGGCAGACATATTTCATTATTCTGGTCGAGGCTTTTCTGCATAATAGTTAACTGTTTCTAAAATCGCAAGAAAGTCCATTAGTACCATACAGTTAACGCCATTGCGCAACTGCCGCATTTATAGATTACGCAAGGACCTTTTTAAAGGTGTTTTTATGTTCTGATAACTGTTTAGCGACATCTATCGTTTTTTCGAGGCAACTGAGTAGTAGATCCTGTGTTTAACGATATCCAGGGATGACTGCCTGGGCATTGGCATCCCTCTCCTGCTTTCCCCAGGCTTGGTACTGATACTACCTGGCATTAGGCAGTTCTCACTGAAACGAACTAATTGGTACTATAATTAACTGAAAATTGTTAATCGCTAATATACGCTAAAACAACTAATAGCCAGTATTCACTGAAAACAACTCTTCGCTACTATTCACCGAAAACTACTAATCATTAGTAAACAATTAAAACCACTCATCGATAGGATGCAATGAAAACTACTAATCGTTTGTATACAATCAACTATCGCTAGTAGACAATGAAAGCTACTAATCGCTTGTATACAATAAAAACTACTACTTTTTACTATTCCTTGAAACCACTAATAGTTAGCATTCACTGAAAACTACAATGCGCTACAATTTACTGAAAATTGCTAATCGTTAGTACGCACTGTAAACTATTAATCGCTCGCAGCCACCGCTAAACTACTAATTGCTCGTATTCACAAAAACATACTAGTTCCTACTTTGTCTAAGAATTCGTCGAAGTTAACAGTGTTGTTGACCAGGAAATGTCATCAATTCATCAGTATTTAAGATAGGTCTAAAAATTGTATTGTATTTATAAATTTATAAAGCGCTTCTCACAGTGAACATCAATCAGAGGCGCTCCCGGTGCGAAAGACCGCGAGAGTAAAGATACTCTTTTAATAGACAATAGACACCTTTGAAAGGGTTACACTGTAGGTTATATATTTGTCCGCGAATCGCATTTGTGAATGTTGAATGTGAGTACCTTTCATTCATATTATGTTGTGACGCCGTTCGTCGTCAACGACCTTGGAGGTCAAAAGATATATTAATTTTTAAGTTCTGTAAATTATTTTTCAAATGGATGTACGGATGGATGGATGAATGGATGGATGGATGAATGTATGGATGGATGGATGGATGGATGGATGGATGGATGGATGGATGGATGGATGGATGGATGGATGGATGGATGGATGGATGGATGGATGGATGGATGGATGGATGGATGGATGGATGGATGGATGGATGGATGGATGGATGGATGGATGGATGGATGGATGGATGGATGGATGGATGGATGGATGGATGGATGGATGGATGGATGGATGGATGGATGGATGGATAAATGGATGGATGGATGGATGGATAAATGGATGGATGGATGGATGGATGGATGGACGAAGGAATAACTAGATTTCTGTTCTAGAGAAATAAGCCTAATTTCTCTCGTAGAGAAATATACGACCATCTGTTGGGGAAATCGCCGAATTTTGTTTCCCGCGTAGACAAATCGCAATATCTTTATTTTTTTTAGAGAAATTCCGAATTTTTCCGTAGAGAAATCGATAAAAATTCTCTTCCGCAGAGTTAGTCTTGTGATCAGGTCGTTTTCTGACATACCTTGTGTCATCGCATATACTCTGTAATTTGCTGCCAGCAATTTGTGTCTTACTTCCATTAACGAATCAAATCATTGTCAGAATTGCGTTTGATTTTATTTGCCAAATCAAACAGGTTTTTCCAACGACCTCAATATTTCGATAATAATATAGGCCAAGTCTAGTTTTCATTTTTTCTGCTTAAACATGAGAATTTAAGGAGCAGTTGATATTCTGAAAAAGGTGTCTTAACATTTCCAAAACCTTTACGGACAATTTATGCTATAATTCTGAAAGTTTGTCCTTCAGTTTGTTTGTGTGTTTCTTTGTTTGTCCCACTAAATGCTAAAAAATTTACAAATCGTTCTAATGCGAATCGCTAGAAAAACCCAACACTTTCAGCCCACAATTTACTTTAAATTCCGATATTATGGACATTTTAAGAATAGATAGGGTGACATTCAAACCCGTATGCCAATAAAGTGAGAACGATATATTGGATAGAGCTACACGGAAGAATTGGGCTGGCGTCAGCAATGTTTGGGAAGCTGAGGAAACTATGGAGATCAGGCAACATCTCAACGCATGCATGAAAAGTGAGTGACGAGAGAAGACTCCTGGTGGCGGAGATGGGATGGCTACGAGGACTACTGAATAGATCAATGAAGAGAAAAGATACGGAATGAGGTGACGCTAGGGGCGACACGAAAATAATATTGTACACAATGTTCTCCGGTGCAAATAAAGGGGCGCGGACGCTGAGTTAGAGGACATTAAAATCAAATGCACGGGTGAAGCTCTAGCGAAATGAAATTTTTATCGACTCTTTCAACGCGAATTTCTAGGTCAGCACAACAATTTTCAGCTCAAAATATCGTATCAATTTTGAGACATTTTAAGTTTCGATACGGTGACTACCGTTGCAACGCCGCCATTTCTCTTTACGTCATTCGAAGGCGGACTAAATATGCAAATCAAGCGGTTTACTAACCTGGGGAACCCTGAAACATTACGTCTCGCCAAATGAACACTAGATATATGAAATTTAAGTTGACACAATTTGACATTAACAACCGTTTAAGCCCGTTGAACCCGGGCGACTCGGCAGATGGCGCCACTTGGCAAAGCTCCACGCCCAATCTCCCCGGGCTAAGCCGGGTACGAAAGTCTAGCCTACTACTGTATAAAATACAAAGCTTTATATATTGAAGTGTGTAAATTGATCTTGATCTTATCCATTTTAGCACGCGCAGTGAACAATATTGTAGCTTTGAGTCATTTGTAGCAGTTCGACAAAATTATTTAGTCCAAAGTTAAGATGATTACGTCACCATACTTTACCATAACTTGTCTGACCACATCATTATGTATGATGTTTCCAGATTTAACTTTCACGAAATATTTGTACAGTCCGCGATATAGATGTTGTAATTCTTATTGTAATCGATGTGTCTTAACATAGACCTAATTAATATTGAACAGTCGACGTTTTTTAATTGTGCATTAAACTGTAGTAGTTGTAAATGTACCGCTCCATGCAGCGCTTAAGACACCCCTTTTAAGGTTTACCGGTTATTATAAAGGCAGTGAAAATCTTGTCGAAACAGCTGCTGCAAAAGTATTCATGTCTTATAATTGTGTTTCCGTCAAATCAAATATTATAGCTAAATGAAACTCGCTATTTATTTATGAAGCAAACTGTTAATCATATCAACTAGTTTTATTTAAATCAAGCTAAGGCTAATAATGTAGGAAAGTTAATGTTAGAAAGGTGAACTATAAGGTAAAATTAGGCGAGGTAAGTTGAGATTACAGTAAGGAGGCGTCTGCGTAAATTTACGATGGTAACGTACGGTATGGCTCTGCAATAGCAGGTAAGGTAAAGTAACGTATATTATGAGATGGAAAAGAGCCGTGCTGGATTTCAAACAGTCGACGTAGTTTAAGATTAGATTCCCCGCCACTGTCGCTTTCGGGTGGTACCAGTCTCAAGCCTTGATAAAGGAGGAGGGCTGTGTCATGACACAGCGTCGTTAAACAGCAAACTACCTACACACTCGGAAATGGCCCGTTACGTTATATATATTTTCGTTTATTGGACAATAATTGGACACACCGCAACCCGGTACAGAAAATGACAAGAGAAATAATATTAGAATAATTTAGACACCTTTAAATCATATAGTCCAAGTTTATTTAAAGCGTATTTCTTTTAATCTACAGTAGATAGTACCGAATCTGATGGAAGATTAGGCTTCAGTTTATGAGTAATTAAGAAAGTTTAAGAAACTAATTGTAATAATCCCAGACTCTATGTAGCGCCACGGTATTAATACTCAAGAAGACACGGTAGTCGATTAGTTAGAGATAAAATGCAATATGTTAAATCAGCGCCTTTGGGGTTTACCGAAAATGTGGTATATTAAATTATATATCATCATCATCATCATCAGGGATCCATGGGCCGAAGGCCGTAGGTGTCCAACGCTTACATCGGATCCATGGGCCGAGGCCCGTTGGAGTCCAATGCTTGCATTGGATTTCATACGTATTTTTTTCTTTACGAACGGAGTATCTGCACCCATCCGTTCGACCTTCGCACTTCTCCCTTAAAGAGAGTTCCAGGCTTAGGACTGCTTTGATATCCACTATCTTGTGGTATCAAAGGCGGCGATGCCGCCCACGTTTGCCAGCTTTTCAGGGTTCCTGCTGAGCCTGTCCACCTCGCGTAGCGCCCTAGGTGGTACTTCAGCCAAGACCTTCACCACTGATGGCATAGCCTCAGCAGGCACTCCCCTACTGACTGTTGCCACCCCCTCACCACGTTGAGGTGTGAGTCGGACTTTGAGGGGGAAATTATATATAGATACATCTATTAATCTCAATCTTATAACAGGGACTGTCCAGTGTTAAACGACAGTCTGTGGTTACTCACGGCCGTTGACGTCGACCCTACCTTACTTCAGCAATTTTAAAAATGAGTAGACATTAATAAAAACGCTTTAATAGGTAGCCTATATACAGTATGCAGTTTTCTGTACACTGACGATGTGTCATAATAAAGATGATTAACGCCACCCGTCTCCATTTCTAGGTTTAAGACTGGCACCACTCTAGTATTCGTCATTGGCTGAGTTTTTTTACTGTAAGGTTCGTTACTATTTAATATACACTGCGTCGCCCTCTTCCTTTAAGACTGGCACTACCCCAGTAAACGTCAGCCGCTGGGTTTAGTACATACGATTGTTACCTGCTCGGCATTCTCCGATAGCACATATTATTATTAGCGTCGCCCTCCTCCTTTATCCCGGCTTCAGACTAGCACTACCAGAGTAGCAGAGAGTTTGAAATGAATCGAACAGTCTAAGGACATCGATACTGAATTTTTTTCCGAACAGTTGGCTGGTCAGTTGCTGCTTAACGACGCTGTGTCGATTAACGTCGCCCTCCTCCTTTTCCTAAGGCTTGGGACTGGCACTGCCAGAGTACGAACAGTGGTCGAGTTCTCGCTGTTCATATGGAGTAACACAGGATGAACATAGAAAATGATCTGACAAAAGCAGCCTACGTTCGGAAAATCTGAAATTATAATCGATTTGGAAGTGTTAGAAAAGGTGTCCAGTCGTATTGCACGAAAAGCAATGCTCGTTCTGCTGTGTAAGTTCCCAATTCACATGGGAAACATTTCGCATCATCCTATCCATGTTTTTGACTATACCTCCACTGGGGCAGTTTCATCCGCCCAAATGCCCTAATGGGTCGTACACCCCAATTATATGTATACGGTATATTTTTCATCTGGCCCGTATGGATAATCTTGCGGACTGGCCTATATTGAATTCATTGTGGCGGTTTAATAGCACATGATTAGATGAGGAGATTTTTTGATTTGGCTAACGGAGCAATGCAAGGAGATAGACAGACAACTGAGACAAGAATATGCAGACACAGAGAGAAAAAGGCAGACAACGACAGGGATATAGAAAAAAGGACTTTTAAACATGCATGTATAATGAGACAGAGAATTGGGCTTCGCATTTATTATAATTGTTATTTTATTAATATTAATATTTTACCCGAGGCAGAAGTAATCCCTTAGGAACAAAAACTTAGGTTAGAAGCATTATGATTATTATTATCATTGTTATTAATATTATTAATATTACCATAATCATCATAATCATCATCATCGTCGTCATCATCGTCATCGTTATTATTACAACTATAATACTTTAATTAATTAATAACTTCTGTCGTGAAGTGGCGGAATTACATATAATAGTCAACGTCTAAGTCCAGCGCGAAAGATGTCGCTGAACTGGCCCATAAACATTAGACACCTTTAAAATAGAACCTTCAAGGGTATAAATACCCAAAAGCGTTTTGGCTTACATATCGAAGTCCATTTTATTCCTGTTGCATGTATGCACAGTTGGCAGTAACAGTAATCGAATGTTGAACGCTTGTGTCATTTCGTTCTCAACCTAAAACACTTGCGCGTAAAAGCCAACGAGTTTCATAAGCTATATTTGGCTCGACCAATCACGCTGCAGAAGACGCCACCAATCACAGAAGTGAATGTATGTATACATTCGCTAGTGGAATGTCAGCGATTTTCTAATGCGACGACTCTCGCTCTCGATAAACAACAAAGACAAGAGATTATAATTGAACCGCAATCACTACAAGCTTTATCAGAGAATAATATTGTAGACGTTGTTTAGTGTAAATAAATCCTCACTTCAGGCATGGGAGCTGGATTGATGCAAAGTTTTCTTAAATAGAAGTTGGATCGATGACATTGGTAGTATGACTTCTGACCAACGTATAGTACGGCACTGAAAAGATGGTATTAATTTACCAATTTCTATTTTCACCAATCCAACTTCTATATAAACAAACAATTCTTTTCATCACTCCAGCTTCCATTTCAAATGTACTGATGCTTGAAGTGATGATTTACTTACACTAGACATCATCTGATAGCCAAAAGGTTATAGTAATTGCGGTTCAATTGTGACCGTGATTGGTGGCGTTTTCTAGAAGCGTGATTGGTTGAGCTAAAAATAGCCTATTAAACTCGTTGGCTTTTACGCGCAGTGCTTAAAACTTAGGAATGTCACAATTGTAATGGTTACTAGTAACTTCTATTGCGCAAGCGTCTAATACATAAGGTATCAACTGATGGGGCACCAAAATCAAGCTGTAATCAGGTCAACATCCAAAAGATCAGTCCGTAAGACAGAGAGGTAGCCTATCGTGGCTAAGCAATTTAGAAATGGTAAGTCTTAAGTTGAGAACGAAATTACAACAAAATTAGCAGAACGGACAGATACAGGGAGAGATATGCTGAGCAAAACTGACAGATACACGGAGAGAGATATTAAGCAGAACGGATAGATAGAGGAGCGTGTTCCACAATCTACATTGTATGTCCAGCAATGACCGTGGTGGGAAGAGCATGTGTAGTCAAAAAAGAGTGAAGCATGGCCTACCGCCATCAGGTGCCGAGGCAAAGAAAATGAAGTCGGTAATTCTTCTCACTCACGGTAATTGTATTCATAAACTCTAAACTTCTAAAGCGCATCTCGAAAACCAAGCGCAGAGCACCAAGTTATTAACGAGCTTAGCCACATTGAAAATCCGTGCCAAATGATTTAATTATGACGTATCAAAAAAATGGCGGGCACATGAAATTGTAAAAATTACTAAATTAGTACTTTAGAACCAAAGAAAAATAAATATTGCAGAATAATCGGGTCGAATCCGGAATAGGCAATAAAGCTGGCCAAATATCTGGAACCAGAAATCGGCAGAAATGCCAATCCTCTGCAGATAACGACTGTGTAAGTGAACTAACCTAGTCCATGGCGGGTCTGTTTGATCCTTCTCGCCTGACTCATTAACCTGCATAAATGTTGTGCAATAGGAAGGGCCTACATTTGAATGCTATAGTCTTATGACGTCATACATAGCCGCTGATGTATTAGCCAGTGAAATCACAATTTAACTTAATAATATTTTGGTGCTGATGATTCTGATATTTTGAAGAGAAAATGCACTGAACGCGCGTGACGACCTTTATATATACGCTGAAATATCTTCTTTTTAAAGGTGTTTCATTTTGACTTGAATTTCAATTTAGCATGTAATTGTTAGCGACATCTCGTGAACGTCCGTTGACGTCGACGAACTTAGAACTCCCTTTGTCTGTCTGTCTGTCTGTCTCTCTCTCTCTCTCTCGCTCTCTCTCTCGCTCTCTCTCTCACCCTCGATATGCCCGAATGCGGGTCATTTTGGCCAATTCCCGACTATTATAAGCGTGACATGTGGTCACCCTAGTCAAGGCCTACATGTACCTGCATCCTGTTTCTACTTATGCCTTGCTATTTCGACGCCTACTTTTTGTATTAGTATTCTGCCGAATAGTCAAACGTACTATTCGGTACATCTCTGGTTCATTATAGAACAACTTGAATGTTCCTAATCAGTTGTATCTTAGAGAAACGTGCTAGATCGGTAATGTGAACTAGAACTGGGTCGCCGTATGTGAAAGCGGACAGTCGCATTTGACAATGTGTGTAAAGCGGCCTAGAACTATCTTGCTACTGACGATACTCTAGAAATTGTCATCATTACATTACGTTACGATTCCATGCCTTGGGTGCAGAGGCATGGAATGCACGCGAACCCATAACTGTTCTGCATCGGGACTCAGCTAAAAGACCCGTACTTGATGATCGCAGGCAACGAGGAGGGTTGTAAGGAGTTAGCAGTGAATGAAGTTGGGAGGTGTCATGGTGCTTATGGCTATGTAGGTCAAACAGGCCAATTTAAATTTTATTAGATTTAAACTGTTTTAGATGTACATGTATCGCCACTGATGAGTATTTTACAATTACATTTACAATACGTGGCGCTGCACGCAACGTCTAAAACACCCTTTTTAGGTTTTATCAATAATTATAATAATGAGTGAAAATCTAATGGGTAGCGATGATCGATGAATTTTAAGTCTCTTTAGGCCAAATAAAATGTTATTGTAACCAAAGCAAGATTCTAGCCTTTGAGAACTGTTCGAAATAATTTCTACCGACGTCAATGGCCTTTGCTGCCGTTAATTGATTGAGAAATAATCCGTATCATAGAGCTACAATTAGACACCTTTACAACGGTTCGATGTTAAGCTATATATACTTTCGTAAAATTGTGGTTAAACAGTGTTTTCTTTTGTCGTTGGCAACGATCGGAATGACGCTTCACTTTGCTACATGTATGAACATTGACGGATGCTTTGAGCATTAGAATTATATTTTAGTCTCTGTTTAACGATGCTGAGTCAAAGCGAAGCCGATTAGCGTCGCCCTCCTTCTTTATCCAGGCTTAGGACTTGCACTACCAGAGTATGGGCAGTGGCGTAGTTAAAGTTAGGACGAGCTTACTCATAAAGAGTGTGAAAGCCAACATGTTGACAAGTTCTCGACCTTAAATCTTTAAGGTAGAGGAATATTGACGAAAGCACTGAGATTCTCAGATGACCAGCAATTCTGACAGGTATCTCACATATGACACATATCTCTAATCTCTCTCGGTCCAGTTTTTATCACTTGCGGCGTCTACGTGCCATTCGACGATCTGTCCCCTCGCCGATTTTTTCTTCCATGGTTCATGCCTTTGTCTGTTCTCGCATTGACTACTGTAACTCGTTACTTATGGGCCTACCAAAACTCCGCCTGGCTCCACTGCAATCAGTACTTAATGCTGCTGCTCGTTTAATTGCCCGCCTACCTCGTTTCTCCCATATTTCGACTTTCATGACTCAAGACCTTCATTGGCTTCCTCTAACTGCTCGAATTCAGTTTAAAATTCTTTTTCTTACGTGTAAAACGTTTTTAGGTCAAGCTCCACGCTACCTCTGTGATCTTATGAGACGGCCTATCTCAGCTACCTCTGGACGTCCTCTCCGCTCTTCTGACCATCATGACCTTCTAGTTCCGAGGTCTCGGACTGCCACAGCACAGCATCGTGCCTATGCCTCCGTTGGACCTTTGCTGTGGAATGACCTCCCTGCTTTAACTCGTGCTGTAATGTTATCTGGAGGTACCACTGTTTCTGCTCGTTCTCTTAAGACTTTTCTTTTTTCGAGGGGCCCTTCGCACTGGAAGCGCTTCTGATTAGGTTGTACTGCGAGAGGCGCTTTATAAGTCCATAAATAGAATAGAATAGAATAGAATAGGTAGCCAGAAGGGGCTACAGAATATAATGATTGGCTAAATAAGATCTCGGAGTAGGATACGAAAATTAACATCAAAAAGACAAAGATCATGAGGATAAGCAAAGGAAAGGAAAGAACAGTAAAGATTACTATAGATGGAAATGAACTGGAACAACTCGGAAACTTCTGTTACCTAGGAAGTATGATCACAAATGGCGCAAAGTGTCATGTAGAAATAAAGAGAAGAATAGCTATGTGAAAAGATGCCTTCTATAAAAGAAAGGAATTAATTAGAGGAAAGCTAAATAAGAATCTAAAAAAAGAATTTTCAAGTCTATGATATGGAGTGTGGTGCTACACGGGTCGGAAACATGGACCATGAGGAAGCAAGCCATCAACAGATTGGAGGCCTACGAGGATATGGCGAAGGGTGGAGAGAGTCAGCTGGATGGAAGGCTATTGAGGAAAGAATGGAGGGGAAGATGAAACAAGACTCCCTCTTAAAAGTTATACTTGAGGAAAGAATGGAGGGGAAGATGAAACAAGGAAGACTGAGAATAATGCTAATAGACTGGATGATGAAGGATGGTTAAGCCAGGCGCGATTTTAGCAGCTCTCAGCTCTCAAAATTTTTTAACCGTTTAGATTACTTTTTGACATTCTAGAATCTAGATTACTATTATTCGTTGAATTTCTAATGTGCAGACTTTATAACTGTACAGTCAGTAAAACATTTCCCTTCGCCGGCATAGTGAAGACTCTGCAAATTTCGTGGCACTTCTGAAATTTCGATCACAGACCGACACTATAGATTAAATCATCGTAAGCTAATGTCATCTGGTCCACGCAAACCCCAGTACATAAGTCCGTTGATTCAAAAATCAGCTGATCCACCTGTGTGGCCTGTGAGTTCGAGACATTATTGTGGCAGAATGTCGTGCGGCTAGGTTGTACACTTTATTGTTTGATGCAAGCACAGAACAGATATCGGTCAGCTTATACGATATGTTGATAGCGTGAACAACCCGGTTCTCAGCATGTGGCAAAAGAACAATTTATAGGGCCTAACTGTCATCCCAAGTTTTCCCAACGCTTGACACCACTGGCGAAACTATTGCGACACTCGTAAAGCAGCAGCTTTATGAAGTTGGTTTCTGTATATGTTAAGGTATCTTGATAAGGACAATTTGCTGCCGACTTTTCAATCTGGTTTTCGTAAGGGCCACTCCACGGAGACCCTGTTAGTTCGCCTCCTCTCTGATATCTATGGGGCTATTGATAGGTCACAGGTCATCCTCTTAGCATTATTTGCTGTCAGCACGGCGTTTGACACCGTCGATCACGATATCATTCTTAGGCGCCTATCTACCTCGTTTGGCCTTTCTGGTAACTTTCTTGACTGGATTGTTTCCTACCTCCATCACCGTTCCTTCTCTGCGGTCTACGTGTCTACTAGGACTCCATGTGTTCCTGTCCCGTTTGGCCTGCCCCAGGAATCTGTGCTGGGCCCTCTAATTATATTATTTATACTGCTGATACTGGTCCTCTCCTGGCCTCTTGCTGAGCCTTGCTCTTTGCTGAACCAATCTTATGCGGGTGACCTGCAGGCGTTTTTGCACTGTCCTGCGTCAGCAGCCATTACCGAAGCCCGGGCCATGAACCGGGCAATGGAGGCTCTCGAGGCCTGGATGTCCTCCAATCGCCTGCGGCTAAACTCATCTGAGACCCAGTTCATTTGGCTTGGCACGCGCCAGCAGCTCGCCAAAATTGATTTGGAGGCCCTTGCCCAGGAGTTCCCGCAGATTACTTTCTCACAGTGGCAAAGAAATTAATTAATTGATAAATCCAGGCAGGCTATCAACTTTATAAAATAAAATTATAGGCGTGTATGTAATGAGATCGACGATCGTCATGAAAACTGCAATCTCTTAGAGAAAATAACATATCCAAAATTAAGTGGCCAAGGGCAGCATTTTGGGCCGTCGCCCCGGGCGGCATTTCAGCTCCGTACGCCATTGCTTTCTCATCCTTTGTCCGGGACCTTGGTGTCACATTAGACCTTGAACTAACGTTCACGCGGCATATCAGCCTGCTATGCCGCGATTGTGTATACCAGCTGCGTCAGCTTAGAGAGGTCTTCCGTTCCTTAACCTTTAATACTGCCTTAATGCTTACCCACTTCTTTGTTGTTTCCCGTCTTGATTATTGCAGCGCCCTCTGCGTGGGTTTTCCGGCGAGTCGGGTTGGGTGCTTGGTTCGGGTCTTACGCTCGGCGGCACGCTATATTGGTTGCATCCCAAGATTCCGCCATGTTACTGATTATATGCGGGATGTCTTGCATTGGCTTCCTTTCCCACAGTGGATCGCTTACCGGATCTCTTCCTTGGTCTGGCGCTGATGTGGTCTCTGTTTATCTACAGGAGCACCACCCTCAGCATCCAGCACCGTGGTTCTCCTCGCTCTTCTAGGCAGGCTGAGGTTCTTGTCTCCCGGTCGCGGACTTCTATTCTGCAGCGCCGTGCTTTTTCTGTTGCTGGCCTGCAATCTGGAATGGGCTTCCTTTGGCACTACGCCTAATGCCGAGAGCCCTTCAGATCACGTTCTATTCTAACTTCAAGACTGTTCGGACTTCGGAGTTGGGTCGGGTGCGCTCCTAAGTAGATAATCTTGAAGGGGCGCTATGTAAATCTCTGTAATGAATGAATGAATCATAATTTGCCAAAGAGCTGATGTAAAATGTTATTACTTTTAACCAAAAAGATTGTCTCCAAAATGGACCATTACAAATCAACAAATAAATTAATTTTTTTATGCTTTAGTTAATTGCTTTGATGAGTCTGTCTGTTTCTAGTCTACGTTGGTTGCTGGGACTTTGCAGCTGAACCCATTTTAAAAATCAAATTATGAAATTATAATTATAATTTTCCAAAGAACTTATGTAAAATGTTATTACTTTGAATCAAAAGTTGGTCTCCAAAATGCACCATTACAAACCCCAAAATGAAAATTTTTCTTACCCTGGGGAGAGGGCACAGCCCCCTCCCCAGACCCCTCCCTCAGAGTTCTTCAAAACTGCGTAATTTTATGGAAGACCTGGTTACGCCACTGGTTACAGCATATAGAAGGAGAGAGCCAGACAACGTGACGAATGGCGACATTGGACGTACGAACCTGTCTAGGAAGACAGAGAACCAAAAGAAGAAGAAAAACCACTGAAAACTTGTTATTTATTCAGGAAAAATTGTTAAACAAATTTGATTAATTCCAATGTAAGGCCAATAGTGGAAGCAAGTGAATGTAAGGAAGACAATGTAAAGAAAGATAATGTGAAGTGAGGCAAGGTTAGCTAAAGAGATAACAGAGGAAGGACAAGGCAAATCGTTATGACACATGATAAACTACCCACATAAACACATATCCTCTTTGCTCTACTGTGTCAGTCAAAGTCAGCTTTAGCGATCACGGTAACCGCAAAATGCTACCAATTTATTAGGCTCAGTTTAGACACCCTTAAATCTATTATTCCAAGTTTACTTCAGACAACATTTCCTCAATTGTTTCAGTTAGTACTTAGTACACAGAGTCGAAGAATTGTCAACAACAGGACTTTCACACTCGCTATGAGTAAGCTCTTCCTAATTTTAACTCCGCCACTTTAATAGTGCCAGTCTCAAGCTTGGGTAACGAAGGAGGGTGACGCTAATCGACTTCGCTGTGACCTAGCGCCGTTAAACAGCAACTAACGACGCTTCAGTGAAACATTCACAAACGATTTTATTTTACGGCATTTAATCAAATAATCCGAAAACAACTTATGTAGCGCCAATATTATTTATTGCTCAAAGCATCATTCTATGTTCATAGAAAGTGAAAGGTATCTCCGGTCGATAGCTAAGATGACACAATGTTTGTACACCATTTTACCAATATATAGCTTAAATCAAGCGCCTATTAAAGGTGTCTAGATGTAGTTGACAGGATATGGATTATTTTCCAGTCAATTAATGGATGGATCGAGTGTTTAGCGACATCTTTTGTCAATAAAGGTCGTTGACGTCGAAAAAATTATTCTGAACAGTTTTCACCATTCCTCTGGCATAATTCGACCAGTGATCCTGAGTGGCCGAGTGGGTTGGTAGCCTGCTCGTCACGCGGCGCCCCGGGTTCGCTTCCCGGTCGGGTCGGTTTATCAGAGATTAATTTCTAGGATCTTTACTGCGGGTGGCTCGGTCGCATTATAAACGTGGAGTACAATACAACACACAATACAACACATCACAATACAACTGGGGCGCGGTGGTTTAGGGGTATGCTCGGTGCCTTGCAGCTGGAGGGTTGCGGGTTCGAATCCACCTCAAAGTCGCCGCGTAGGGACCCTGGGCAAGTCCTTCACTCGCAATTGCTCATGCGCTTCGGCGTGAAACTCAGATTCAGCGTTCGCGCAGTAGTCGGGAGCGCCTCTGAATGGGAAATCTGGTAGGGCGCTATAACAAGTGTTCAAATACAATACAATACAATACAATACAGTGCAATACTGGGGGGTTTCACAGTGTAGTGGTAACAACACTGGCGTGAAGAGCAGTAGGTAGCGGGATCACTCCCCGCAACCCTCCGATAAGGTCCACTCAGCCTATCCTTTGCGAGATGGCGCGTTTGTAAAATGAGATGTAGGACGTGATGGGCGCCTTGCATGGCTGCCGTATACAGTTAAATTCGACTCCTGCAATAACTTGTGATCATCCGTTCATACTGATTTGCAATCATACTGTGTAATCGTCAGTTGGAAAATATTAAACGAAGAGTATAATTATTATTACTAACCTTTAAGACCACTTTAATGTTTATGAGTTTTGCTATATCTGTCTAAATCACCCTGCTCCTAGTCTTAAAACTAAAGTATGGAAAAGCGACACCTAGCAGCTGTGCTATAGTCTATATAGCATTACCTGACAACGCTTGGTTTTGGTTGATGCCTTGTGCATGAGACTCCGGCGCAATAGAAGTTACTGATGACATTGGCTATTATTACGACTACAATATGTTTTAGTTGTCTAGTAGTATCACAATGTTTAGCGACACCTTACGGTTGCACTGGCTGTTGACCGAATCTTTATGAACTAAACAACCTAACGCATTCATCCTTATATGTAGTAAACTAAATGTTCTTTTAAAAGGTGTCTAAACACAAATTACAAGGTTCAACGTCTGGATCTGGTTAGGTGCTGTTTAACGACGCTAGGTCATAACAAAAATGATTTGCGTCGATCTCCCCCTTTATCCAGGCTTTGGACTGGCACTATCTTGACACGGGAAGTGGCGGAGTTGTCCGGTTAATCATCCGAAACAGTGTTTAGAATAATCCGAGAAAGCTGTTAGTGCAAATACTACAACTACTTCCACCTCTTCTACTACTTCTACTGCAACCACTACTAGTATACAACTACTACTACAACCACTATTGTGCTATTACTGTTTTTATTGTTTGTATTTAAAGTCATTTGCCATTAGTGAGCATGGATAGAGACAGAGGGAGAACGAGACAAGCAGAGAGAGGGAGAGAGAGGAGAGAGATAGTGAGATTGACATAGTGAAAGAAATTTCTGGAGAGAAATGGATTGACATAAATAAAGAGAATGAGAGAACAATAGAGAGATGAAGAGACAGAGAAATGGACAAAGCAGGAGAGACAGAGAGATTTATAATAAACAATCTCAGACTGAAATTTTGCTAAATCAAGAATCACTGTTCAACGACGTCTCTTAACCGTTTGAATCTGAAATTGAATCTTACTACTGCGAAAGTAGTTTTTCGTAAAGAACTTTTACTTAGCAGCGGTTCACTATTATACATATCGTGGCGCATTGGATAACATCTGGCACAGAGACCGAGAGGTACCGAGTTCGAGCCCCCGTTGGGTGGATATGCTTTGTAGGCTGCTATTAGCGCCGTTGTATTGCAAGCTGTCCGTTCTGGTAGTAGTTAAGATTTAAATTGCATAACATGTTTAAATGTACAGCGCAGTGCGTTTGTCAGGCGCTTATTAAAGAAAAGATATTATTATTATTATTTATTATTATTATACGCGATCTAACACCCTATACATCCAGGTATTCAAATTAAACTAGTGCCTTATATATGCCAAGATGAAACCGTTTTAAAGGTGTTTAGATGCTGAGCGGAATTCAATGTTCTGATTACTGTTTAACGACATCTTGCGTTTAACGGGACAACTGAGTATAGCTCCTGTGTTTAGCGACATTCTCTGACTGCCTGGTCAGTTGACGTCGCTCTCCTCCTTTCTCCAGGCTTGGGACTGGCAATACATGGCATTAGTGCAAGTAGTGACAGTCCCAAAACTTGAGAAAGGAGGAGGGCACTTTGTCTTGTTGATTGAGGAGCGTAAATTAATTTCATAATTGTATTGACCATTAGTAGCCTATCCAAAGAAGATACTTTAGTACAAAATATTAGTTTTAATACTACTAGTAATAATTTTAATACTACTACTAGTAATAATAAAAGACACTGCGTCATATTATAATATGACGCAGTGTCTTTAAATGTAATAACAAACCAGTTCGATCGGCTTTTCTGAATATTTAGACAGATTGACTGACAGAGAGGCAGAAAGAAAGAAAGACAGACAGAGAATATGCTACAGACGTGAACAGATAAAAATCTATCCTTATAGCCTGTCATACTTTACCTTTATCTTATAATTACATTATTCAACTTGGTGACGTTACAATAAGGATAGGCTCACGAGTAAAATTTACATTCCAGCTCTTTGCTCATTAATTCGCCCAACTCAATTAGATAAACAGTTACCATAATAAAGAAAGGAAGGAAAAACGAAGGACGTCTTGAAACAGGAGTCGATGTCGAATTCAGCGGTAAAATACGACGAAATATACTTGGAACGTTTTAAACACCTTTAAAACATATCGACTTGACAATATATAAATGCTGTTTCATGCAAGTGATGAATTTTTGCTCTTTTTGGAACTTAAAAGGTCGAATAGGATTGTCATAATTATCATCATAACATATGTTGTGAACTTATAATTGGAGCTATTTCAAAATTTTATTAACTATATTAAGAATCTCATGTACATTAAGATTGTTCGTGAAAAATTTTTCTACATTTAAAATTTGTGTGTAAGATAATTGCTGCATAAACTGTTGTTCAATTTGCATTGAATACTTCTTATCACAATGCATGTGGCACATACATTTAAATTGTATTTTGGTGTTGTCAAACAACATATACATACATAATCCAATATTTAACGACATCCTATAGCTACAAAGGCTGTTGACGTCTTTAAAGTTGTTGATGTATTTCCGTTCATTTTCTTGTAATGTTCTCACAAATGTTCTTTCTCCTTTCTCGTCTTTGATTCCGTTTCTGATAAGATGCTGACGTATTTAAAGTTTCTGACGATTTAAGTTCATTTTCATATAATTTCTATCAACAGTTTTCTTTTTCTTTTCTTGGCTTTGATTCCGTTTCTGATAAGATGTAGACGTATTTAAAGTTTCTGACGGATTAAGTTCATTTCCGTATAATGTTAATAACTGTTTTCTCCTCAATCTTATTAACAATATTAACAATATTTGATAGATACATATTATTTGATTTGATACATATTAAAGTATTGTATCTCCGTTATGTTTGGCCCATTGGCTCTTTTTATTGTAATTCTTTTTTAACATCTTTTTTTCCTTTTTTTCCTTTTTCTTTTTGTTTCTTTTTGGTGGCTATTTCAGCTCTTTTTTGGCTATATCAGCTCTTTTTTTGGCTATATCAGCTTTTTTTGGCTATTTTAGCTCTTTTCAAATATGTTTACAAAGTTATTAACAGTACTTCTTTAAGTTTTCTAAAATAACATGTAATGCTATTTGCAAACAGAAATTCAGCACAGATGTGTAATATATATACATGTATTATATACACATTTTATTTTAACATACATCTATTTACAAGAATGCATGTTAACAATTATTTACATGACAGAATACTTAATTAAACATTTCATTAAACATTTTCCTATGAAACAATGTAATATCATTAGAAAATGCAATGAAATAATGAAATGTCAAACAACGACTATTGGGGATTTTATGAAGTTCTGTTTCACACAATTTAATGGTGTCTTCCGGACGCCGTAGATTTCTCGTTTTCATTGTACTCTATACGTTTCGAATTGTCGTCAATGACCTATTATGTCAAAAGACGACGCTACCCATTGGAAAAAAATTGGGCAGTAATAGACGTTTAGGGTGCTTTATGCAACAGGTACTGGGAAAATTGCTCAAAATGATTTCTTCCGGACGTCAACGGCCTTTGATGTCATAAAATTTAGTTAACTATCGACATCTGGTTGTTAGACACCTTTAAAACACTTCTTCTATGTTCTATATTAAAATCGAAAAACGTCAGTATTATTATAGATAAGCTTACATCCTTTCATTCGAGATGTGGATATGGCGAAGAATGGAGAGAGTCAGCTGGATGGATCGGAGGACAAATGAAGACATACTACAAATGGTGGACGAAAAAAGATCCATGATAGGGATAATAAGAAGCCAACAAAGAAAATGGTGAGGGGAGATTTCCTTCTAAGAATTATAATTGAGCGAAGAATGGAGGGAAAGAAGACACGAGGAAGACCGAGAATGATGTTGTTGGACTGGATGACGGAGGAGGATTATAGCAAAGTGAAGGAAAGAGCCAGAAAACGTGATGAATGGCAAAATTGGACGTACGAACCTGCCTAGCAAGGCAGATGTCATATGCATCGATTATATACTTACCTGTTTAAGTTTTAGTAGGAGTGTTAGTTTGGCTTTTAGATTTATGTATGTAAATTATATTAGAATATATAGGTTGTACTTTACTGATTGGACTTTATATTTAGGTATGAACACTTGAACCAATAGCAATGTATTGGAACAGTCTATTTTATGTTCACATTATCGTGTTATTCGAGTGTCAAGAATAAAGCAGTCGCTCACAAGTTGTTGTCGAGTACGGACTCTGGTGTGTTGTGACTATCACACGTGGTGGTAGTTCACATTTGGCGTCGTGAACAGGATCGGCCAGCTAGACAGGTGGGAGTGCCCATCCCTGTCTACGAAAGACGACCGAGGAGAGACGAAGCGTGTTTCGTCTGCGTTGTGTTACAACGGTGCTTTACAACAAGAAGTCGACGTTGGTTCGACGAAGGTTTAGACAGACAAAAACGTCAATAATTTGTCTGGTCTGAGTGGTCGAGTGGGACGAACCACAACTCGAACTCAGACGTGGTGGTCTACAGTTGTCGTTAAATGAGTGTGACGAAGGCTGATCATATCTAGGTCTGAGTCACATTTCATTTAGACTTCTGTTTGACGTGGGTGTGGTTTTGGAGGCCAAGCTGTTTTCGGAGGAGGATTCAGACGAAGCCAAGCTGTACGGGTCGTTCCTTGTCTACAGTGCCAGCAGTGCCAAGGTGACGGAGGTTCGGTTCCTGGGTGCAGTGGTCCAATTCTACAGGTGGGCGTATTCGAAGGACAAGTCCATACGCCGGTGGTCAAGTCGAGTCTCGGAGGTGAAGGAGCAACGACTGGTGAGAAGTCTGGAGTCACGGTCAACAGACGACGGCGGTGAAGAAGAAAAGACTTCTGTGGGGAAGATAAGTCTACCCATTTCATTCTATACTTGCAGAACAGTTCGTGTTGGTGTAGAATTTTGTGTTTGTTTCGTTGTCATTTTTCGTAAAACGAATTTGTCAAGATGGAACATTTGTCTAGTGACAAACGTGCTGAGCTTAAGAAAATGTCCACTGAAAGAGTGAGACAAAAGCTTGTAGGGTACGGTAAGGCAGAGGAAGTGTTGCTACTTCTGGAGCGCGAAGTTCTGTTGGAGGAGTTGGCTAATGAATGGCTGAAAGAGGAAATGGAAGAAAGTGAAGGTGCTGTAGCACAATTGGAAGAAAGGAAACGTGATTTGGGAGAAGAAAGAGAAGAGATAGGTGAGCGGAAGGGTGAATTTAGAGAGCAGAGTTGGATAAGAGCAGAGATGGAGTGGAGAAGAGAGAAGGAAGACAAGGAAATTGAGTTACGAAGAGAGGAATTGGCATTAAAAAGAGAGGAGATGAAGTGGAGAAGAGAGAAGGAAGACAAGGAAATGGCGGAGAGAAGAGAGGAAAGGGCTGAAAGAAAAGAAAAGGAGGAAAAGGAAAGGGCGGAGAAAGAAAAGGAGATGGCGTTGAGAAAAGAGGAACTTGAGTTGAGAAAAGAGGAAAAGAAAGAAGAAATGGAAAAGAAGAAAAAGAGAGAGAAGGAGGAAGAGACTCCTATAGTTAAGATGAAGAAGCTTGGTGATGCGATGAAGCATGTGTTGCCACGCATGCCTAATGATCTTGCGGAGATTCCGTTGTATTTTGAAACTGTTGAAAATGCTTTCAAAAGTTTCGTGGTCGAGAAGGCCTATTGGGTTAAATTGCTTTTACCTTTAATGACCTACAAAGCTAGGGCAGTGTTGAACAGATTGTCTTACCACGATCAGGACGATTATGATCGGGTAAAGGAATACATTCTTAAAGAGTTTAAACTTACTCCTCGAGAATACAGAGCAAAATTCATGGAGGCAAAGAAAATGCCTGATGAAACTTTTACATTGTTCAATACAAGGTTAAAGAATTTGTTTAACTATTACGTGCGTAGTAGGAATGTGAAGCAAGATTTTGTTAAATTGTGTGACTTGATGGTGGCTGATCGATTGAAAGAGTCGTTGTCGCCTGGTCCTTTGCAATTTGTCTTGATGAAAGAGGGAACTGAGTGTTTGACATCTGATGTTGTTGCTGATTTGGCAGATTTGCATGTGAATAATAGGATTGGGTATGTAGGTTTTCATAAATCTGTTGCTGATGAGTCACGGACAATCGATGATAACATGTACCAAGGTAATGGTCAAGGTTACAGAGAGATGAAGAAAGGTTTTGTCGAGAAGAATGAGAGAAGGTGTTTAGATTGTGGAAGTTATTCACATCTAAGTAAGGATTGTATGAAAAGGCAATCGAAGGAAAAAATGGTGAATAGAAGCAAGTATGTGGAACCGGCAGTGAAGAAAGGTTTTGAGGAGAAGAATGAGAGACAGTGTTTTGCATGCGGTAGTTATTCGCATTTAATTAAGGATTGTGCAAAGAGGCAGTTGAGAGAAGTGTCTGCCAGAGCTTGTGTAGTGGAGGAAGAAGACAGGCCTGTGATAGAGGTAATTAATGGACCAGAAGGATGGCCAAATGAGGTATCTGCCAGAGCCTGTGTACTGGAAGAACCAGAAAGGCCTGTATACAAAGTGTTGTTTGAGAATCCTAAATATGAATTTGTAAGGTATGATGGAACGCAGCCAAAGATGGCTATAGAGGTAATTAATAGGCCTGAATTTGAAGATGAATTGGAGGTTGAAACGCAACCTAACATTGTGATGAAATGTGCGTTGGAAGAAGAGAAGAAAGTGGAACAGGAAGTGAATGAAGAGAGAGAAGAGAGGTTGGACTGTTGTAATGCTAATTTGGTGTTGAAAAAGGCAACTTTACAACATGTTGATATTGAAATTAATGTGGATGTAATGCAGAAGAGGAAAGTGAAATGTTTGGTTGATTCGGGAACTGAAATTCCTGTAGTAAGTAAGGAAGTACTCAAAGGTATGCATTTGGACGAAATGGGTGAAGTGAGTATTCAGTGTGTTGTTGGAAAACCGGTTGTGGCGAAATTAGTTAAGCTTGAATTGCGGTTGGCTAATGTGGATTGTGATAATAACTATTTTAAGTTATGTAATGTTGGACAATACATGTCTGTGGTTTGTGCTGTTGTTGACGATATGTCGGGAAGAGAAACTTTGATGTTGCATCCAGAGCTGGTTGCAGAATTGAAATTGTTGTCAAAAATTTCAAGTACTGATGCTGAAGTTCAGGCAAACGTGTTGATTCAGGATAAATTAAGTGAAATCGTACATGATGGGACTAAGGAAGTGAGTCAAGAGACAGAAGAAGTGGAAGAAGTGGAGATAGAACACTTGGACTTGGAAAAGTTGTGTAGCCATAGTGAAGTTAAAGGTGAGGAAGGTAACGTGTTGCAACATGAGCAACCATTACAACAGTCTGTGGATGTGGTTGATTTGACGGAATGTGAGGAAGGTGATATAGGTAATGTGTTACCTCATGAACAACCATTACAGCAGTACTTGGGTTTGTTGGATTTGATGGAACGTGAAGTAGGTAAGGAAGGTGATGGGTTACTACATGAACATGGTTCTATGTGTGGTTTAGTAGTTGAGGAAGATGATGACGTTGAAAGGATTGATGAGATGCAAATGAAGAATGACATGGAAGGGCAACTATTACAGATTAAAAAGGGTAAACATGATGTTAAGGTCATACAACATAAACTGTTGATTGGTTCAGTAATCGAATGTGTTGATTATTGTGCTGATAAATCTGTCTTTTGTGCTGTAGCAAAGCACGAGGTGGAACTGTATGGTGACTTGGTGACGTGGGAGTTTGCTGATGTGCCACTGATCTATCGATCTGAGGTGGAACGACGAAGTGACGATCTGATCAACATGGGCAGAGTCAAACCTTCGACTGGTCTTATGGAAAGTCTGTTGGGTTTGGTCAAGAAGAAGGATCAATTGCTTCGCTTGATATATGATATTCAATACAGAAATGTTTTTGTTTATTATCAATACTCGAGGCCTGTTGTTGATGAGATTGTCATGAGTGTCGTAATTGTTGTGTTTGTATTTTGGTACAGAGAGTTGATACAAGGCTTTATGAAAGTTGTGAAGTGGTTGGCACGTGTAAAAGGAAAGGAGTTAGAGAGTTTGTTTCGGATTGAAGAAAAGCAGAAGGAAGTTGATTCTTGGAAATATTGTTGGTGTTGTATTGTCATGTGTGAAGTTGTGAATGTGTACTGTGATAGTGGTGGTGAATGTCAGGTTTTGAAAGGTGCCCATGCAATGAGTGGGGCGCTTTTTAAGTGGAAAGATGTTTGTGTTGGGAGTGTCTGGCGTAGTGGGCGCAGATCCCAATTCTTTGTCGTGTTTGATGATGTTGGAGTTGGTTAGGTTGGTGCGATGGGGATTGGTATGGCAGCCTGATGACAAGTGTAGTTGTTTGGCTGATGTGTGTGGTGTAGGGGAAACGTAGTTAAGGTTATTTTGAGAGTTGATTTATGTTTGGTTTGTAAATATTTGTATATAGTTGTTTTGAAGTATTATTTCTATGTACAAGTTTACAAATGATGTAAAGCATAATTTGTAAACTTAAAGGGATGGAAAGAGGTAATGTCATATGCATCGATTATATACTTACCTGTTTAAGTTTTAGTAGGAGTGTTAGTTTGGCTTTTAGATTTATGTATGTAAATTATATTAGAATATATAGGTTGTACTTTACTGATTGGACTTTATATTTAGGTATGAACACTTGAACCAATAGCAATGTATTGGAACAGTCTATTTTATGTTCACATTATCGTGTTATTCGAGTGTCAAGAATAAAGCAGTCGCTCACAAGTTGTTGTCGAGTACGGACTCTGATGTGTTGTGACTATCACACGTGGTGGTAGTTCACAGCAGAGAACCAAAAGAAGACATCCTTTCACCTGCGAAAACACTATTATGCCACCGGAAAGGTGAGAATAATTGTTCGCAGTAATTTCTATCTACGTCAACGGCATTTGATGCCTTAAAATATCGTTAAGTATCGATAGCTGATGCAATTGTTAGACACCTTTAAAACGCGTCTCCTAAAATCTATATAAATCCAAAGGCGCCTAATAAAATTGGTTTGGTTATTATATCACAGTAGATATTATGTTGCATAATACTGCAGTACTGTGTTGAAATGCAGATTATTGAAATATTCATAAACTACTTCTTATCAACTGTTGATTATTGAATATGTTATGTCAAAATAACAAGAACTGATGTGAGAAAATTTTAAATATTACCTATTGGTAAATGAATTTCTGTTATTACCATATTATTGTTATTCAACTTTGGTTCCTCAATATAAGATATGATTTGGTTTGGTTACTGTATTACAATAGCTACTATGTTGCATAATATTCAGTAATGTGTTATAATAAGAGATCTGTGATTATAATTTTAATGTATTGAAACTATACTTTAAACAATTATAATACATGTATGCTATGTTATTGAATGAACTTTTATTACATGTATAGTATGTTAGATACATGAACAGTTTAAAAGAGTACTTAGTAAATTTTGTATATGGATCAATTGCTGCATAGTTACATAACATTGTTTAATTTGCATGGAATCTTTTGTCAGAATATAGAAATCATAGACAGAATAAGATGAACTACCTTATGTTAAAAAATATTGAATATAGTGAAATTGTAAAGCTCTGTTTGACACATTTGATGGTGTCATACGGATGCTATAAGTTTCTTGTAATCATTGAATTGTATCTTTCCTGTATTGTCGTCAACGGCCTTTGATGTCATAAGACGACGTTAAACGTTGGTTTAAAATTAAATTAAATTAAATATACTCTTCACTTGCGGGCGAAATTATTATGTCACAGGAACGACAAAAATTGGTTAATATAATTTCTACCGACGTCAACGGCATTTGTTGCCATAAGCTGTCATTAAACGGCTGCAAATGTCCATCGGGGCGCTATGTAAAAGAGGGCATACTTTTACAAAGTTACAATTACAAAATTATGTTGGTATTGATCAGAAACTGGAGCACAGAGCTCCCTATGATGTATGCTGGCGTGGAGAAGTAACTCTCTCCTCGACAGGGAACCAGTCGAAGGTGTGTCTCTTAAATGTATCACTGAATGACGATTCTGAACTTCGGCAAGGATAGGAATTACAATGGTCGATGAAACGAATCTATGCGGTATGCAGAGCGTTACACGACGTTAAACGTTAAACGATCTACGCAGCTGATAGAAATTCGTAATTGTAAATGTATGTGCTTTTTACATAGCGCCAAGTTTACACCTACCTCCTTCAAATTGCCTGTCCACCATAGACTGCCTCTGTGCTGGCAGACTGATCTTCTGGATATTGACTTGATTCCGCTTCAGTTTTGGAGAGCCATCGGTTGATACCTTTGCATTAGACACCGGCGCAATAGAAGTTACTATTTACAATACAAAATTCAGTACTTATTTTGTCTCGACCTCGTGTGTTGGACTAAGTGATACATTTGCGCTATGTTCTTGTTCTATCATAAGAAAGTTAACCGTGAAGTACAGGTTCAAATTACACACCTTTAAAACATTTCAAACTATGCTATATAAATGGAAAAGGGCGTCTGTAACTTATGTTTCTCAAGTTTTTCTTTACCAGGGCGTAACAGTTGCTGCAATAAGATATCGTTATACTTTACATCCATCCTAACTTACCCGTGGAAGTGCCAGTCCCACGGATGGAGGCAGGAGGAGGGCGACGCTAATGATCTTTCTAATGACACAGTGTCATTAAACAGAAAATAACCAACCATCAATTTTCCTTACCGGTGCAAATCACAAAAATCCATAGCATGGTTTATTGGCGCCTATAATAATTGAGATACGTGAACGAATTAAGATTTAGAGGCATGGGGACAATTAGGGGTCGAGACACTATCTGGAAATAAGGTATCGCTCCAAATACACACTAATATATTGTTTTAAACTCATGTAGAGCGCCAGTTTTTAACCTCTGTCGTGCTACATCGCTATATAAATAATAGCGAAAATTATTATTATTATTATTATTATTATTATTATTATTATTATTATTATTATTATTATTATTATTATTATTATTATTATTATTATTATTATTATTATTATTATTATTATTATTATTATTATTATTATTATTATTATTATTATTATTATTATTATTATTATTATTATTATTATTATTATTTTTATTATTTTTATTATTTTTATTATTTTTATTATTTTTATTATTTTTATTATTTTTATTATTATTATTTATTATTTATTATTTATTATTTATTATTTATTATTTATTATTTATTATTTATTATTATTTATTATTATTTATTATTATTTATTATTATTTATTATTATTTATTATTATTTATTATTATTTATTATTATTTATTAATTATTATTATTTATTATTATTATTTATTATTATTATTTATTATTATTATTTATTATTATTATTTATTATTATTATTTATTATTATTATTTATTATTATTATTTATTATTATTATTTATTATTATTTATTATTATTTATTATTATTTATTATTATTTATTATTATTTATTATTATTTATTATTATTTATTATTATTTATTATTATATTATTTATTATTTATTATTTATTATTTATTATTTATTATTTATTATTTATTATTTATTATTTATTATTTATTATTTATTATTTATTATTTATTATTATTATTATTATTATTATTATTATTATTATTATTATTATTATTATTATTATTATTATTATTATTATTATTATATATTTATATTTATATTTATATTTATATTTATATTTATATTTATATTTATATTTATATTTATATTTATATTTATATTTATATTTATATTTATATTTATATTTATATTTATATTTATATTTATATTTATATTTATATTTATATTTATATTTATATTTATATTTATATTTATATTTATATTTATATTTATATTTATATTTATATTTATATTTATATTTATATTTATATTTATATTTATATTTATATTTATATTTATATTTATATTTATATTTATATTTATATTTATATTTATATTTATATTTATATTTATATTTATATTTATATTTATATTTATATTTATATTTATATTTATATTTATATTTATATTTATATTTATATTTATATTTATATTTATATTTATATTTATATTTATATTTATATTTATATTTATATTTATATTTATATTTATATTTATATTTATATTTATATTTATATTTATATTTATATTTATTATTTATTATTTATTATTTATTATTTATTACTTATTACTTATTACTTATACTTATTATTTATACTTATTACTTATATTTACTTATTTATATTTATATTTATATTTATATTTATATTTATATTTATATTTATATTTATATTTATATTTATATTTATATTTATATTTATATTTATATTTATATTTATATTTATATTTATATTTATATTTATATTTATATTTATATTTATATTTATATTTATATTTATATTTATATTTATATTTATATTTATATTTATATTTATATTTATATTTATATTTATATTTATATTTATATTTATATTTATATTTATATTTATATTTATATTTATATTTATATTTATATTTTATTATATTTATTATATTTATTATATTTATTATATTTATTATATTTATTATATTTATTTATATTTATTATATTTATTATATTTATATTTATTTATTATATTTATTATATTTATTATATTTATTATATTTATATTTATATATATTTATTATATTTATATTTATTATATTTATATTTATTATATTATATTATTTATTTATATTTATTATATTTATTATATTTATATTTATTATATTTATATTTATTATATTTATATTTATTATATTTATATTTATTATATTTATATTTATTATATTTATATTTATTATATTTATATTTATTATTATATTTATTATTTTTATTATATTTATTTTATTTATTATATTTATTATTTTTATTATATTTATTATATTTATTATATTTATTATATTTATTATATTTATTATATTTATTTATTTATTATTTATTATTTATTTTATTTATTATTTATTATTTATTATTTATTATTTATTATTTATTATTTATTATTTATTATTTATTATTTATTATTTATTATTTATTATTTATTATTTATTATTATTTATTATTTTTATTATTTATTATTATTTATTATTATTTATTATTATTTATTATTATTTATTATTATTATTTTATTATTATTATTATTATTATTTATTATTATTATTTATTATTATTTATTATTATTTATTATTATTTATTATTATTATTTATTATTATTTATTATTATTTATTATTATTTATTATTATTTATTATTATTTATTATTTTATTATTATTATTTATTATTTATTATTATTTATTATTATTATTTATTATTATTATTTATTATTATTTATTTATTATTATTATTTATTATTATTTATTATTATTATTTATTATTATTTATTATTATTTATTATTATTATTATTATTATTTATTATTATTATTATTATTTATCATTTATCATTTATCATTTATCATTTATCATTTATCATTTATCATTTATCATTTATCATTTATCATTTATCATTTATCATTTATCATTTATCATTTATCATTTATCATTTATCATTTATCATTTATCATTTATCATTTATCATTTATCATTTATCATTTATCATTTATCATTTATCATTTATCATTTATCATTTATTATTTATTTATTTATTATTTATTATTTATTATTTATTATTATTATTTATTATTATTTTATTATTATTTATTATTATTTATTATTATTTATTATTATTTATTATTATTTATTATTATTTATTATTATTTATTATTATTTATTATTATTTATTATTATTATTATTTATTATTATTTATTATTATTTATTATTATTTATTATTATTTATTATTATTTATTATTATTTATTATTATTTATTATTATTTATTATTATTTATTATTATTTATTATTATTTATTATTATTTATTATTATTTATTATTATTTATTATTATTTATTATTATTTATTATTATTTATTATTATTTATTATTATTTATTATTATTTATTATTATTTATTATTATTTATTATTATTTATTATTATTTATTATTATTTATTATTATTTATTATTATTATTATTTATTATTATTATTATTATTTATTATTATTATTATTTATTATTATTTATTTATTATTATTTATTATTATTATTTATTATTATTATTATTATTATTATTATTATTATTATTATTATTATTATTATTATTATTATTATTATTATTATTATTATTATTATTATTATTATTATTATTATTATTATTATTATTATTATTATTATTATTATTATTATTATTATTATTATTATTATTATTATTATTATTATTATTATTATTATTATTATTATTATTATTATTAATTATTATTATTATTATTTTTTTTTTTGCCCTGAGGTACTTCATTCCCCCAGGGTCTTAGAAATTATAAAAGCGTTGTATTCTGGAACGGCTACCCCTCATCCATGTCAATTAAGGGTTTAATGAAGGAGCCACTGAAAGCAACAGCGTTGAAGCGTTGTATTGTAATGGAGATACGCTGGAATAAGAAGCTGGACTCTCTGGGTTCGCCGGTTGCTTGTGTCAGATGGCGTCCCAGGTCTGAGATAAAATCAAGGCCTTTGCTGTTGATTGGACCTAGCGTTTCCATAGCAATCGGAATGAAAACGTGAGTGTCGAGGAGGGCGGAGTATTTCTGGTTCTTTCTGTCCTCTGCCAAGCCAGCTGCTGCTCCGGCTCATTATTATTATTATTATTATTATTATTTATTATTATTATTTATTATTATTATTTATTATTATTATTATTATTATTTATTATTTATTATTTATTTATTATTTATTTATTATTATTATTATTTATTATTATTATTTATTATTATTTATTATTATTTATTATTATTATTATTATTATTATTATTATTATTATTATTATTATTATTATTATTATTTATTATTATTATTATTTATTATTATTATTATTATTATTATTATTATTATTATTATTTATTATTATTTATTATTATTATTTTATTATTATTATTTAGTATTATTATTTATTATTATTAATTATCATTTATTATTATTTATTCTTACTTTATTATTATTTATTATTATTTATTATTATTTACTATTTATTATTTATTATTATTTATTATTATTTATTATTATTTATTGGTATTTATTATTATTATTATTAATATTAATTATTATTATTAATTGTTATTATTTATTAAACGATACGTTGTAGCATGTGACTCCGTCGACTTTGACCTTTGACGTCGTGACCTCCAGTCGTCCGAACTTCGGCCACTTCGCCGAAATTCTGTCGAGAAGTTTGCTTTCGGTCACGGCAGTAATAGGTCTCTCATCTCGGCTTCCAGATCAAGGTCGAGTATGTGCTTGTGCTGAATACGCTTTGTCAGAGGATGGAGTAGAGACAATTTCACGCTTGATTTGTCAAATGTGGCGATGAAGCCCCAGTCGGGGTTGCTGTGCTGGGTGACCTGGACTGGGGAGTGCCAAAACTCCCTGACAAACAGGGCTAATACGATCGCAATAAAGACAGAATTTAGTTTCCCCATTTCTTCTATTGTTATTGCTTCGTTGACAGAATTTAGAAACTACAAACCTAAATCAAAATCCATCATTGTGAAGTCTGCTGTTAAAATCATGAGCTCTATCTTCGCTGTCATTATTGTGTTTCACCGACCAGTTAGTTTAATGTTCACCAGAAATTTAGAATATTAGTTGTTTCAGTTCAACGACACTGTGTGATAAGAAAGATCATTAGCGACCCTCCCCCTTTAGCCAGGCTTGAGACTGGCACTGCCAAAGTGTCAGCACTGGCAGAGTTACTTAGGATATTGCAAGGCTCGATCTTTAGAATATTGCAAGGCTCGTACAAATTTTAACAGAATATTTCGCATGCTAGTCGAATGTATGGCACCGTAACCAATAACAGTTAGATCGCTCATCCTGTATCGCGGACAGTAAGCATTCGAGCTTCAGTTATGCGATATTTTTAGCTCCTTCAGGCTTCCATCATGCTTTTATCATCTCCCAGTATGTGTTTATGTAATTATTTATTTTTCTCTCTTGCAGTTATTTATGAGTTTTTTGGACGACTTCCGACTCTTTTATTGAAGCGTCGCGCGGTGTCACTGAACTCTTCGGGGCTGAGGGGTGTCAGGTTTCTATCCGGACAGTGTACAGACTCTATTGGAGAAGGCTAAAAGATTCCTTGGACCGTTCAACTTCGCTGGCACTCTACGGCCAGTTGCCTGCTGCAAAGAATATCGTCCTCCACAAACCCGGCGGCAGAAGGATACTCTGACACAGCATTTTCTACCATCTGCGAGGGGCTGATTTTGCGCATTTCGAGCCTCGTCGCCTGTCTTCAATCCTCTTCCTCATGGCGACATAGTCCAGGAACTTTCAAAACACGGTGTGGCTATCAGCTATGGATTGAATCAATCATTGTCTGGGTTGTGCGTGTCTGCGGGATCCTGCCATTGGTGACTCCTCAAGGTATCTCAGCACTGTTTGCTATTATTGATTAACCTTTGTTCTTAATAACTATGATATAATTAATGCTGACGATTGCAGAGTTTTCGTGAGATACTTAAAAGACGCTAAAGCAAGGGTCTCGATGCCCACATGCACATCCTTATGTAGCATACTCTTTTTCTCTTACCTTAATTCTTCATGGGCTTATTATTATGCTATATGACTTAGTCAGATGTGGACCATATTTAGCAGAGTTGTATGGTTTCGAGACTCAGTCTCGGTCTCAAGACGTCGCGAGGTAGGATTTAGGTGTCTCGGTCTCGCGGTCATTTCTTGACGTTTTGGAAACTGTCTTGAAGGTAAAGTCTTCATCTCTTGTAGAAGCGGTCTCTATAGTTTTCACGCAAACTGTGTTTAGTTCAAAACTTCTTAAGCTATTAAATTGTCCTGTGCTGATGTGATAACTATATAGGCCTAGTAAGTCGGAAGTGCTAAACACACCGGAAGGTTAGAAAAGTGGAATTTCTGGTTAACACTAACTTAACAGATATTGAAAAGAGCAATTTCCATTTTATTTCGAATTTCTATCAGTGCAAAAATCATAAAATGTCTCATAAAGTACCTGAAATAGTTAAATTTGCATTCACGCAATTTGAAGTCATGGACAAACAAAAGAAATGGCGTGACTTTGCCGCTGGTGTAAAGCCACCATAAGCGAAACGATTGGAACAACAGCTAGTTTGTCAAAGTGAGTTATGTCGTAAATTTATGGAATTCTGTTGTTCTAATTTTAGAATCGTTTGGAAGATTTCAAGATGCCTGAAATATTTAATTTCTTTGTACTATTCAGATGATCGGCTGAAAGTTGAGAGAAAACTTGTTCCGGGATTTGGGGCTAAGTTGTTTTTATTGTTTATTCTGTAATATTGTATTGTATTGTATTTGTATTTGAACACTTGTTATAACGCCCCTACCAGATTTCCCATTCAGAGGCGCTCCCGACTACTGCGCGAACGCTGAATCGGAGTTTCACGCCGAAGCGCATGAGCAATTGCGAGTGAAGGACTTGCCCAGGGTCCCTACGCGGCGACTTTGAGGTGGATTCGAACCCGCAACCCTCCAGCTGCAAGGCACCGAACATACCCTCAAACCACCGCGCCCCAGTTGTATTGTGATGTGTTGTATTGTGTGTTGTATTGTACTCCACGTTTATAATGCGACCGAGCCACCCGCAGTAAAGATCCGAGAAATTAATCTCTGATAAACCGACCCGACCGGGAAGCGAACCCGGGGCGCCGACGTGACGAGCAGGCTACCAACCCACTCGGCCACTAATGTGCTAACCTGTGGACAAAATGCCGAAAAGCGTCAGTGTTGAACTGTCTTGGACGTTGTTTCTCGGTCTTGATCTCAGTTTCCACTGTATCGGTCTCGGCCTCGGTCTTAGTCCCCACTGTCTCAGTGTCTCTGTCTCGGTATCGAAGTTTTAAGTTTCGCATACAATTCTGCGATTTAGTCAGGTGTGGGCTTATACTCGAACCGTTGAAAAAAACTAGTATTACTCACTTTTTGTCGCTATAATGCAGACAGAGGATTTCGAACTGTAAAACATAATAAATTCTCAGCAACGAAAAACGGTAGAACCTATACTGCTCAACTGCTTCGGCCTACTTCGAGGACTTTAACCATGTTGAAGTCCGGTTATTCGATTGCCGAATAGATACGCAAATGTTGCCTAAACTGAGAGCCAATCACAGCTACTCAATCGCTCAGCTATAATCACAAGAGAGCCTACTCAGGAAAAAACATATAACCATTGCTGAACAACAGTCTTAAAATAATTATGACTAATGCCGCAACGCGAGTTCAGAAAGTCAGTGGAAAGACCAATGGGCGTAAAGTAATGCCATGTAAATCTTCCAAAATTTCTCAGGGCCCAAAAATGCCACGTCAGAGAGACCAGCTTATTCAACGGCAACCATGTCTCCAAAACCTAGATGGAGGTGCAACCATGTCTCCAAAACCAAGATGGAGATCCAACCATATCTCCTAAACCATGATGGAGATCCAGCCATGTCTGCTAAACCCAGATGGAGATCCAACCACGTCTCCAAAACCAAGATGGAGATCCAACCAAATCTCCTAAACCATGATGGAGATCCAGCCATGTCTGCTTAACCCAGATGGAGATCCAACCACGTCTCCAAAACCAAGATGGAGATCCAACCATATCTCCTAAACCATGATGGAGATCCAGCCATGTCTACTAAACCCAGATGGAGATCCAACCACGTCTCCAAAACCAAGGTGAAGACCAGCCATGTCTGCTAAACCCATATGGAGATCCAACCATGTCTGCTAAACCAAGAATCCCAGATGAAGATACAATCATGTCTGCTAAAACCAGAATCCCAGATGGAGATCCAGTGGTCTCCTAAACCCAGATGGAGAGCCAACCATGTCTTCTAAACCCAGACGGAGATAATGGCAACGTTTACTTGTCATACATTCCCTACATGCGTTGGGGTCTCGTGTCTAGGTCTACATCCGCTATACCAAAGACGTTTCATGACTAGAAGGATATCTCTGCCGTTGTTCTACGCCATAATGCGTTTGCTTCACCAGAAGGGGGATGGGGTCACCTCCCGTTAATGCTAAATAGTAAAAGCGAACTTACAACCAATTAGCACAGTCGGAAGCAATTCACTTGAACAAGAGCCATCCTTTGGATTCAATCAATCAATCCAGTTTATTGAACCAGTTCATTACATAATCAGAACAGTACAATCATAATAAAAAGCAAACAGATTGATTAATATAATTATGCTATACAATATTTTTACTATCCAACTTGTTTGACTTAAATAAGCAAGTTTATAGTGATTGCACCTTTAGATGAGAATACATTACATCATTAGGAACAAATGGCACCCCTAGAAGGGATAAGATCCCGCTAGTTAGGGGAAAAATAAAGTAAATTAAGCTACCAATTAGATGGCTTGACGATAGATTATACATGTAAATATTCACAGCGATAAATGAAATATGTGAAGGTGTGATATAGGCTAAGTGATAATATAAAACCTTCGTATCTTAGTATAGTAAAAAATAAGAGAACTGGAGTAGTATAGATTATTGGGTACTTGTCGGTTTTACGACCCCCAAAATAGATACTTTAATTATAACTAGACGAGACCTCTGTAGGCCTACAGGAATGTGTTGCGACAGTTAATATCTGTCTTCTAATGACGACACTAACCCTAACCCTGACCCTAACCGACCCTCACGACTTCAAGTTTTATAGTCTATATCGGTTATGTTGAGGTTATGCCTCGTTGTTACGCGCCGTGAGGGTTGGTTAGGGTCAGGGTTTGGGTTAGTGTCGTCCATGTTTTCTAATGACGAAAAGTTCAGGTTTATGACGTAATAGATAAGCTCTGACGTAACAAAGAATTAAAATAACGTAGAATAATTATGAAGAATTTTAAATGAGATAATATATGAAGAATTTTGGGGGTCGTAAAACCGACAAGTACCGATTATTGTTATATAGTGTGTGATTTCTAATTAAACATCTGAATTGAGAGACCTGCAGCCGTCTTAATTTCGTGCGGGAAGAATGGACCTTGGTATTTTATAGGTAACTTATGGACATTCGTTCTAACAAGAGGATAAGAATAAGAACAATTACTTCTAGTCATTTTGGAGTGATTAATAGTGGGAAAGAATTATGGAAAGGCTATCCGGAGATTTTATTATATTTATACATTACTTCACCTATTTGTACGTACCTAATGTGATTGATTTTTAGTAGCTTAAGTCTCTGGAATCAAAATAACGCCCAAATTCTCCACCCTGTCCCTATTCTATTCTCATCAATTATATGAAATTGTATCCTTTGATTAACGCTGCAGTTCCCGAGTTGATCACCTAGCCATGTTTCAGTTATAGCCAAAATATTAATAGGCAGAAGTGAGACGAGAGAGTTAATTTAATTAATTTTAGGTAAGTAAGTAAGTAAGTAAGCCATTTATTGACAGAGCATCAAATACCATAAGATCACAGTAATCAGTACAAATTCCAGAAAACAATTCCAGTAGATGAATACACATATCAAAAGGTCAATCCAAAAAGGTCATATGGACCCGCTGCGGCTGGATCAACCGCAACCACTCCAAATAGGTAGAAAGCTTATGCTATTTACATGTAAAATAGACAATGCGGATAGTTTATTTTTAAATTTATAAACGTTGTCCGATATACTACAGTAGTTACTTTCCTTTATTAGATTCGAGAAGTAGTTCGTGTCGGGGTAATATGTCAAACTAATCTTTGTCGACGGCAACGGCCTATGTTGCCATATTAGCTGTCGTTAAAACGTGGATCCATCCATCCATCGTGTCGGGGTCTAAGTCTAAGTCTAAATTATTTAACAGTGGTTTGTTAGTTTCTTTGTGATCAATTAAGTTCAATTTCAAGGTTTAATTAGTCATAGAATCCTCCATTTCATCACAAGTAATGGTGGTGTAGATACCCATGCAAATTGGACAGTAATTAGGTGGTTTCCTAAAGAGGTTGTGGGATTAGGCTATCAGTTTTATGCCAATAAATTCCATCGGTAGGCTACAGGTCTCGTCACATGAATTAAATAATGCATTACACACAAGAAGTTATAACTTCGGCCATTTGCCGAGTGATGTCCATTTTCCAGTATAAAAAAAAGAACAAGAATAAGTCCAATCAAGGACAAACAAAATAATGCAGATCCAAGACGATACTTATCGACAATGACAAATCAATTAAGAAAGCAGTATCAGTTTATCATATCAAATCAAATGAAATCATTTACTTTGGCAACCAGTCAAAAACGAATTTACAAAAATATACAGACATATTAGACCAACACATATGCAGTGGCAACACATCAAAATGAATCAAATAAGAACATTTTAACAGGCTATCAATCACAGGGGAATTTGTAAGAATTTACAAACATGCTAAGCCAATACACATGCAATGGCCCTACATTCGGTTACGCAGGAGACCCGAAAGGGGTCTTACAATCCCGCTAGGTTGGGTCACCTGAGCAGTAGTACCACAAGAAGAGGATAGACATTCCTGTGTTATTGAGTGGTCCTGGCACATATCAAATTTAGATAGAAAACGAAAAAGAAAGATAAACAAAACAACTTAACTACAAACACAGCATCACACTCGAGGATTAGAAATTAATTAGGTAAATTTTGAAGGCACAGTTGTATAGTATTGAGCGAGACCCTGCACAGGAGATGGTACTAATTACAAAAAGTCAGCAATGTACATTGTGTGGAAGTCTGGTTAAACAAGGAAAGAGCGAATAGTCCCGATCCAAAAAACCATGCAGTGTGGGTCTGACTAAGCAAAATAAGATTGTCAAGCGGTATAATTAATAATTATTATCGGCTAGGAAGGAGCGCAGTACCAGTTTGAAAAGATACAGGTTAGGCAGCTGTCTAATGGATAGAGGAATCTCGTTCCATATTAGAGCCCCAGCATATTTGACAGAGAAGCGCCGAGTATTGGTGTGTGCAAAGGGCAAATAATAGAAATCAGCACCTCTAGTCTAGTAAGAGTGAACCTCAGTGGTACGGAGGAAGAATTTCTTAAATACAGAGGGTAATAGGCCCCGGACATGACGAAACATGAATTCCCCTATTTTCATACGCCTAATTTGGTCAATATTGAGTAGATTTTATTTATGAAATTTAGTTTCAGTAGGGGCTCCATAGGGCAGGGCAGACTCGCTACATAACGGATGGATCGTTTTTGAAGTTTTATTAATCTTATTAGACTTGATTTTTAAGTAGGGGCCCAGATTATGTTACAATATTAGAGGGAGGGGTATATGAAGGAGTAGTACAATGTGAGTCGAATATGAGGTGGTGCTAGCTGGGAGGTACGGGATAATATTCCAAGGTTTTTGGCTATTTTATTTGATACAATTTTTATGTGCTATTTCCAGGACAAGTGTTGATCTACGTAGGCTACACCCCTAAAAACTTGGTGGATATTACTTGAGTGAGTGGAATGTCCTCAATACATATCCTTAGGTTCTCAGTTGGGCAACTATTTCTGTGGGGTTTGAAGATTATATAATTTGTTTTGTCTAGATTTAGAGATAGTTTATTGGCATGTAACCTACATATTTTAATTATCTTAATCTTAATGTGTAAGAGTAGTGTCATCAGCGAAGAGTATAAAGTACAATAGGGAAGAGGTGTTAGAAAGTTCATTGACATATATTAAAAATAGTAGGGGAGCCAAGAATGGACCCTTAAGGCACACCAAAGTTAATTTTACATAGGTTGGAGAAAGCACCGTTGCAGTTAACCAGTTTTGAACGATTCACGAAGTAACTAGAAAACCATTTTAGTTGGGTGCCTCGGATCCCGTAGTTACTGAGTTTCTTTAGCAGAATATTATGATTGACCGATATTATAGTAGCATAAGGCTATAGGTATAATCATTTGGGGTTATTTGCTAATATATATATAACTAGCTTAGCTGTGCTATATACAATTAGAGGCAGGAGGTAGGAGTCGACTTAACTATGATTGAACTGATTCGCCTCTGGGTAGGCCTGTTGAAGAGGCGCTATATAAATTCTCGGAATGAACGAATGAATGAATGATAATATTATCAAAATGCCTCACATAAAACCATTGCTATCTATAAATATGTTACTGGGCTTGTAGTGGTCATACCCGATGTGTGTCTAATGATTGAGGAACAGTCCAGGGCTCGAGAAACTGTGTAATTGTAACTGATACTTCCCTCTCACATACGTTGTGCCCCGCACCTACGACATTTAAAAAAATGCTGCATGCCTTCCTGATTAATGGAAATTAGCTATAACCTACCCTGCCGGATATTCTTTTTCACTGTTAGTTAAGGTTTTCGTTTTTTTATTTATTTTCATACTGTTTTGAATTGTGTTTATCATGTACTGTGTACTATGTACTATACTGTTTGCATTACTGTATGAAACTTGATGTTGCACTGTTTGTCAAGGATTTAGCTATCACTAATTCAAATTTCTGAAATGTTGTGTTAGGTGTCCCTAGTTAGCGGGATCTTGATCCCTTTTGGGACTCCTCTTGCGGCCAATCCTGATATTTTATGTTAAATGTTATGTGATTTTTATTTGACATGGCTTCAATAAAAGAGTTTTGATTGATTGATTGATTGATGCATTATTATCTATTGCCTATTCTTCAAGAGAGCCACAGCACAGATATCATTGCAGGGAAATACATTCCACCGCAGTCTTACGTCGCATTTAAACGTCTACGTGGTCTTTTGACAATGCAGCTACAGTATGGCTGATGGTTAGTCGATTGTTTTTGCACATGACGCTGTCCGCCGAAGGGAGGCGATGACTACACTACTGTGTTAATTTGATTGCTATGTATTAAACTGTAATTTAAATGTATTTACAGATTATTTAATCAGCGGAATTTGAAACAAAAGCAGCACTTAATCTAACTTCGGGCTCCCTTTTCTGCACTCAACGTTCATCGTTGTTTGATGTCTTAAGGTCGGCGATGGATTTCGCGACCTTGTTAGGCGGATGAGAATTTCGGAAATTCAATATCGGTCATGTATATGTCGTTTAGTGTTAACTATTGACATTACCAATAAAGCTAGAAGCGTTGAATGACAATCAGCTTCTCACCCTATCCCACGGTATTAGCGCACAATGCTTGCCCATTGCCCTTTTCTTTACCTCATTTAAAAAAACGATAATTGCCAGTCACCATTTGGATAAAACATGAAATGCGTTAAACACGATCCATATAGTCGAGTATTGTAATCTAATCCAATCTCAATCGATGGTCGTCCCTTCAAGTGAAGTCATAGTCGAGAATCGCTATCCGTTGGAGAAACATGATCGAAGTCCAATTGGTCAGAAAGCCAGAGAATCAGTTTACGAACTTACGGTGCGCAGGCGAGTTGAAAGAGGTGAGTCTTAAATAAGGCAATAAAGAATCGATAGAAAGCGGAGCAAAATCCAAAACTGAGGACCAGCTACTGAGAACGCCTGGAAGTCCATGCAGTTCTGAAGTATAGCAGGAGTAAAAGAATCGGAAGATTAAGTGCAATATTTGCTTCTATACAGGATGACTAAGGAGATTGGTCGGCAGATTTATTTCATAATGCTTTGTCTGCAGCAAGAAATATATTAAACAGGATTCGTTGAGCAAAGAATGCAAGACAAGTGTGAGTTGATTTAGTGGTTTTTGCAATGGCTCTTGCCAGAGAATATTTACTCATTTTTAATGTGGACAAATTACCCTTAGTGCATACTGCCAATAAGAAGCGAGTGTTAAGAATCCATTCAATTCAATTCAATTCAATTCAACATTTTTATTGACACCAAGTACCAAATTCTTCACAAAGCAAATCTAGCAGTTCATAATCATTTCAGTCCATTTATCAATTATATATACAGCAAAGTTGTCTACCATGACACAATCGGTTTCCTAGTGTCAAAGGGTTATCCCTAAAGGAGCACTAATGCTCCGCTGCCAGGGAGCCCCATTTTCATTAATTTTCTAAGTATAGGTAGAACAGATGATCAGTGGCAGCCATAGTGTCTTCAGTGGTTTTCTACATCCATTCTACTTGAAAACAAGGACATTTGCAATGAACTAAGACAGTTTGAAACACTTAAGATCGAATTCTATTAACATCTGGTATGTGAAGTAGACTAATTGGCATATTGTTTGAATTTGTCGATAGTGATATGGTGGAGTCGAATGTTATCCTTAAACTGCTAGCACATCTAGGGCGATCAACACGCAATTCATTCAACTGTATTAAGGTGACCAATCAAATTTGGAGATTTGATGACTTGTGCCGAAGAGAAGAAATTTGGCCGTAAAAGGATTCAGCAGGTTGAAGCTTTCTTACTAGCCATTCAGGACTGGATATTGCCGAAAAATGAAAGCAAGCAGTTGGGAAGCAAGATTCCATGTATAACTAGCAAATGAGAAGAGTATAATCAGGAATCAAGTGGCAATCAGGGGAGTTATTACCAAGCAAGAAGCCGAATAGAGTTGTATATAACGTACATTTGAGTGAGAATATCTAAGAGGTGCTCATGACCGAAAGACACTGTCATCGTGTTTGTTGTCATTGTTCAAGTCCCAGTTAAACATTGAACCTGTGTCTATGTCTGAAGCCTTTCCTATATGGATATATTTCACAACAGGAGTCAAATCCAGAAATAGAATTAGAGAAAAATTAAATTAATGCAAAATTTAAAAAATTTCTTACACAAATATTTTACTAGTAGTGCTGAAGCATACTTAATATTGAGCAGAGCTTAAATTTGACAGATTTGGCCTAATTTCTCATTTCAGTTTTTTACTATGTGAAACACATACAACTTTGATTCTTAAATATTTACAACTCCGTTACTTAATAAATACACAGTACAATATACCGCCACTGTTTATAATTAGTGATTAATTAGTATTAAGTATTGTATTGTATTGTATTTGAACACTTGTTATAGCGCCTCTACAAGATTTCCAATTCAGAGGCGCTCCCGACTACTGCTGTAGTCGGAGTTTCACGCCGAAGCGGCGCGGCGAAGCGCATGAGCAATTGCGAGTGAAGGACTTGCCCAGGGTCCCTACGCGACGGCTTTGAGGTGGATTCGAACCCGCAACCCTCCAGCTGCATACCCCCAAACCACCGCGCCCCAGTATATTGTGTTGTGTTGTGTGTTGTATTGTACTCCACGTTTATAATGCGACCGAGCCACCCGCAGTAAAGATCCGAGAAATTAATCTCTGATAAACCGACCCGACCGGGAAGCGAACCCGGGGCGCCGGCGCGGAGAGCGGGCACCAACCCACTCGGCCACTCAGGATCCAAGTGTGCATTAAATTTTTACACAGCAACCTAAATTATTATGATGATAAATTATCTACATGTACCATTAAATAAATTCATTTTAATAGAAAAATAAAGTATCGAAGTTGTAGTAACGGAGTTGTAAATATTCATAATTAGGTCTCCACAATGACCGGACGAGTTAAGATACAAAAAATAGTTAGTTTATAGTAGCCCGGCTGTCAGTCTCAATATTATTTTTGAAATAAAAAAATATGTATACGCAAAATGCAATAATTACAGTCACAGAGTTGTAAATCTTTTTTATACTATGACATTACCGGATAAATTTCCGAAAATAGTCAACAGAAGCAAACATCCATATTGATTTCTTTTTGGTATAATCAATGCAGAAATGTTCCCTGCTATCGAAGATTTCAATTTAAAAAAATGAGTTTTCAATTTATTCCACAGATGGCAGAAACCCATTCGTAACAGAGTTATAAGCAATATTTGAAGACAGATGGTTTTATTTATTTTTTAATTATTTAGTTCGTTAATAAGTTAATAAAAATCATATGGAGCAATGGATATACATGTAAGTTAATGCTCTAAAAATTATAAAATATCACTTCAGCACTTCAACTGTTACCCTAACGTAACGTTGAATTGACGCACCATTAGAGAGGACAATGCAATTTCGGGTTAAAATTGGACTTTAGAATTTTTTTCTCATACTAATCATTTAAATAACATAATATAAATAATTTTTTATAACTAACTTATGCCCTATGATGTAGGCCTATTTAAAAATAATAAATTATAATTTTACTCTTTGTGTAAGCCGCCCAAAGGAGAAGACGGAAATTTATCTAATTTCCCTTCGGTTGTGAAATATACCCATATACTGGCCAAAGTTGGTTTATTTTGGTTTAGGCCTAATAGGATATGCTGTTTTTAGGCTGAGGTCACTGTTAAGAGCTACTTTGACCAATATGTTATGTTCGTCGTATGCGTCCTCTCTGCCAAAGTTAAGTTCATAGCTTTTTGTCTGTAACTTGGTTTTCAACGTTTCGAAGAAGAGCAAAGTGTAGAGAGCGAATTCGAATTCTGGACTTGTTCCAATAAACATACCGCTTCCATGTTTTAGAATACCTTTCCAACGAAAGCTGATCTTTACCATGATTTCAGGGATCTGATGGAAACAAAATTTGCACATTGTCAAATGCAACGTAAATATTGCATGCAATTATAATAAGCCTACTACGAAAAATGCTGCAGCTAATTTCTTCTGGTCAAATGTGTTGCGGTTTATATAGGAAACTATTAGAAATGATTTAAACGCTGCTTAATACGTATATCAATAGGGCCTATTGTTAATTTTGGTGAAGATGAGCTGAGAGTGATGTGCTGAGAGTGATTTCGTTGTTCCTGCCCCCTCTCTAATAGACAACTGAGTAATCTTACTTGCTCTATACATCTTAGATACTTGATGCTCTCCTTTTCTAGCGAGAACTGCAGCCAGTTGTGTAGTCCAGACATATTCTTTCCGAATATTTTTCCTGAAATTATCGTTCAACACAGGCATGACACAGGTTTTAAGTTCTTAGAACTTGGTTTGAGTAATTCACTCAAATGCCCTTTGATTTTCTTACACCTTCAGGTTTTTAAACCTTATTTTGATTGCACGACTGCTGGTGGTTTCCATGCGCCTGAATATAAAATAGGCTTACATCAATTGATGGTGTAAACCAGTCACCACACTCACGTTCGGACAGTGTTGGGCAACCGATGTTGGTCCATTGTGTGTGTGAACTTGTGCTGGCCGACGAAAAACTGAGCACTACGCCTTTAACAATTATTATGCAATCATTGATAGAAACGGTCACAGCACGGCGTACTGTAAAGCGAGCGTTTAACCAGTCGACCACAGCATGCCACATTGCCACACTGACAATTATTTACGGATGTAAATAGGATATCAGATGCTATGTACTTTACATGAGAACATAATATCAACTGTCAGGATTCATATGGTACCTGCGAAAATGTGTCGAAACGCACGAGGGAACCAAATGTGACGCAATGCATTCTTGAAGGTGTTTCTGTCGGAGGGAAAATAGCCGCTGTGATTAAGAAACGCCCAACAGATCTGCATAACCTCCTTCTCCATCACTTGTTCCAAGAACTCATCCTCGACCGATTCTCTACGATTGGTGTTCTTGTCTGCACTGGAGTAGATCGTTAGAAGTTCACGGAAGGCCTTGTAGGTTGGGTGCGCCGTGTAAAACGACTCGTTAAGGTTGACATGCAAACCGTTTTTACGTGTAAACTACAAGGCAAAGAACATTCGCGAGAGATTATTCGATTGCAAGGAAGAGAGTCATAGAGACAAAAGAGGGAGAGGAAAAAGGAGTGCCAAGTAGAAGGATAGGAAGGGAGAGACAAATGGTCTAAAATTTGCAACTTACATTTAAATACTAGCAAGTCTTGTGAAATTTTCATAACCCGTCACCATTACTGAACTGATGTCACAATCCTACCAATTGCTGGGATTGATCGGGTTACGGATCTTAAGATCCTTGGTGTTACACTCTGTGAAAGAATCGTGTTCTCTCTTCATATTAATGACATAAATTATGCTGCAGAGCTAAGCAGTCCTTTTTTGCATTGCGTGTCCTGGTGGCTCATGCATGGCATACTGGTAAGCGTCTATATGACGTAGTGCGCACTGCGCTCTGTATATCATTGTTGCGCGAATGGTTTACTGCTCTCCTACTTGGTGGGGATTCGCAAATTTGGGTGAGCGAGAATGGCCAAACTCTCTTATAAAAAACCCTGATAAAGCAGGGCTTCTTGCCCTGCAACTCCCGTTTACATTCGAAGAGATGTGTGTCAAAGATGAACGCGCTCTATTTTCCAACATATTGGCTAAAACTGGGCAAGTCCTCCATGGTTTACTCTCTCCAGTTCGTGAATCACAGTATAGCCTACTCTTTTACATTCTATTTCGATGTCCCATTGTGCACGCGTTTGGTAATGGAGTAATAAGGGCTATGCTTACTTACTTACTTACTTACTTACTTACTTACTTACTTACTTACTTACTTATCGTTACTTATTAAATAGATGAAAGAAATACAATCCGTTATACAGCAGTTAATTTAGTAGAGATGAGGCTCGCCATTCTATGAATAAAACTGCCACATTTGACTTTCGAATGAAGACTCGGGCGAGTTGATGGAACAAACTAAGTGTGTTTTATCACGACTCTTAAATGTTGTCCCAGTTTGGTGCCTCTTTCCAATATCGTATGGATGCCCTAAATGGTGCGATAGTGCATTAAGAAGACCAACCTTGTAATGGTTATTGTGGACCAGTCGTTCGTCCTTTTCCCATAGTATGAAGCAGATGTCTTTGACGTTGTTGATGGGATATTGCGTCTTCAGGTTGTTCATCAGGTTCCTTCCCTCGTTCGTATAGACGTCGCTCTCAGCTGGTCTTACCAGGATGACGTTTTCCTTGTTTACAGCTGATCCAGAGTTAACTATCCTCTGCCTGGTTGTGGAGGAAAGTCTTCGATTTAGATCCTTGCCATCTTCATTCAGTGGAGGCGGAACCTCTTGATTCTGGCAAGGATGCAGTGGCTGATTTCCTCTTGTGATAGACTTTATACTCTTTGAGCTACCATTCCTCTTCGAGCTACCGTTCACCGATCTACGGGACGCTGCGGATGGTACTCGTCCAGCTGAGGATTCAGCCCTGAAGTCCAACCCTCCCTCTGCACCGGATGGACCTTGATCGCTAATCGGCGGTCGCTCAAGGTCATCCGACGTCCTTGGCTTAATGCAGGACTTGCAGTTTCCCATTTCCTCTCCAGATCGATCAGCTTACTCGACAAGACGAATTACTTCGCCAGACTAATCGAGTCCCCAAAGCCAACAATTAACCATCATTGTTTAATCCCATCATTTTTTCACAGTATTGTTCTCTGTCTTTATGTTTATTGCGGTGTGTCAGCCTGTTTTGCAAAATAAACGAATATAAAACAACAACAACAACTAACCCTGTTGTAACATACATCTGCGATTAGCATTTTCTTGCGCTGGTACATGTCCATCTGAATTTGGACTCTGAATACTCGCTTAGTATATTTTTTAAAGGTTCATCGTCCTATAACTGTAGAACAAGAAATATCAAAAGCGTTGCAAGAGCAAACCAATGTTCGTGCAAATAGCCTATAAATCAAATTACATGTATATCATATTTGTAATCCACGAAGCTCTTCAGATCTCCAACACCTAAGTCATGGGAACAATCTAATTCACAGGCGCTTTGTTAAAAATAAATTTGGTGAGGCATGCAGATATTGTCAGGTTCGCTTCCAGGTCCAAATTCGTACGGTTTCGGGCTGATTTACAGTCAAGAGCCCGAGAATTCCATGTCATATTTCGTTCCTTCGCGCCTCAAATTGACGTCTAATTGCGGCAAAGTACCCGCTTCCGATTAGCGCAAAAGCTCTGATACATGATGTTGACAAAAAACCAATAATGTCGGTTCAGAAAATCATTCCTGATATGCATAGGCTGTTCGCCTTGCAGCAATGAGCCAACATTGAATGGCAGGCATTGCTAGTAGCCTACGTATAATTTACGCGTTACGCCAACACGCCGCAGGCTTATTGATTGATGTTCCCATTTAGTCGTTTATTGAGGCCTTTTTGTTGTTGCCATGCCACGCAGAGACGCTTTAAAAGACACAGGGACGTAACTAGCGTTGGGCTTGGGGGGCTTAAGTCCCCCCAAACGAAGCTGAACCCCCCAAATTAATCAAGCCGCCAGGCTCCACTATAGGCTTGGGCTACCACACTCGCCATGTTCAAGGCTTAAAGCCCCCAAACAAAAAGTCCTAGTTACGCCACTGTTAAGACGTAATATATTTTATGTATGTATGCATGTATGTATGTATGTATGTATGTATGTATGTATGTATGTATGTATGTATATACGTATGTATGTATGTATGTATGTATGTATGTATGTATGTATGTATGTATGTATGTATGTATGTATGTATATATATATGTATGTATGTATATGTTATAATTATTATATATGTATAAAGGCACCTAATATAGCGCCTTTTGGCACCTCGGTAAAGAGCTGCACAAATTGATAATCATAATTATAACCGATTGTCAAGTGCGTGTTAAATAAGACAGAAGATGTATGCTGAACAGAGTAAAATGAAACAGAAAGTAAATGTAATGGAAGAAGTGATCTAGCTTAATAGCTTGAGCTTACTAAGGCCATGGCTGTGCACTATTGCCAGACAATTAGAGCTGCCTTCTACATTATTAGTTGTGTTAGCGTTACCTATAATATGTCCAGATGCACTCGTGTTGAGTGACAATACAAAAGCATGGTTGGCTGGTCGTCCTGGGCAACGGGCAACGCGCGCAGGTAGAGGAAACTCTTTCCTCGCCCATGCACAGGAACAGTCGTCTTCATGCACTGCACGTAGAGACCCGTGCAATAAATGGCTGTGTAGGACTCAACGTTTCACATCGACATAGAATTAATCGATTACTAAGACCCATACAGTCTACAGAGAAATTGTATGGTACTATTGGGTACCTTTTATTGTCTAGGCAGTGCCAACTGAGGCGACGCGAAGACATCTATTGAAACCCCAGATACAATGCATAACAGCTGATCCAAAGGTTGCTGGTAAATTGTTTTTGCTTAGCGGCCATTCTCCAAAATAAGCTTCATTTACAACATTAAAGAAGAATGGCTTCGAGGGAGCAAGAAGCAATGGAAGAACCAATAGTAAAAACAAAGTTTTTTACTATATCCATCTAGTATCCTATAATCCGTCATATTAAGCAGTTACCTCTACAAATATATAGTCCGCGTTCATTTTACAACATAGCGTCCGTTTAATCAAGCACCGCACCCGTTTCTGTTGCAGCCAATGGCAACGTGGCCAATCACAACGCTCCGTGTCGGAAAAGGGGAGATTCGGGAATTCTATAAGAGATAGCAGTGTGTGCGAGCGTGTTTCACGACGATTTAGATGCAAGATTTGACTTTTTATGCTCAAGCAAGAACAGTTAAACTTAAAAAGAGAATTAAGCGTGTCTTAGAGGGAACAAGAGGCATGAAGCGTGACTTAGATGGAACATGAATAAGAACACTTAGTCTAGTCGGTGTTGTTGTCTGCTGAAAAGTGACGTCGAGAGAGAAAGATAGGCCTAACTATGGACTATGATCACACGACGTGAGTTTACACGATATGATGACTCATGAGAATACAGCTAAATAAACGCACACCAGCATACACAACACGTGCAGCATACACTCAATCATACTAGTTGAAATGTACGTCCGCTACTCATCTAGGCCCCAGCTGCTATAAGCCGTACCTACAACGCAGCGCACTCTCAGGCAAGCAAGGTTTACACGGTAGGCCATAGCACATAATTATAGAGCCTCGCAGCCCTTAACAGAACGTTTGATAATAGTCACGTGAAGATAACGTTCGGCCAGGGCAGCCGCACGGATAGAGCACTTGGCCTGTAAAGAGGAGTTCGAGCCTCTGAATGACGGTCACTGTACACTTGTACAGTGTGTAGGGATCTTGAGTTGAGAAGGCCTGTGTCCTCCACGCACAGTTGCTCCGTGCCATCGATGTTCTTTCGGTATGTACGTATGTACATTTATGAAATTTGTAAATAGGGCGATATCAGATACACTTGTTTTTTTTATTGTATAACGAGCGGTAGGTGGCGTTGTGACAGTAAGGGATATAATAATGATGCTTTTGTGTGCGGCGTGTACCGTGACGACAACTGTTGTGTTGCCACTCTAAATTTGTGGGGAAAACCTAGAACTTCGCTCTGAAAAACATAAATATATAGACAGGTTTTATTTTAAGGAATACATGGAAATTAGTTCATATCGCTAATGAAACATAGCAGTACTGCACGTCTGCTACTTAAATTAAATTGCCAGTATGAAACATTAAAATAAGCACAATTATTACTGAAACATTTTTTAAAATGTATAAAATAATATTTTAAACATTTTTAATGCTTCAGCAATATTTTTGCTTCATTTAATGCCCTGATCATTTGTCTTAATTCTTCATTTAGGTCTTGAACTAGGCTAATTATATTACAATTTGCCTAGTTCAAGACCTACGAGAAATGATGTCATCCATAGATGGCAGATCATAGGACCTATATTATTATCGGCTATTTATCGCCAACATAGATTGTGTTTATAAATCTAATCAAGTGTTGCTCGGACGAGTAGTTAGTTTTAGTAATGTGCATAGTGTGGAGTGCCTAAAATAAATTTAAGTAATGTCTTAGAAATTCCTGAAAACATAGGTTTGTTTTAACACGCACAAAATTCCATGCAAAAAATTAGGTTTTGGGCCAGAAAACATAGAAACATAGACAGGAACGAAAAACATAGATCTTGATGGACAAACATAGGAGTGGCAACACTGGTGACGATGACTTTGTAGATGACTTCTAAGTGGTTGCTTATCTGTTTCAGGGTGTTCGTCCATTCGCCATGATCGCCTGCACGCTAGTAGGCCTACTCATCGCTGTTCAGCTTGGATTAACAGCATCCTACAGGATCCTTATGATGCCAATACATATGCATAGCCATGCCAGCTGTATGGCTTCGATCGCTGTCGAACTGGCCGCCAGGGGTCACCAGGTGCACATGGTGTTCGGAAAGGAGTACCATTCACTTCCGGAGGAGCTCAAATCAACCAAGTCGTCAGTCGTAGTGGAACGTTACGAACGTCCGGAGCTGAACACCCCAGTTGACTTTGATGCTGTGAACCGAAACGTATCACGAATGATCATCGAGGACAGGGCTGGTCCAAGCGAGGTGCTTAGCTACGCAACACCACTTTTCGCGGTGGAATGCCGACGCCTTCTGATGTTCAACGAACCCCTCATGGCACGCCTCGCTGCTCTCAACTTCGATCTGGCTGTGGTTGACGGTCTCTTCGTCTTTAAATGCCTCTATCTGCTACCCCACCGACTCCAGATACTATGGGTTACAATGACCGACTCATTCGAGCCCTGGCTGGCCAGGGTCCCCTGGCTGCCATCCTTTGTACCAAACCCCATCGTGCCTTTTACTGAGAAGATGACCTTTGTAGAAAGACTACATAATTCCTTTTGGACTGCTCTTATGGTATCAGTTTCGATCGTGCCAGACCCACCGGAGGATATCCTAGCAAAGTACAGACTCTACGGTCATTTTGATACTCCGAATGATCTGGTTGCGAAGTCCCTGCTCTGGATAATAACTTCAGATGCCATTTTGGACTACGCCAAACCATCCATGCCTAACATAGTCGAGGCTGGAGGACTCACTACTAAACCGTCTACAAAAGAATTACCGGACGCCATCAAAAAGTTTGCTGATAATTCCAGAAAAGGATTGATATTAGTTTCATTTGGGTCAAGTTTGTCCAGGTTTCCGACTGCAATGGCAAAGAAGTTCATATCAGCATTCAGTGCTGTCAAAGATTATAATATAATTTGGCGTTTTGAAAATCATGATCAGCTGAAGCTGCCAAAAAATATTCTAGCACTTAACTGGATTCCACAGAACGATATTCTGGCTCACCCAAAAACAAAACTCTTCATAACTCACTGTGGTAACAACGGACAGTATGAGTCTCTTTATCATGGAGTTCCAATGATTGGTTTTCCAACAAATGGAGACCAACCGTACAATGCAAAACGAATAGTACACAAGGGATTCGGGTTGACAATGGACATTCACGATTTCACTGCTGAGGAACTTGTATTAAATATTAATAGGATTTTATTTGATTATACCTTTAAGGAAAGGATTTCAAAAGCCTCGGAAATCTATAGAAGTGCACCTCAGACGTCGAGAGAGAAGGCAGCATGGTCGATTGAGCATGTCGCCAAGTACGGTGGTAGTCATCTACGTTCAGCTGGAAACGACCTTGCTCTGTACCAGTACCTAATGATCGACGTCCTGGTCTTTCTCCTCGTGGTCGCCATTTCATTCTCCATCTGTGCCTGGAAGATGGTGCGACTTATTCTGAAGAAAGTACTGAAACGGAATAAACATGTGGATAAAGACAAACACCAGTGAATGCAGTGTGTGTAGTTTCTCTGTAAAACATGTATTTGAAGTTATTGTTTACATGAATATAAGTTTTGACGAGTACGAGTTATGGCTATCCAGTACCTTAATTATTATAAAAGAATGTGTACGTAGTTGATATAGTGGAGCATTTACATAGCGCCTGTGGAGACCAGTAAAGTGCTTTTTAACTGTGGCTCTGCCAACACCAGTTTAACTGCAAGGCAAAAAGACAACAGTAGTCCTACTGTGCATTTTCAATGACAACATTTAAAATAATAGAAGTCTATAAAACTGGTATCGTGGGAAAAACTAAATTGATTTTCATGCCAACACCAGTTTAACTGCAAGGCAAAAAGACAACAGTAGTCCTACTGTGCATTTTCAATGACAACATCTAAAATAATAGAAGTCTAAAAAACTGGTATCGTGGGAAAAACTAAATTGATTTTCATGAGAGCTATATATAGATAAATTTGCAGGCAGTTGTACCAGCCTTACAAAAAGGATCAATACTGTACTCATAGTGTTCTCAACATATTTAATAAAGCACAGTGGCCAAATCTTCAACTTTATTGCTTCCAGTTCAGACTTGATTTTGTACGACCAGTTCCCAAATGGTGTAACGTTTGAACTGTTCTTTGCACAGTGTTGTAAGGTCTCTTGTTCTATGGAAATCTATGTGAATTTTCTCAACACTGATAGATTCTCGATCAGTGTCGATTGTAATTCGAGAGCTAACACGGTGGAGGTCTTCAGCAGATTATAACTGCTAATATAGGCCTATACGATCTAAAGGTCTAACGATATGTTGACACCGGCTACTTTTCATTAAGTGGTCCAATTTCTTTACTAGGTCAAAAGGTCACATTACAACAACTCTAGGCCTACACCAATAATTGGAGTGCTTTGCGTACGTGTATTCTGAACTATAATCTCATTGAATGACTACACGTTATGAATACACAATAGGGGCCTAGTCTGAGGCTCTGTTTCGTGATATAATGAAATAAGACCTTAGAGCTCATTATCTGTTGCAATGGATTTTAAGATAAGCTTATAGGCCCCTACCAGAGGATCCTTTTCAGATGAGCAGAGGATGTAACACATGTAACAAAAGGCTAACTCTGCTGAATGCTTTCCATCGGGGTCTTGTACAGGGTCCGATTTGTCAAAATAGAAGCAGGGGGATCGGGAACAGTGGCGGATCCAGGATTGCCTATGTGGGGGCAAGGGTAATTGTTTTTTGAGGGACGCCACGTTCCAGAGTAAAAATGGTAGGCTAATTAAAATGATAGCTTCCCATATATTATTTGAAATAACGACATTATGTTAGTACAGTAGACCATAGTATATACGGTAGCAGGACACTTAATACCGTGACACTTAATACCGCGACACTTAATACCGGACAGTTAATCCCGACGACAATTAATCCCGACGATATTAATACCGCGACACTTAATACCACAGACCTTTAATACCTGTAGCAAATAGTCTCGGGCTTTAAAGGTGCTCAATGAAATTTAGTGAGATTTAAATTTCAGTGACTATGGATGCAAATGTTGGCTATAGTAGCATGGTATATTCATAGTAGTATGAATATACCATGCATCGCGACAATGCCAACGGAACCACGTCTTGGTGTTGTATCAAATCGTCATCGTTTCACTGTAAAGCTCTTTGACAACACGAGGTCGTCATAGAAATAAACATTCATCCTTCCAAAAGATGTATTCAACGCTGCAGAAACGAGCGGAAGAAGCGGTTGCGGCATACGGTAAAACCGAAATCTTGGTTTTCCCTCGTGCAATGTCTCATCTCAAGGTGTGACTATTGCTGTACAGAATTTTACTGAAGTAGGCCTAACACTTTTTTTACTTTTAGCATTAAATGTCGGGGGAAGGAACACTCGTGTGATTATAATTATTATGTCGTTGAGATAGAATGTCGTCGGGATTAAGTTATTTGTCAGGTACTAACTGTCGTGGTGTCGTGGTATCAAGTGTCGCGGTATTAATATCGTCGGGATTAATTGTCGTCGGGATTAACTGTCCGGTATTAACTGTCGCGGTATTAAGTGTCGCGGTATTAAATGTCATAGAACCGTATATACTATATATCCTATAAAATACTGTTTGAAAATACTGTTTGAAATTGGCGTTCATTTGTAGGCCTAATGTTGGATCGCAAGTATTTTTTATTATTTTCAATCTGCTTAAAGTTCTTTCTGCAGTACAGTTACCAGATGGCCCGAACGGGGCGCCATATACGCCTAATAGGGCGCCGTACTGCAGTGACCAAAGTAACAGCAAGAGTGAGATATATTTTATAAAGTAGCCTATTGATAGATTAATTATGGCAGCGATTCCCAGTCTTTTTCAGAGCATGCATGGCACCCTTAGCCTACTAACGGCAGATCAGCGGCACCTTTGACCTTAATTTCAATATTTTTCTTCAACTTAGTTCTTTATTTTACGGATATGAAACTTTTCTTCTATTAAACATGCGGGTTGCGACTATTTCCACACTACTTTCCGTGTAAAAAATAATTATAAGCCGATGTTAGTTGTGATAAATTTTACAACTTTTTACATAAAAAGCTGCACAAATGTTATGGTTCTACCTTTCTGACATCCAACCTTGAGCAGGTGCAGGGGCCCTTTGCTTCCGCGACACTCAGGTTGGGAAGCACTGGATTAGGGAGGGAGTAATTGTCACATGTATGAGACAGTTACAATGCAACTGATTTGATCAGTGGCGTGGCTAGGTATTTTGGCGCCCAGGGCGAATAACGGCAAACGGCCCCAATAGAAATTTCGAATTTTAGCGATACACAGCTAGTCAAACGCTATATTGAACATTATTCAATTATATGAATATGTGGCTCTTACCAGACTCAAAACTTTTCTATCCATGATATATCTGCAGTCTTTGAGAACTTCACAAAATTAACAGTAGCGCTACTTCACTCTGGCTGATGAAACTGCTGTGGCATGATTGGATCTAATGTCTTGTTCATGTTAAATTAAATAGGAATCAGTGCGCTTCAAAATAGCTAACTCCATATAACTTGTTGCAGCTGCTCCTCGTTTTTCTGACAATTTCTTAAACCTAGCTCCGTTCAGTTTGTGTCGCTTGATTTTCGATAAAGTAAAGCGATGCGCAGACAGTTTTATAAACAACAAATACACATAAAACTGGAATTTCGAATACCCAACGTACACACTGATATTCCACGACTTATGACTCAGCGGTCTCAGGCTCTCAGCACCCCTGTCCTGGCCTCAGGAAAGGGTAAAGGTCAGCAAGGCGTCTACCTAGACTCCTAGAGCCATGGGAGGCTTGAAGCGTGGATGGGGTCCTCGCCTGAAGCATAGTCTACAGCATGGAAACCTGATCCATTGGGCCTGAAAACTGTAAGGGTGTATACAAATCTTGTTGAAAGACAACAACTTTCTTCTTCCTTAGGCCCCTAATCCAAAAGCAGATGGTGCTTTGATGCGACACACATATATCAAACTGCAAGACAGAGAGACAGAAGAAATTTATTAAAGGAGGAGAGTGGTCGAGTAGAGAGAAGAAACAGTACTAGCCTACTAAAGACAGAGGTGACCATTATATATATATATATATATATATATATATATATATATATATATATATATATATATATATATATATATATATATATAATTATATGTATATATCGGTGCCTAGCCAGCTGGGCTTTCAGAGCGACTAGTAGAGAGGGAGGTAGAAGCTGGGTCAGGCCGAATGGTCATAATGGAGTCATTTGGTGTAGGACTGTGGGTAATGAATTTGAGGGGGTCAAGCCGACCCCCCGGGGGTCGGCCTAAGGCTAGAAGCAAGGGGGTCAATAAGAAGAAGCAAGGGGTCCAACCCCCGGCAAATCGGACCCGGGGTCTTGTATTTAATTACTGAAGCGATTTCTTCACTAGAGTACTACACACACTACGTAGCCTATAATTATAGAATCTTCATTGTAAGATAGTTTGGTGATTCCTAGAATGATATCGCCAATGTCTTGTCTTCTGACGCGATGGTCGATTTCTCCGCGTTGTTCTTATCGGATTCTACTCTTTCTAGTTCAGTCGCTAAGCCATAACTTCCCATAAGGCTACTGATAGATCGATGTCTTCGAAATATCGAAGACTAGTGCATAGGGGCATGAGGTCCGCGCATCATAGGAAGCCTACTTCCTTTCGACCTCAACGAGGAGCCAAGGATCAGGGTGGAGCGTTTCAGGCGTCCTCCTCTGGACTCCATACCCACCCGCACGAGGGCTACAGCAACATCACAATGCTGATTCTAGGAATCAGGTGAATATCAGAACAATCCTCAGAGTGCATAAGATAGTTTTCCTACCTCGAATTGCGTTGCTTAACACTAAAGAACGACTATATAGTTTGTTTCAAGACTGGCCGACCTGTGCCTCATTCTTCGTCTTGATATCGCCGTGATCAATAACATGTATTAGTTTAAGTGGTTTTACTTATTTCGATATAGACTCCACATACCATCGGTCACAATGATCGACGTCCTGGTTTCCTCTTCGTGGTCGCCGTTTTATTTTCCATCTGCACCTAAAAGATACCGTATTTCGTTTTGCGTGATGTTTTTTAAAACGAGTTGGAGAGTTGAATGAGAAGTCGATGTAGTTGAAATCATATTAATTTTTATGTTTTTAGATTGGAATAAAATAACTCAATATGTTTACGTCATCGATTGTTGCAATTTTCTCCGCTCAACCATCGTCAATTTCCAGTTAGGCCATTCTCACATCCAATGAAATATTTGAGAAACAGCTAATTTCAAAATTAGTGAAATGCCCAATTAAATTAGTTGTTTTGGTGTTGTTGGTAGAACTCAACTGAGTGTCATTCACTACTAGCAAATCGTCTAAGTTTATCTCATATGCGATCTTTTCTTGTTGAAGAGTCTTTCGCTCTGCTACGCAAGGTTGCCTGGTTGTCCGCCTGGTCAAACTTCGACAGTGCAGCATAAAAGCTTATGGCTACTCGTAATGGCATTAATTAATTTTAATATCTCATTAGACATAAATGAACCCATTTTACATAATTAGGCCTATTAGGCTTTAAGGTTCATGCAACGTGGATAGCAATATTATTGATATATTATAACTAATGATACCGTCTAATGATGCAGATCTATATTATTGTATTAAAACAATAGATCACTGCCTTCGTACCTGATTCAATAAAGGGATACAATGATTTCAGGTTTAGACTGCCTTCGTAATTGTGCTTACGAACCTGATTAGGTAGCATGCTGACCTCTTTGACTAGAACTTCAACTGAACTCCCGTTGTTTATGCTATACTAGTTTTAAAAAGAGTCTTCTTATGACTTCCTGTTGTTTGAGACAAAAGATATATGGACTTCCATTCTCTCGTGAACAGTGATAGGACTACTTTGTAGCAGATAAAAAATATACAAGATAATAAATATAAGCAATTCTATTTGTAAACCTTCATTGAGATTTGTTTACATGGCTAAACTTCTGCATTGGATACGACGGGGCAACGTATCCCAGGTGCTCGGTAAGATAATCCTCTGATTAAAAAACGTTTGCAAATCAAATATCTTGAAGAGTTGTTCTGTTTGGCAACCTTCAGTCTCTGGTCACGTGTTACACTTTAGTTTCCAGTTCTGTTGATGCTCTGAACATAAATCTCTTGTAATTCAGTTTCTTGAAAATTGAAAAATTTTCGTAATTAAATAGGGCATCTTAGAACACTCTTCCCTAATTACTGCAAAACGTCAACTACCCTAGACCATGTAAGTACTTCAAAAACACTCGTTAGGTGGCAACTCAGTGCTGAATTAAATAATATTAATAGTATTGTTTAGGCTCAAACGTGCACATGGGATGGGCGTCTTATCTTTTCTTAGAACACCTTATCCTACACGTTTTTTTTCTGTAACAACGGCAGGGCCTCAACCATGTTCATTTTTCAATGAATTGAACGGTGAGATCCTTCATTTCCAATGTCCATTTGAAATGGTGCCACGCCACGTCATTTGAGGTCCCGTGTACGGTCCGTGATAGCCAGAGATTAAAATCTCTTAAATAAGCCACAATTGTTATACGTACCGGCATTCTAACGATCAGAGACGCCTATAAAATAATCAGCAACTACTAACAATAAGTTAAGCTCTACGTCGGCGACATTAGCACAAAACTTACAATTAAATCAGAAAACAATTTTTAAAATACTAAAATTAATCCAAAACAATCGTATATGCATGCAAATAATGCACACTTACAAATGTACGCATTAAACGCATACATGATACGTAAGAGTCTTTCATTAAGGCGTGACTCTTAAGAACACGGGCACCTCGTCCAACTTGGCGCTGACATCCTTCAGCCACTGTCCGCCCTTGAAGGTCTTTTGGGTGGCATGGTTCTTCCAGATGTCGGTTGTACCTGGAAGGTAGACGTCCCTGGAGCGGACGTCCTTGTCAAGGACTGGGGCCACGAGGATCGAATCTCCGATCAGAAACTGAGAATCGATCTTCAGACTGTCTTCAGACTGTTCGATCCACCACAAAGGTCGAATGATCGGATCACCTGTAACATACACATCGATTACTACACATCGGATATAATTTGAAAAATTTTAAACAGACTACAATCATGTTTGACTTATCCTTTGTCCAATTCTTTTAAAAGGTTAATTGTTTCTTGATGTTGGGCATAGAGGCTAAAAGTTAATAAGCAAAAATGGTGATCTTAAGAAAATTGCTGTTCTAGGGCAAGTGGAAATTAGTAGATACCAAATACCGAGTTCGAGGCATTGGTATATCTATGTGTATAATAGAAACAAATACAGAGATGTTCAATATTGAACGAAAAAACATTCATTGTGCCCTAATAAAATCTCTCAAAACCCGAAGAATACATGTTCAGCTAACTGTCCCCATTGACCAAAACCGTCAGAAAATAGGATGAAGGGGTTAATTAAGATATAAAATGACCTGATGCCACATAAATAGGTTTATCTGGTCCGTTAAAGTTCTGACCTGTTTCCAGCGAGTGTTTGGCGGCTTTAATGATCTCTGGAGCGACGAAACTCTCATGAAGTTGGACGAACTTCGTAGCGATCTGGACGACTTCATCGTCGTACTGCCACGGAGCGATGGAGAACTGCATGGACGGAAGGAAGGCGCTCAGCTCCAACCACCGCACGAACAACTCCCGATCTGGAATGGACGTCGTCCGGAGTGGTTCGTTCCCTCCATATCCGTTTCCGCCGATCATATCTGGAAGGATAAACGGATATCCAACGATACCCATGAACAGGGCCGATGGTATGATGCTACGAAGCCCGTTCTCGTAGCTCCAGAGACTGTCCTTGTCCAGCATCCGGAGGTAGACGGGAACGTCCTGCGAGCGATAGGCGGATCTGACTTCCACCATTCCGCCGAAGCGCTCCGTCATTCGGACGTACAGATCCGTCAGATGGTTCTTGTTGACCAGCCACGATGGAACGGTCAGATCGCGAGGCAGGAAGTCCACCTCGCCGGCGTCGAACTTGAAGGAATCGATTCCGAACTTGCGCTGGAAGTCCTGGAGTCGCCTGCAAAACCAGTCGACCGCTTTGTCGTTGGTGACGTCCAGCACTCCAGCCGTTCCCTGCCACCATCGAGTCAGCGACACAACTGACTTCGGGGCAGCCGTCTTCATCCAGAAAGACTTCTCCGCTCCCTCGAGGAAGGCTCGGCTGTCGATGTTGGCGAAAGGAGTGACCCAGGTCGTGACGCGAAAGCCGAGAGAGTGCAACTCCGCGATCATCTGACTGGCGTTCGGAAACTTCTTCAGATTGAAATCGAAGTCACCGTATCGCGTCGTATACATGTCATCGATCTCCATCTGACTGTTGGGGAATCCGTACTTCAGGATTTCCTTGGCGTACTCCAGCACCGCCTCCTGTGTCACGTTGACCTTGTACCGAGCCCAGGTCGACCAGATCGGTGCTCGAATCATCCGCTCGTCAGGTATGGCCCTCGGACGAGGCAGGAACCGTTTTGCCATAAAGCGATGAATCTGGAGGAGGTCCTCTGCCTGGCAAACCGTGTAGTTCAGCCACTTGTGCGTGGAGTCATCAAGGTCATCGCTCAAATAGCCCTTCCAGTCAGCCTTGAGGCAGAGTTGACCATCTCCACCTGCGTTGAAACTCGAGTGCAGAGTCACGTTCTCGCCGACGTGAATTCCGATTCCCGAAGATGCAATCCAGTACGGTTCCAGGACAGATCCGTACCGCCCGTACTCCGGAATATTGCGATAGTAGAGTGATAGGTAGTCTCCGGTCAGATAGGGCTGCATTCGCGAGCGCTGGAGGTTCATTGGCCAGCGTTGCTCGAGGACTTCTGCCCCTCCGTACCAGTGTGCCTCTCCCAGCGAGAAACAGTCCATCGGTTTAAAGACCTCTGACAAAGACTCCCACGATACGTTGTAGCATGTGACTCCGTCGACCTTGACCTTTGACGTCGTGACCTCCAGTCGTCCGAACTTCGGCCACTCCGCCGAAATTCTGTCGAGAAGTTTGCTTTCGGTCACGATAGTACGAGGTCTCGTCTCTGCGTCAAGGCCAAGGCCGAGTGTGTGACTGTGCTGAACGCGCTTTGTCAGTGGATGGAGCAGGGACAATTCCACGTTTGATTTGTCAAGTGTGGCGATGAAGCCCCAGTCGGGGTTGCTGTGCTGGGTGAAATGGACTGGGGCGTGGCAGAACTCCCTGACAAACAGGGCTAACACGATCGTAAGAAATACACACTTCAGTTTCCCCATTTCTTCTTTTGTTATTGCTTCGTACAATAAATTTTAAAACTACAAACAGAAATCCAAATCCAATTTCAACATTATGAAATCTGTTGTTCAAATCATGAGCTACCGGTAACTTCACTGTCAGTTTATTGTGTTTAACCGAACAATTAGTTTAACGTTCACCAGAAATTTAGAATATTACAAGGCTCGTACATTTTTTTAAACAGAAGTTTTGCATTTTGACTGCATTAATGCATGAGTGAATTAAGGCAACAGAGCAGTGATGTACGGTAGTCGATTGCATGGCACAGTAACCAATTGCTCTGCAATATAATTGCTTCTGCGTCGCCGAGGCGTGTGGCACTTCTGAGCTTGGGGCAACCTTAGGAAGAACGATATCAAAGGCGATATCAAAGATCAGTTGTATTGTATTGTATTGTATTGTGTGGCACAGTAACCAATAATAGACCGCTCGTCTTGTAACGCGGAGAGTAGGCGTTCGAGCCGCCGTTACTCGATATTTTTTTAGCTCCTTCAGACTTCTATTATGCTTCTATTATCTCCTAGTATATGTTTGCGTAATTACTTATTTCGCTCTCTTGTCGCTATTTCTGAGTGTTTTGGACGACGTTCGGACGCTTTTATTGAAGCCTCGTGCGGCGTCAGTGGACTCTTCGGTGCTGAGGGGCGTCAGGTTCCTACAGGGACAGTGTTCAGACTCCACTGGAGAAGGCTAAGAGAATCCTTGGACCGTTCCACTAAGCTGGCACTCTACGACCAAAACCTATGGCAGAAGGATGCTCAGCGTTGGATTTCGTGTGTTGAGGGCCTCGTCGCCTGTCTTCGTTCCTTTTCCTCGTCGCTGCGTAGTCCAGGAACTTCAAACAAGTGTCTGCTATGTCTGCCATCAGCTATGGACTGAGTCGATAATCGTCTGGGCTGTGCGTGTCTGCGGGAGCCCGCCATTGGTGACTCTTCTATAGTTAGCTCAGCACTGTCTGCGATTAATTAACCTTTGGTTCTTAATAACTATGACTTCAGTAGGACTGGCGGTGGCAGGTTTCTGTGAGAAGTTTAAAACGCTATACCAAGTGTCTAGAACTCTAGATGCATACGTGCACATCCTTTATAAAGTCCTCTTTTCCTCTCACCTCTAGGGGTCTAGGCGCATGCTTTAGTGCGAATTCAAAGAAATTCTCTCACTGCACTGCCTCTTTCCAGTGACGATATTATAAGCTTCATTTAGGTCTTCTAAGCTCGTCCTTCTCCTTATTGTTTTCCATGCACCCTTTGAACCTTTCTTTAATGGCTCAAATCCTTGTTACTCCAAATCGGTTTGTGAGCTCTTGTTTTTACTTTCTACATTTGTTATATGTCATATTTGTGGTACGGATTCCACGCCCAGATTAGCTTTAATTCTTCATGGGCTTATATTATTCTATACGAATTAGTCAGATGTGGACCCTACCCTTTGCGATTTAGTCATGTGTGGGCTTATACCCGAACAGTTAAGAAAACTAATCATACTCACTTTTTGTCACTATATCGTTGCAAGGCAGACAGAGAATTTCGAGCTGTAAAGCATAATAAATTCTCATAAGCGAACAACAGTAGGCCTATACTTGTTCAACTGCTTAGGCCTACCTCGACGACTTTAACCAGGTTAAAGTTCAATTATTGGGTTGCCGAATAGACATGTACATGTAGCCTAGACTGAGAGCCAATCACAGCTACTCGATCGCTCAGTTGTAATCACAATAGAGCCTACTCAATGACGAGCAAGAACGTATAGCTATTGCTGATCCACAGTCCTAAAACATGACTAATGCCGCAATGCGAGTTCAGAAAGTCAGAGGGCAGGCGAAAGAGTGGATCCAACCAAAGTCTCCTAAACCCAGATGAAGATCAAGCTTCGCTCACCGTGGATTTATCATTACCTGACATATATTCCTTTATGCGTTGGGGCTTCGTATTTACATGTGATCATCAGTTAAATAAAAGACGCTTCATGATTAGAAGGATATCTCGACATGTCTGTCGTAGTTTCTAGGCCATAATTATGCGTTTGCTTCACCAAGGGGAGGGTCATCGCACGTTAAATGCTGAATAATAAAAGTGAGCCTACAACCAAATTAGACAATCGTAAACAGTTCACCTGAAAAAGGGCCATCCTTTGGACTGAGGTGATAGATAATATTACCAAAGTCTATCTTTAGACCATCGCTTATTCAGACATAGCGATAGGCATCTAGGGCCTATATATTACTGCAGGACTTGCAGTGGTCATAATCGATGTGGGTCGATTGAATGAGGAACAGTCTAGGGTTCCAGCACTGTGTAATTGGACTTAATGCATTACTATATAGAGCTATAAAAGCGCTAAAACATGAGTCCACAAAAGCTGCAATATATTCGATTAAGGGTTCCAATATAGGCAGTTCTAAATTACGCACAATCTCTGCTTAGTTAATTATTCATTAGCTCCTTAGCTGTTATCACGGGTTTGCTGATATCTGCGATATCTAAATGCGAGCACATCTAGGGCGATCAACAACTAATTCAACCCAATGAATTATGGTGACCAATCAAATTTGAGGATTTGATGGCCTGTACCTACGAGAAAGACGTTTGTTACTAACCATTCAGGACTGTCGATTGATGAAAAATGGAAGCAAGCAGTTGGGGAACAAGAGTGCATGTAAAGCTGGCAAAAATGAGAAGAGTAGTTGAGTGTCGTCAGGAATCAAGTGGCAATCAGGGAGTCATCACAAAGCAATACGCCGAATAGAGTTGTATATAACGTGCATTTGAGTGGGCCCCGTATTGAGAACCTCGCTATTTAAAACATTGAGTACAGAAGTCGAATGATTTGTGCGAATTGACCTAGTACGAGAATCCAGGTATGATGCGAAACAGACAGTTGAGAGCAGGACCAGAAAGGCCAAACATATGTTGGATACGATAAAAGAGTGTGTTTTGATCAACGGTATAAAAATTGGCAGATAGGTCGAGCAGAATTATGGTAGTAACTTTCCGTTTATCCGTGGAGCTGATGATGTAAATTGTGAACGGAAAGTGGTATGGTTTCAGTGGAATTCATTTGCGGTCGGCAGACTGAAAAGGAAGGTACATGTTATTGGACTGAGTTGACAACAGTCTGTTCAGCCAATTAGCACAACTTTATCCACATTTTAAAAATGAACTTTAAACTAGAGATGCAGCTATAGTTTGAAAAAAGCGATGGATTCTTAGTAGAGGGTGAATACCTCATGTGGGAAAACAGATGGAAAAGCTGCCTTTAACGAGACAAAGGTTGACGATGGGTGGGATTAATTATTGGATCCAGAATATCAAAAACACTTTTCCAGAAAGGTAATAAGAATGAGATTTATGGTAGATTGTTTATCGGGAGATGAAACACTAAGAATGTGAATCTCAACCAGTGCTGTTGGCTGCAGTAAACTGATGACCTGTGGAGGAGATTTAAGGTATGACAGACAATCGCAGGAAGTTAGATTGAAATGTTGTTTTCAATGGCAGAGGGAATGTTCTAACCAAAAACGCATTTACTAAAAAGTTCTTATAGGCTAACTTCGTAAGTCTAATTGAATTTGAACGATAACTTCTGTTGCAAGGTGATTTGATCAACAGATTATATTTTGCACTTACGTTGTATTGTATACGAGTCATCTAGACAAAATAGGTTAATCAGCTTCATTCCTCAAATTAGTCTCACGATTTTAAAATAGGACATGCATATTATGTAAGTATTAATATTTTGAGATATAGCTTAACTGCTTATACAATAAATCTGCGCATAGGCCTACATACTTGCCTGCACTAGCTAGGGGAAATAATTATGATATTAAGAAAATATCTGTAACAGAATATTCTTTGTAGATTAAAAGCAAACGCGAAATTCATTATCTTTGGCATTGCTTTTGTATTATTTTAAGGTTTTCGCAGTACATTTTAGCCGCAGTTCTGGTCTCCATATCACCACTGCAGACGACGAAAACTACAGTCACCACCCCCACCCCCCCAGATCCATGCATAAATGGTGGCATTCATGTCATTGCCATCTGTGTCATTAGACGAATATTTTGGGACACCATCACTAACACTACAACCTACACCACCACCACCAGCATCACCATCATCACCGTCTCTGCAGCCACCACCACAGCCTCCACCACCACCACCACCACCATCACCAGCACCACTACAACCACCATCACCACCACCACAACCACCACCACCGCCATCACCATCACCACAACACCACCACTACAACCTCCATCACCACCATCACCACCACCATCACCACCACCACTACAACTACCACCATCACCACCACCACCACCACAACCACCACCACAACCATCACCACCACCACCATCACAGCACCACCACAACCACCACCACCGCCATCACCATCACCACAACACCACCACTACAACCTCCATCACCACCGACACCACTACCACCATCACCACCACCGCCATCACCAACAACCACCGCCACCACCACCACCACAACCATCACCACTACAACCTCTATTATTACCACCACCACCACCAACACCACCACCAACACCACAACAACCTCCACCACCACCATCATCACCACCAACACCACCACCGAACACCACCACAACCTCCACCACCAACACCACCACAACCACCACAACCACCGCCCTCACCATCACCACAACCTCCACCTCCACCACCACAGCACCACCACAACCTCCACCACCACCACCGCCATCACCACCATCGCCAACATCACCACAACCACTACCACAACATCCACCACCACCGCCTCCACAACTTCCACCACCACCACCGCCACCGCCACAACCACCACCAAAACCATCACCACCACCACCATCACCAGCACCACCACAACCACCACCACCACCACCATCACCACCATCGCCAACATCACCACAACCACTACCACAACATCCACCACCACCGCCTCCACAACTTCCACCACTACCACCGCCACCGCCATCACCACCATCGCCACCACCGCCTTCACCACCACCACCACCACCACCACCACCACCACCACCACCACACAACCACCACCACCACAACCGCTATCACTACCATCGCCCCATCATCACCATCACTACCACAACATCCATCACCACCACCGCAACCACCATCGCCATCATCACCACCACCGCAAACACCACCACCACCATCACCATCACCACCAGCTCCATGTGTGGCAGGTTGTTACATCTGTGGATAATGGAACTAAGGACTTCTACATAATAATATAAGGAGTTAAAGCTCATTGCGCAACAAGCGGTGTGACATAATTATTATTGGTCAATTCAGAATGTAATTGTGACTGTAATGTTTCGTAGCGACTAAAGCACCATAATGAACGCGAATTAGACAATAGTCGATAATTACCCTCAAGCAGAATGTTTTTTGCTTGACGATAAAAGACTCAAAGTGCAGGTTTTCAATCCATCCAGGGTTTCACCGGCGGTGCGCCGACAAAACGGCGCAGGACAAAACGGCGCAGACATAACGGCGCAGACAAAACGGCGCGGCAACAAAACGGCGCAGTACAAAACGGCGCAGACAAAACGGCGCAAAACTGAACTAAAGAACAATAGTTTATAGCAGTTTAATAGTAGAAGCAGCAAAAATATATAATAAAATATATACTAGAAATAACTGAATAACTGAGAAACTTCATAAAGTCTTATAGTTCATAGGGTAAAGTCGTAGTTTACGTTGCTAAATTATTTGATATTGTCACTTTAACATGGAAGCTGGATTGATGAAAAAATTGTTTCCCTAAATGGACGTGGGATTGATGAAAACATTCCTTGTGTTCAAAATTGAAGTTGGATTGATCGAAATAATTTTTTCCGTAAACAGAAGCTGGATGGATGAAATTAAGTTTTGCCATTCAATAGAAGCTGGATTGATGAAAATTATTGTTTCCGTAATTAGAAGCTGGATCCATGAGAATATAATTATCGTTGCTTAAATAAAGTTCCATTGATATAGGCCCTAAAATATTTAGCAACGTAAACTACGACTTTACCGTTCATAGTTCATACGTTGTCATTTCAATGCGAGTCTATGGTAGAACTCAGCTTATCACGTCGGGCGGCACTTTTTGATTGATAATAAGCAAACAATCACTCTACGGTTATCATAATCTTTGTACTGCGCCCAGGGGCGGACTGGGCTGAGAATTAGTACCGGGAAACAGTTCCTCTATAAGGGCCCGATCACGCGTGGGTGATTGGGGCGTAGCTTATAAGTCGGTTGTATCAGACTAACAGTGACACCGTTACTATTTAATTTTACTAATGTTACGAAAACAAGTAATAGTATTCAACAGTGTGTTGACCTTTGAACTGCACTGAATAGTGTTCATCTATTCGTTGGTCAGTAGCGAGTCGGTTCAGGAAATCATGAAAATGAGTCTAAGCTTAGTAGCAGCATCCTAGCAAAGACTTGTGGTAAAATTCCTGGCTCGGGCCTGGCCGTCTACACTCTGTTGCAAGGTTTGAATTGTTAAATTTGAACTGAGGGGTTGAAAAATTGGCGATGTCCGGATGTCCAGACCAGAATTTCTTTAAAAACTGGAACCAGTAGGCCTATAGGCCTACGTAAATTGTAGTGATTGTGATAGTTCGTACTTGATCCTTAGCTGTGTCAAAAATTGAACAATGAAGAATACAGTATACCTACTTTTATTGGAAAACTTTTGAGCTTTATAATTATTAAGAAGATTAATATCTAATAGCAAAAATGACTTAACCACTGAAGTGGCCATGTGCATGGTTTGAATGAAAACAAAGAGGAAAACTAATTGATATTTTCATTAATTAATCAAATAATTTCGAACTATGACTGGATCATTCAGCTGTCCTTGGGAAGCATGTAGCATTGTGCAGGGCACTATGTTTTCCTGACTTCAACCAACTAATAACATACTTCTCAGCATTCTATAGGGCTAGAGGTGGACCATTTACACCAATCATTAGTAAGTCATTTACAGATGTAACGATCAACCCGTTTCTTTTAGAGGTGTTATAGAGATGCATTTGACTGAATACTCTCTCACAATCAGCTGAAGAAAAAGGCATTACCTTTAACAGTGATATCAAACTACATGTATAACTGGTTGTCTAACATTGCACCATCTGTGTTATTTGACTATAGCATATAGGCCAATTCTGAATTTGCTAATTTTTATGATTCTAACAGTTTGCTGTTATTTATTTCAAAAACGTGAATTGATTTTGCAAATACCAAATAGTCTTCTTTGCATAGCAGTTTAATCCAGTATGCAGATCTCCAATCCGAAAGCCAATTTGTTTAAACACGTAGGCCTAATGGCCTATATGCTTATTGAAAACGCTGTGATTTGGGTTTAGAACTTTACATGTCGACTGTGCTAGAAATTTGAGATATAGAGCCTACTACAAACTCTTGGGGGATGAGCTGCATGATAGACCGAATGTGTGCCAATGTGACGACGGATGTTTAAGCCTGTGGGGTTTCATATCGAGGATGACTCATTGACTATAGGCCTACATGCGTTTCATACGTTGATGATTATTGCACTTTGGAACTTTTAGGTGCTCCCTCGGAGAGTGAGAGTCAATTCAAGGTCATGTCAATCTTCCGTGGCCTGTTGATGCTGTCTGTCTACCCCTCCGGCCCCTCCTGACTTACATAGACCTACGTTAAGATAGACAGAACAGCAATACGTGGGGAAGCACATTATTGGGGTTAGGAAAAGAACTAAACCTCGGCCAAGCCAGGCCCGCGTCCGGTTCTGGCAGCACGCCATGATGGGTAGGTCTGGTCTGCGGGGCACCGATATGCAACCAGAAGGAGCGTGGGGAGGGTTCGCCCCATGCATAGGGCCTCATCCAGCCGATATTGTACAGATTACAATAAAGAATGTAATCTTTACATGCTAACCAGAGCCATGTAGATTATATGTGGCGTCATATGTTACCCGTCTTTAGGCAAAAGACATGCAAGTAAGTAAGTGCAATTTAACGTGCCGAACTGCCGATCATAAGCATGGTCAGCCGATTTTAATTGAGCAGGGGCCGGGGGCCCACCGGGAAATTTCCCGGTTTTCCGGCGGGCCAGTCCGCCCCTGACTGCGCCGTATTGTCTGCGCCGTTTTGTCGGGGTACTTTGAATTGCGCCGTTTTGTCTGCGCCGTTTTGTCTGCGCCGTTTTGTCCTGCGCCGTTTTGTTACGGCGCCAATCGCCTTCACCGGCAGATGGCCATTCACGAAGCAGACACAAACTCCAATAGAAACGACCGAACGAAGGATTGGACCTTCAGAGCTCTACCCAGCCAGTCTAGTCTACCCTTCGCAACTCTTGCGACTGTCTCACTTGGCGATAATATAAAGTCTCATCTGGTCGAACGCTAACTTATTGATTAGATTGATTGATTGATTGATTGATTGATTGATTGATTGATTGATTGATTGTATGGCGTCCGCACAGAAGGACGCACAGGGCAGTGTTCTCCCTCAAAGTTGGTGCAGAAGTGCTTCCCCACTCACTTCTTTACGACCATTAAAAGGGGAAACGTGTTACTTAATATTTCCACAAGGACTAAAAGCTTTGGAGGTATGAGGATTACATGTAGGTAAGGAGCAAGAAAACCACCAACATTAGCAAAATGTGTCAAGGAAACTGTCGGAGGGATGCCTGAACGATAACACAAGGCCATTAGCAGTTTTGATTTGAAAACAGCAGCTGTCCAATAATCCTCGTTGACTTAAAAAGGTCGTCAGACTAGTCTTCCTTACTTAGCCCTCCCCTTCAGAAGCCGCCATTATCTCTCACTCTCAAGACCGGTACCGACGTTGTTGATTGATTTATCTTTATGCTACTGATTGATTGACAAACTGATTGTTTATTTGACTAATTGATACAGTATTTAATTAATCGATAGATTGATAAATTGACTGGCCACTCTATACTGATCGGCTGCATGCGCGTCGCAGTGGAGCTCTGATTAAGAGGCCTGGTTTCATGTCCATATGTTTCTTATAGAATTCCTCGTTGGTAAGCAAACGGCTGCGCCTTGTAAAAAACTCGCGACTGTCTGCCTCCGTAGCCAAGTTACATCATCGGAAGATACCAATGCGATCGGAGGGGTGGCAGGTTGTTAAACGTCGACAAATGCGTCTGGCTCGCTCGATGAGCGGTGATGAAGGCGAGCACCTTGTCCGATTATTATTCTTTGCGTTCGTTCAATCATTCATTCAGACAGCTTTCGATGTCAATATGACCGACAGTCAATTTAGGACAACCTCGAGACTAATTCAGCTGTTGTTGTTGACCCAGTTCGAGGTACGTGTGACAGGTCAGAGGCTCTGCAAAGGTCAAGGACACTGCAAAGGCCAGGGTCTCTGCAAAGGCCTACGACAGAAGCGAGAAGGACAACGTCTTTTTAAGCCAGACGAATTTATGGATTTTTAAAACGGGGGAGAGACAGAGAGCGCGCGTCTTGCCGTCTGTTATTGGTTTTTCTGGCGTCTTTTTTTATGGCGTTCTAAAGCGATTCTGACAGTTTAGAGCCGCTTCAGAGCGCTCGGATCGATGCTAAAAAAATGATACTTAACGGACTTTGCATGTACGATACCAGGTCAGGCTTCCACATGTTTCAACAACCGGCACGCTGAAAACGACTCGCTGACGGTAGGAAGATAAAGCTTTCAATGTTGTTTTAATTTTTTAAATGAATTAATTGCTATTTTTGACTAAATGCTTGGCTATCCGATAATAGCTAAAACATGTTTTTCTGATGTTTTCTGCCGAGGTGAAAAATTGATTTTAATCGGGTTTCTTAAATTGGATATTTTTATGTGTATGATTGCAGCAGTGACTGTGTTGAAAATCGAAAATAAAAATAATTCTGTTTGCTTTTGGAGTTAAATGGATTCACAAAATAGTTTAAATGAAATGTTTCATTTACGTTATAAGTTTTTGTTTCCTGGTTGCGTGTTAAGTAGGCCGAGATTATTATAATATTATAGTAGTGCTATAGAGAAACCTGAGAGTTGAGCTTTGTCCGTAGTTAAATTTAGCCGGAGCTCGCCTATCCGACACCTAGACTATGAGATCCGCCACCGAATGAGAGAAGAACTGTCAACTAAATTTGCTTTTGCTACAGTAATCGACCAGATGATTCTTGTTTCACATATTTTGGGAGTTTCCGAATAGAGAATAGCGAGTATCGGTTATAGAATCGCCAGACAGGCTTAGGCTTTAGATTTAAAACGTTTTGGAGATCCACCACCTCTGGGTGAGCAATTTAACCACTGACTACTTTGTAGTTTGTAAAGAGTGTTGAGTAATGCAAGTGCCAAGTGACTTATCTAACCGTGTCTTACTGTACAGTCGGTTTGTTTGCTCAAGTCTTGTAATGCCTATGGTCGAAGTTTTGCAAAGGTCAGTGGTTACACTGTGTAGAGCATTTTTTTTAAAGTTACTAAAGTCTTAAGGCTATCCGTTAGAACGTTCTTAGGGTTTATTGTACCTCAGTACAATAGTATAACCTTCTCTGCACAGTCGTTCCTCCCTTCGGTCCTCGGCCCGTGGTTACTTGGTTGTCCATCTGGTGCGTACTTCTACGGCCCAGTCTAGGAGTTTCGCTATTGTTGGTCCCAATAGCTGGAACCGGTTAGCTCAGTCCCTCAGGACTGAGCTCAGTCCCTCAGGACTGACCTTTTCTCTATTTCTTTTGACCAGTTCCAAACCTCTCTCTTTACCAGTGAAGACACTGGCCCGGGTCGGGAGCGCCTCTGTTTTTGAGTGGCGCTATATAAATACTCGATTACGATTACGATTACGTTACACTGAATCAATTTCCAGTAAAAAAAGAGTTGAGAGTCATGCAAACATTTACTGATTTGCATGACATTGCTTAATTAATACACAACTAAACTGTGTTTAAATGTCTTTGTGACTACTTAAGCAGGTTACTACCAAATACCAAATGAATTGGCATGCAGTCCTCGTCTGCAACAAACTGATATTTAGCAAGAAAATCTGTTAGGAAATAATAAATGTATTTCGACACAGAGCTACAGTTCTTCTGCCACACCTTACTAGCAACCTCTAGGTCCTTGCCAACCTTTTGAACTCATCACAAACTCCTCCAAATCATCACCAATCTCTGTTTCTAATCATCAAACTACCACCCAGGTGGATCCTAAATTGCATCATTTTGTAGAGAAGAGATCTCATTGTATAAAGGACATATGATAAAAAAATATCTAGATTCATCGAGGTGACTTTCCGAAAAACCTGAATGCACTTGCCCAGGTCCTCCCTCCTCCTCGTCCAGGTGTCAGTATTGATGCGTGGACTGAGACAGAAGAGCATCCGCCGAACACCTGTTGTGTTTCGATGTTGCTTACATTGAGAAAAACGTCGCCGCGACTGACGATGATGTATTGAGGAATTGATTAAACAGGTTTTTCGGCGACGATATGTTTCCCAAAGTTTACGAAGTTGTTTTTTAATCAATTCTTTCACACTGAATTCTGGCATCTAATTTATGTGCTCGGGCTGTTTTTATGTGACTGTTGTTCACGTTCAAGTCCAGAACAGACTTAAATCAGTCAAGTCATAACTTCTCTGAAATTCTGAATTTTGTATTTCTGTTTGATATTATGCATTTTAATATTAATACATATGAATAAATATGTGTGTATAGCCTATATATGTATTAGGGGTGTCCAGAAAAATGACACATCGCAGAAGTACACCCATACTCAAGTTTTTCCCGTTATTCTATTCATCTATTGTCTATAATATTTTTTACAGAATTTTAAAATGTTATCCTGAGGTCCCTCAAAGCCCCCGAACATACCCTACTTAAACTCCCAGGACTGAAGGCGCAGATGCTCGGATCTTGGAACTTGGGTCCATTGACGGTTTACTCTTTGTATCACAAAGCCTAACGAATAGTCCGATTTGGATGAAATTTTTATTGCTTGTTTCTCTCGATGAGAGCTTCTGATAAAATATAGATACTAAATTCATGGTCATTCAAGGTCATTTCAAGGTTATAAGAAACAAATTCGAACAAAAATTGAAGAAAAATGATCATATCTCAGCCAATAATTGTTGAAATTGGTTAATTCTTTCTTGCGTTTCTCGTCTTGAAAAGGACTACCTGTGATAAGAAACAAGGGATACCAAATGTAAGACGATCAAAAGTTATTTAAAGGACAAAAAGGTCAATTTCAGACAATGATTTTTACTCTAAAATTGACCTTTTGTAATTAAAATAACTTTTGATCGTCTTGTATTTGGTACCCTTGTTTCTTATCACAGGTAGCCCTTATCCAGACGAGAAATACAGGAAAGAATTAACCAATTTTAACAATTATTGGCTGAGATATGATCATTTTTTTTTCAATTTTTGTTCCGTTTCTTATAACCTTGAAATGATCTTGAATGACCATGAATTTAGTATTATATTTTATCAGAATATAGCTTTCTTATCGAGAGAAACAAGCAATAAAAATTTCATCCAAATCGGACTATTCGTTAATTTTGTGATACAAAGAGTAAACCGTCAATGGACCCAAGTTCCAAGATCCGAGCATCTGCGCCTTCAGTCCTGGGAGTTTAAGTAGGGTATGTTCGGGGGCTTTGAGGGACCTCAGGATAACATTTTAAAATTCTGTAAAAAATATTTATAGACAATAGATGAATAGAATAACGGGAAAAACTTGAGTATGGGTGTTTTCTGCGATGTGTCATTTTTTCTGGACACCCCTAATGTGTATGTATATATATAACCATAACCATAACCATCAATTTATTGCTCCAAACATTGACAAAGTAACATTTCACTGTACAAAGAACAAAGATCTGTTGGTCACAAAAGGGAACCCAGAAGGGACCAAGGTCCCGCTGGTTAGGGCCACCTATATATACGCAGTCTGTTGCTAGATGGTTAACAGAGGTTATTTAGTACAGAGCATTCATAATATACGCATCTAGTAAATGTACAATTATTAACGTACTAGTACAAGGCATTAAACCTTAACTAAGAAAAAACAGAATGAGGGGTTAGAACCCAACTAATATATGGGGGGGGACCGATAGCGCATTGGATAACACACTGGCATAGAGAGCGAGAGGTACCGAGTTCGAGTTCCGTAGGCGGACATGCTTGTAGGCTGCTATTAGCGCCGTGTATTGCAGGCTGTCTGTTCTGTTAGTAGTTAAGATTTATGTCTTCTGTCATTTGTGTTCCTGTGAATTGTTTCAATAATTGCTTAACTGTACACTGTAACCGGTTGCGGTTTGTCAACCGGATTGTTTCAATAAAGAAGAATATTATTATTATATGCACATGGGCTATAATAAAGCCGTCATGATTGCGTGACGTCATGATCTTTATTGGTAGGTCGTGATGTCACACGGTGCTACGAACGGTGAGAACTGCTCAAAATAATTTCAGTCGACGTCGACGGCCTTTGTTGCCGTAAGATGTCGTCAGATCCGTCCATCCATCCACAGACGCTGCGCTGTTGTGCAGGCGTCCGTGATCTATCACAGACGATTTTGACGGCACTCAGACACGGTGGTCGTGTTCAGTGGTGGGAGTGAGTCGGCCGACTTGGCATCATAAACCAATTTTTCGATCGGATCCTATCCAATGCATTAGAACAATTTCCATGTAATAAAAAACATCGGAAGCCAGTTTGGCTTTCTTCCACTGCTGCAGCATTCTGGCCTCGTTTTCCTCTTCTCTCTCTGTCGTCGTTTAAGCCGTCTATAGAAATAGCGCCAAGGCTGTCTGTCTGTTCGTCTGTCTGTCTCGAGTCTCGACTCTTGCGATGGCGAGTACCGGAACATTAGTGGCTGATGAATAATAGATGAGAGGCTGTCTGACCGTGCATGCGTATATGTCTGGTCGTTGGCTGCTCATCGCACAACTTCGAGTTTCGCAAATTGTTCCCAGTCACATCACTCTGTTCGGTGATTAAATTTTAAACGACGAATAAGAACGGTCGGACGGATGGACGGACAGATAGGCAAACAGACAGGCAGGCAGGCAGGCAGGCAGTCAGGCACAGATGCATGCAACTTACTGAAATCGGATTCTGTGTTCAAATAAAAAGATGTTTTCAGACATTATTTCTTACTGTTTATAATGAGATTCTATAAATAATAGGCGTCTTCTATTCTTCCTAATTCACCCAGTTTAAAATTTATTTTAAGTGATTTAAACTTCATTTGATAATCATTATGACAGATGACTGGCCATCTGGTTTGCCCGAGTTACCAGTCACCACAAAATCTATATTATATGTATTAGAGGTCTGCGGGCAGAGCATTTTTGCTACCCGACTCGTACCCGTAACACCGAACCGTTACCCGTACCCGTACCCGACCCGTACTCAAAATTACTACCCGACCCTACCCGTACCCGCGGGTATACCCGTACCCGTAAAGTACCCGTCACGTCACTGGCACGCCTTCCTATAGCCCCTGTCCGTACCAGGCCAATAGGCTTACAACTCAGCATGTAGTAGTAATAATAATAATAATAATAACAATAATAATAATAATAATAATAATAATAATAATAATAATAATAATAATAATAATAAATAGGATAATGATGATGATTATAGTAGTGGTAGTAGTAGTAGTGGTAGGAGTAGTTGTTGTTGCTGTTGTTGCTGTTATAGTTGTTGCAGTTGTTGTTTTTGTGGTAATAGTAGTAGTAGCAGTAGCAGAAGTAGCAGAAGTAGTAGTAGTAGTAGTAGCAGGCCAGATCAGAGGGGGGGCCAGGGGGGCCAGTTGGCCTGGGCCTACGATTTTGAGGGGGCCTACTTTCCCTGACAGAGAGTCAAAGGGAGTCCTTTAGCATAAGGATTTAAATTCATTTAATGCAGATAAAATATTGTTAAATCATATATAAATTAATAAATTAGAACTGTCACGAATATCATAATCAACAATAAGCTTAATGCAAGAAATTTTGAAGGAATTAGCAATTTTGAACATCAAAAGTGACAAGCCACATTTGCTGGAATTCTACGATGCAATTGATGAATTTGCCCAAAGAAAAAGAAAAGCACGGAAAGCATTTTTGAATGTGAAGAAGTGATGACCATTTCTGCTCTGATGTTCTGACATTCAGAATAGTGTTTGGCCGAATCCTGATCCGGAAATCGGTTTTCGCTGGATTTTGCCCTAGACTGATTAATCCCTGGACTACCGAAACAAATATCAAAAGAAGGAATATTTTTTACCAAAAAATTCTTTTTTCATTAATAAAAAATAGTAAACCTGTCTTGGCGACCTTCTGCAGTAATCTTTATAATTGAAAATCCGTGTAAAATAATAAAATTTATGAGTCGACGCATCAACGAAACTGGCGGACAGGCGTTTTAAAATGTAAATTTCATTAAAAAACATTAATCTTTCTATCATTTTAAATAGCTCATTGCATAAACTCTCATTTGAATTACATCTAGTTCAGTGTTAAATGGACACAGCGCCAACGCGTGATGAGAGGCCATTGTTTTTCTATAGTCTGGTTTATTCTTCAGTTATTATACATTTGTTTAGTTTGGTTTATCTTTAATAATTATATCTTTGGCACTCATTTGACTGTATGGTTATGCTTAAAGAGTAAAGAGTTTTAATTCATTATTATACCTTACAGAACTTCAGCAAATTGGATTGGAGGACACTTCTAAGTTTCTATTTTATTTATGTTTTTTTTTCAAATTCAATGAATATTATAAATTAAAAAATATGAATAATTATAAGGCTATAACAAGAAATAAAAGTATTGAATAATTAATTATAAATCAAGTCAACTGTTTTTCACTAAAAATAGACACAGAAAATTGTAAGAAAGTACTAAATTAATACTTTAAAACCAAATAAAAATAAATATTGCAAATAAATCTGATAGAATTCGGAAGCGTCAAAAAGAGGCCAAATATCCGGAATAGGCAATCGGCGAAATAATGCCAATCGTCTAAACCTAATTCCCAATACAGAATATGAATTATTCTAGTTCTTTTATTCTGCACTGTTACCGGAAAATTGTAATTGCATCATATTTATGTACGCTAATGTAAAGTAAGTGTATATTATATACAGAAATTATATCATCATATGTACCCGGTAGGCAGCACTGATAATAGCCTACTACAATACTTAAGCAGTCTAAATTTCATGGGGCCTATATTTTCCCATCTGGCCTGGGCCTATTACCAGCTCTGCACGGGCCTGAGTAGTAGTAGTAGCAAAAGCAGCAGCAGCAGCAGTTATTGTAGTAGTAATAATAAGAGGCAGTCAACTTATAAAACTTGTCACATGCAACTCAACGTTGTGCTGTCTCAATTGCATGGTACATTTTATATCCGTGGTCTATATACTGTCACCTAGAACTTTAAAAAACTGTATATAGTACGTTGCAGACCCGGTCAGGTCCATTGTGCGCCTACATTCTATATTATATGTAACGGTGGCATTGTAACCCTAAAATTTCACGTTGGTACGGGTAAAACCGGGTATACCCGTACCCGTGATGACCCTAGCCGTACCCGACCCGACCCGTGAAACGCGTACCCGACCCGTATCCGACCCGCGGGTACGGGTCGGGTACAAATAAACCTCGCAGGTACAGGTATACCCGCAGACCCCTAATATGTATACATATATAAGCTTACATATAATTCTATAATTAATTCTAGTAGTATGACCTATATATATATTTTGTATATTTCTATATACCCTTAATATTTGTTTATGTAGAGCTTTTCACATTTTGTCGATATATTATGTTATCACATTATTGTTCTTCTTATTTTGTTATTAATACTTTGCTTTTTACCCGAGGTTGAATTGATCCCTCAGGAACAAAAACCTAGGTTAGGAGTATGACAGATTATCTCTGAGAAATCAGTTCTTGCTCCAGGTTTCACAACCATCCGGTATAATGTATCGTATCGTATTGTATCGTATCGTATCTGAGAATTTGTAAAGCGCCTCTTACAGTACTAGCTATTCAGCTATTATAATGTGCCTCTGAATGCAGCGGCATTGTGTCATTGGACACAGATGGAAAGACCTTGGGAAGGAAGTTAGTTTCACGTCGATCTCCAGAGACTGCTGAAATTCGATGTCCCAATGAGAAATTCAATAGCAGCATCGACAACCAGCTGATCAGGTTCCTCCCAGGCACTAACGATTCGATCATGGAGTTCTTCCATGTGTCTGATCGTTGTTCTGTAAACCTTTTCTTGCATTATTCCCCAAGTCTTATAAGAATATTCTTTAATTGACCAATTGCTATCCGCATTTTGGTGTACAGACATTATAATAAACACACATCATCTATAGAGCTGATCAAGACAGTCAAATATTTTAAAATTACACATTATCCTAAATCCGAGATCCCAAACAGCATCCTAATGATTACATGGGATCTAAGTTGGCTTCTGCTGATTATGTCGCTCGACGTTTCTTGAAACATTTTAAGCCAAGGTCTTCCTTGACAATTTCATGCACGGAAGATTTTTAAATGACAATCTTTCCAGCGATTTCTCTTTGCGTTTGATGCGACTGTGGTTTATCTTCTTGACTTAAAACAAGTTCTTGCACATGTTCGACATTTTCATGTTTCCGTGCAGTTCTCGGTCTACCGCTACTCGCTCGACGCTCAGACGATCCGATGTTTCTTGGAAGCTTCTTTACAGAGGCCCGGGAAGTGTTTAAAAGTTGGGTGAGCCAACCTCAGCCGTGTAGGTCACAGACCTCAGACCTAAGGTGGATAAAATTATTCATTATGCCTGATATTATCTAATAACGATATTTTGTCATTTTTTGCAACCACTGGTAGTTTATTACGCTCAATATTGATAACATAAAAGGCGACAATAGCACAATAAGTCAATAACTGCTTTAGCAATCAAAAATACAAAGTGCCAGCCAGTGTTTATAGAGCGTCTGTAGACTGTAGGCCTATACAAAGCGCCAGCCAGTGTTTATAGAGCGTCTGTAGGCCTAGGCCTACTTATAATACGATAGATAAAAATTAAACCGCACAGTAGGCCCTATGCAACGATGTCATAAGCATCGTTAATGTCCTAGGTTGCGGTGTGTGTGCCAACCTGTTTTGCATAAGAAACGAATATACATATCAACTAAAACCCAAATGTGGACCGTCTTTCGCTTGTCTTGCTGGGCGCTGAAGAAATCTCGAGATTACCATTACTATTACTATTACGATTATGAGACATGCAATGAAGATGGATTTCTTGCATGGAAGAAAATAAAATGTATTTACAGGAATTTGTCAGGGATAGGCCTAATGCCGTTTGTCAAATTTTTCTTATGCTCATATTTGCGCTGTGGCGAATTGCTTATAAATGTGAAATGCAATTTATTTAGTTGTAGCCTACTTACCATCAGACCTCCCAGCAGCAGGTGACTTGCAAAACGAAAGAAACGACTGTTTAAATGCCTTCAAAGGCGGTCCGCTAGACATTGCTGCACTGTCTTTATTTACCAATTTTATTTAGGCCTATTCAAAATTATTTATTATCCTCTGTATATACTCGAATGGAGTAGATAGAGAAGAACTGATCTAGTCTCTATTTCTCCAGGCACTCTGAGAGCCGACACACTGAATATTGTGCCTATGTTTATATATATATATATATATATATATATATATATATAAAATGTGTATATCTAAACATGTATATATACATGTATATATATATTAATATATATCACTGCTGTCTTAATAATTAGCTGTCCTGTCTGCAACCACAGTCCGCCCAGTCTTTGTAGAATGATATATTGCCGTGTCACTTCAGTACCTCCGACTTCCGACAAACACATTTACACATGTGGTACCACCGTTCAGGCCCAAAGAGTAGCCAAGTATCAAGTGTCCATGATTCGCACAATTTGTCATCCTACAAGATTGTCTGCTGCCCTTTGCTTAATGCCAGAGCCAGCTTTGGCCGGCTTTGGTTAGGTTCCATTACTGTGTTATTTTCATAGTATTACTGTTTCCAAAAAGTTGGGTGAGCATGACCCTGCCTTGGCGCCACAGGGTCAATATTTGGGTGAGCATGGGCGCCTGTGGCGCCATAGGTTCCCGGGTCCCTGCTTCTTTAGACCGCCTAATGTCCAACCATTGTCCGGAAATTTTCTAATCAACTTTTTGCGCCGTAACGTTTGGTTTTCCGTAAAAATTTTATAACAAATTTTGTCTTCTTGGCTGAACGCCGTTTTCTAACTGTTTTGTTTTCAAAACTTGTTATTTATTTAAAGACGTCACTACGAGGTACTCTTTTAACGAGGCAGTTCATAAATTTGAAATTTATTGATAATAATTATCAATAAATTTGAAATTTAAGAACAGCCTCGGATTAAAACGCTTTTGGAATTTTAAACATTTGATGAATATTTACTACTTATTTTCGTATTATTATAAAGCCTTTTGTCCCCCGGACATAGAATATATATATATATATATATATATATATATATATATATATATGCATAATATGCATGACGTGTAGCTGTTCTAAAAGGCTCGTGACACAGAAGACTCCTCAAGTTTCTTTTTTCTCAATTTTCTCTCTATGTCTCTGTCTGTCTGTCTCTGTCTGTCTCTGTCTGTCTGTCTCTCTCCCTCTCTCTCTCCCTCTCAATCTGGCTAACACTTGGATGATGATGGAATTATTGACACAGCTCTTACTGTAGATACAGGCATCAGATGCCAACCAAACATCAAGTTGAAAGTGGATAGGTGCGAATATGGGGCAGTGGACGCTTTGAAAAATGTCTATTCCGGATTTTTTCAGACTGCGACCCTTTCCTATAGAAAGAAGTTAAGAAGCCCTGTTCCAAATACGTGACTGTAAAGAGGATATGATATATGTATTATAAGAGGATATATCACATATATAATACATATAGATGTCTACACAAAGTGTGTATATACATTATACAATTATAATTATATGTATATAATCTCTAGTTGTTAATGCCCACGTATGGGTAGTTTGGAGAGGTTCCTAACTGTTCGTGCTTATAACTGTGAAGGTCAAAATCTGTCTAACGGAAGTGGAAAGGTGCTAGTTTCTTAATGTCTGAGCAAAAATTAATACCCCAACCAACAGAAATTCGAAATAAATATGGAGATTTGGATTTGTAAAGTGCTAAAATAAATACTTTCCGAAATTAAAAAAACTCGAAATAACTTCTGGATTAACAGATACAAATTGAGAATTGACAAAGCTAATTTGGAAACTTGCAATAGGCATACACGTCCAGAGAGCCAGCAGTAGAGGAGGTTTGCTGAAATCACCCGTTTGTTGGAAAATCATGATCAGGGCCATCAGTGCCAATGAGCCTAGCATCAGTCGAAGGAGAAAGGAAAGGACGGAGGGAAGGATGAAGGGAAGGGAGGTAGGGAGGCAGGGAAGGAAGTTGGGGCGTGGTTTTCATTGCAAGTTCTTTTGTTGATGTAACGTGTTGTTTTGCTATCTGCGTCGTCCGATAAACACGCCAAACAGGCGAACATGGCTTTCGTGATTTGTGACTGCATTCGCTGCAAGTTTTCCCAATGGATCAAGAACAACACCGACCATAAATAATGCGCCTTTTCGCCAGGCTGCCGCCGCCGCCGCCGCCTCTCGACGAGCCTTTATTAGGATCATAGATGTCGACAATTATTCACACAGTCAATGATGTTCATTTCATACCCACTTGCAACCAAAAACTCTACACACGCCGACGTTTTTACAGCCCGACCAAGAATCATAATTCCAGTTTTAGTGCTACTGTGCGTAGCAAACAGTAGTGCTATAAACATAGTGCTATAAAAAATTATGATTGTTGGTTGGGGAGACAATGAGGAAACATTGACCTTCGCGTCTCTGCATATGTGGTCCACGCACTGGCGTAAATCACGGGGGAACAGAGGGGGACTGTCCCCCAAGTTTTGACTGTGGCCTTTCTGTCCCCTCCAAAGAATGCAAAAATCCGACCCCGAAAAAATCTGAAGCGTGACTTGGGTTAGGAATGGCCGTTGTATTTATTGTAGCCTATCTATTGTATCACTGATTTTGATAGATCGTCTACAGAAGGACCTATGATTATAGCCCCAAGTCAATTTACACCCAGTTTTTGCTACTTTCCAGGAGACATCAGACCACGTTATTGGCGACATTCCAGCACAGATGGAAGACTACCTCACCAATGATTCCGCTCAAGCCGAAAGCTCCATCTCGCAAGAAAGTCTTCAGTGCCTGGCTGAGTTTTCCGCTGACGATAATCATCGAGGATCCGAAAGGTTTCTTTACTCAGGTAATTATAATTATCAAAGGAGACAACCAATACCTGATAGCCATTTCAGAGAAAAGTGCTTTCGCTCCTGAAAAGCAGACTGTGCTTGCGCCTCATTTCTGCTTAGGATTTTTCACATCCTTCACGGGCAAATCTTCATCGATGGGCTAGTCTAAGAGATCGGCGGGTTGCTTTGCATTATTAATAACCATGAAGCTAGCCACTTGTAATAGTACCATTTTAAAGTTTATTAAAATGCTGACTAGTTTTTTAGAGTAATGTTTTCCCGTGCTCAACTCCTTAAATGGCAATAGGTAAAAAATACAGAAAATTTGTTTCAAAACATTATTTTTGCCTAATTTCTCAAACAGACCATAATGAGCAAAAATACGTACGTGTAAGGACCGAAAAGATAGCTCTAATTAAGATCTAGAAATTAAAGAAGAAAACGTCGAAATCGGATGAAATGGGCGAGAAGCAAGCGATTTAAAAATTCTTTCTTTCCGCCATGGTAAATCCAATATGGCGGCTAAGCGATCAATAAGCAAGTCATGTGACTAATTTTTTTTAAACACACTGACTGCCTATAATAATAACCCTATAAAGTGAAACTGAGGATACGTTTAAGAAGCACACGAAACATGATCTAGCGCCTTTACTATGATGTCTGAGTGCGTTTTTTGCTTACCAGCAGCAACTTGTTCTTGCTTCGTCTATTGAAATACTTGGTTTTCTTGTGCGTTTGACTTGCTAGCAATTCAGGTAAAAATCTTTTGTGCAGTAGTCTGAGTCTCACAGTGCATCGATTTCTCTCCGGACAGCATACTCTCTGTCTCAGTCTCTCTCGATAAATGTATCTCTCGTTCTTTCGCTGCCTCTTGTTCCTTTCTCTAGACGCAAAGCCAAATGCGCTAATCAGTCTTGTGAACAAGGTTTGCAGCACTTACGTGGCACCGAAGTGGCTTTGTTGAACGTATTGACCTCTTTCTTAAAAAGGCTTCCGAAAGTCTTCCTGTCGCTCCTCGTGTCATAATCTGGACTTCTCGACTATGCGTTGATGCCGGGGTGAGGTGGTTCCGGCCAAGCTTATTCCTCGCTCTGTCTGTCTGTTTCTGTCTGTCTCTGTCTGTTTCTGTATCTGTCTCTGTCTCTCCCTGTCTCTGTGTGTCTCTGTCTCTGTCTATATGTCTGCATGTCTGCCTATCTGTTTCTGTATGTCTGTCTGCTTGTCTGATTGTCTATCTATCTGATTGTCTGTCTGTCTGTCTGTGTCTCTGTCTGTCATCTCTGATTCTACCGTCCGTCGTCTGTCTGTCTCTCTCTCTCTCTCTCTCTCTCTCTCTCTCTCTCTCTCTCTCTCTCTCTCTCTCTCTCTCTCTCTCTCTCTCTCTCTCTCTCTCAGCCTCACGTCGCATCCTTGAATGTCGTAATCCCTTCACGATTCTCAGTAGCGAAGAGCCCCACTTTCTTCATCTTCCGAGAAATATTCGTCGTTGCTTTCGATATTTCCAAAAATGGCTGCTGAAACTGAAATCATTATAATGGCGTCATGAAGTGCGCACGTGTATGAACTCTTAAAAATTTCGCCCAATTAGAAGAGTATTGATAATTTAGAAGTTGTTTGTGCAGTTGCGACGATGGCGCCTCCGACGACGGTGGCGTGCGGTCAGTGGTGTGCTTTTCAAAGACAAATTTTATGTAGCGACAAGTTCGGTCATGTTAACAAAGAAGTAACATTGTAATGTTCTTAGAAATAATGGATTGTTGCACAATACAACGGACTCTTAGGAATACAAAAATAAATGATGAATTGCTGATAAAAAATTCGCCTGACAAGTGACAAAGTAGAGCAGAACACCATAAATTAATTTATACGGCGGTATTTGAAGAAAACTCGATTAAATTACATGGAAATCAATTAGCCTTAAGAGAAAGCTTTTTCAGTCTGGATTCTGGATTTGTCTTCTGCCATAACCTCTGACTTTGCGCTGTTCCTTGTATTTGTGCCGTCTTTTGTTTAAGTGGCCTACAATGAGGAATTTATGCATGATCTGATCAGTTAAATTATGCTCAAAGCAGAAATCGGTACATTATTTAGTCTGTGAATGGTCCACTCCCTCTTACGATTTGCTTAAATTTCTGGTTACACTGCATTGAATCACATTACATAAGTTAGACTCGTTTTTTGCTTTGTGATCCATCAAGCATTCAATATTCATAAGCAATTAAGTATTATTAGACCAAGATGTTTTAATTATTGTTATAATGCATTTATTAACCCTCGGGCTACCAAGGGGGGTTATTACGACCACCCCCCCTAGGTTTTTTGCTTCGAAAACTTGTTCCATGTGGAATATAATTTTGATAATTTAGGTAGCAGGATCATTTGCAGGATGATTTAGGTAGCAGGATCATTTGCGCACATTTTGAGGTAAACATCATCATAACCTCGACATTACATCACTTTTAACAACGGAACCCCGGGGTTCCGTTGTTAAAAGTGATGTATTTCGAGGTGCATTCACATAATGTACAACTAAATATACCATTCTGTGCAGAAATGAATGCTGAATCCAATGCTGTATTACAAGTTATGACATGTGAAACCAAACACGAAATACAGGGGGTCGTCTCAACCCCCCTTGGTAGCCGATGTCGCAAAAAAAACCTTGGTAGCCTGAGGGTTAAGCGCCACTATCGAAGGCCCAAGCATCAATCGATAACGCTGGGCAAATGGTCAGTTTAAGACTTTCTCAAAGTCTCTACACATTAACCATCTCAGGGGGAGGGGGCTTGAACCTTTACTCTCAGCCTTGCAAGGCGAGCACTCTATCCAATCGGTTCCCTTTGTCCCACCTATCTCAACCTTCAGTTTTCAATTATCCGCTTCAACCAAGCAACGTGTTTCTTCTGTTCAGTTTTAGATCTCCACAAAACGAACGCCATCAGTGCAGACGAAGCCAACGAAGTGCATTCAGGTGCTACGCTAATGCTGAAATACGATTACAATATTGTTACGATAAAATTACACTGTGAAAGACCTTACTCGCGTTTTAATATTACTTAATGATCAAAAAGATAGTTTTCTTTTAAGTATATTAACATATCTTTAAGAACAATAATCTCGTTTGAGTCTTATATATATATATATATATATATATATATATCATATATATATATCACACTGATCAACTGGTCAAGTTTCTCTTACTGATATCAAAGTGTTTTCTGTAACCTTATATTAATATCTTGTTTCTGGTTTTCTCGAATCTTATGAAGATTTTCTTCTTGTCCATTTTTCACTGATGTTCATTACTGACTTTGTGCTAAACTTACTGCGATGTGCAATATTCAAAATTCGACATTCGATGCAATCATTGCAGTCGTTTATTAAGGGAACCGAATTTTGATACCGCTGCCAGTGTTAGCGTTACATGGAGTCATCTTACTTATGGAATAGGAAAATGACCTTGTTTCTCATGACTTATCATCATCATCTTCTTCTTCTTCTTCTTCTTCGTCATCATCATCATCATGATCATCATCATCATGATCATCATCATCATCATCATCATCATCATCGTCATCACCACCCACCATCATCATCATCATCATCATCATCATCATCAGCATCATCATCATCTCCGTCATCACCACCCACCACCATCATCATCTCCGTCATCACCACCTACCACCATCATCAGCATCATCAGCATCATCATCATCATCATCATCATCATCATCATCATCATCATCATCATCATCATCATCTCCGTCATCACCACCCACCATCGCGTTCATCAAGTTCAGATCGGGCAATTTTCTCTTAGCTTTTCTTCTGACCATTTCAGTTTTTGGGCGATCGGTTTATGCTGCATTGTATTTCATTGTACTTTATAGCATGGCATTGTGTTCCATTGTATTGGAAGATTAGTTTTCTTCATTTGCCTTGTCATTTGTCTTCAGTCTTTTTCATCGCTTGTGTTGAGGTTGAGATATTTCGCTGAGATGAAACTCAATTCAGTCGTTACCATCTTTTTAATCTGTTTTCTCTCTCTCTATTCCTCGAGAAATCGGATCGAGGTTTTAGAATTTTTGACGAGGACGACGATGAGGAAGAGAGCAAGGAAAAAGAATGAGGATGGCAAGGAAAGAGGAGGAAGATATTGGGGATATGGGTATGAGTGAAGAGGATGAGTGACGATGGCAGTGGAAGAGAGTGAGTAAGAGGAGGATGGATGAAGAGGAGGATTGCGGAGGAAGGGTGAAGATGGTCGTGGAAGAGAAAGAATGAGGAAGAAATGGAAGATAAGTGAGGATGAAGATGGCGGAGAAAGAAGAGGAGAAGAAGGATCCTATGAAGGAGGAGGAGGAGGAAGAGGAAGAGGAGGAGTAGGAGTAGGAATACATTGTTTCTGTTTGTTGTAGGTTCCTCTGTATTGAGAAACCGCTTGGCCCCTCCACTCCAGGCACACCCTCGCGCCAGCCTCTCATCCAATTCCACCACCCCGTCCTCCTCCTCCTTCGCCTCAGCTTCTCCCTTCTCAGTGTCTTCAGGGTTAGTCAACCACGACCACCGGGTCCAGCCCATGCAACATGACGGCATATACGCAGCAAGACACAGGACGTCTGCCCCACTGAATCCTCTCCACAGCAACGACAGGGCGACTGAAGGAGGGGCAAATGCAGTGTTAGGGGCGTTTGGGTCACTGCTGGCAGCTAACGGGGACGTGGGGTCTAACCCCCATCTGACGAAAACTGTGCGAGCAGGGAGATCATACCGCTGCCGGATGTGTGACCAGGTGTGTAAATAAATATATAAAGAATAAAATAGAAGACTGAATATTGCCAAATTAGAAGATCTATAATTCGTCATTTGCACCATAATATAGTGAACATTAATAGCGACGCTTTTCAAACTCTGAAATTTTTATCTTTCTTAGGTGAGATATTGACCTCTTAAACCTGGTCTAATAATACTAATATGCAAAAGAACTCTTCGGATAGTTTTTAATAGCCTGATGGATTATTTGTACCTCGGGCAAAGAAATATGAAAATATAAAAATAGTAATTGTTATAAAAATATAATTATTAGCCTATTTTTAAAGTATGGCAATTATTATAATTATGATAAAACACATTTGACCAAGATTTATTTTCCAATTATTACGGTTATAAATTCTTGATTGGTCACTCAGCCTAGTATCCTTTTCTAAAAGGAACTACACAATGTTACTCTTGATAATATGACATAATTTATTGACTGGTGTTGTTCAGGTGACAGCTTTTGCCTGTATTTTGCAGAGTCAATGGCATGAAGTCATGCTCCACTGCATGCCCATCTAGGGACGTACAAAGCACTTGCCTCCGTGCCTATCACCGTCTATGCCTCACTCCCTGCAGCTCTCCTCTGCCTCCCGCCTCTCCCCCTTCAGCCCGTTCTACCTGCCTCCCTTCCTGCCTGCTTCATTAGGCAACCTCCCTGCTGCCTCCCTCTCTACCTGCCTCCCTCTCTACCTGTCTTCGTCCTTACCTGCATGGGAGCCTATCAGCCGGTCTATTCTTTCTTCGTACGCACTGAGTGGATGACATAAAATCGTCTGATGAACCACACTCGTGGTTTTTTGGAGGTTTGCTCCACTCACTAATTAATAAGGCATCAGGTCCGTCTACCTGTCTGTCTGGCTGTCTGTGCTTTTGTCTACCTGTAAGTCTTTCTGTTTCTGTCTGTCTGCCTGTCTTTCTGTTCTGTGCCTGTTCGTCTGTTTGGGGGAAATGCCTTTGAGGCGACTGGCGAATCTATTTATTGATCGTTATAATTGACATTCTGTCTATTTTGGTGTCATCATTAGACGGTCAATTCCTTTCCTTTCCGAAACTGAAACACTACTGTCGAGCAGCGTTTCCTAAAGTATGTTTCGCGGAACCTTAGGGTTCCCTGAGGGAAAGACAAGGGCTCCGCGAGAAAATTGGATAAAAGTGTTGTTTGAATGGGCTGTTGCATTATAAATCAGACTCCATGGTGAAGACAATGGTTCAGTGGGAAAAAATTTATGAATAAAAATTGTATTGGCCTGTACCACGATTACTATTTTAGAAACATTGTATTTCTGGCTCGAGCAGCATAAAGTCATAAGGCAAGCAGTGAAATACATTGGATCGGGGTTCGGTCAAAAGGGTTCCATAGCCAAAAAAGATCGGAAAGCACTGCTATAGAGATACATATATATATATATATATATATTATATGTATATGTATGTGCAATTGTGCATATATGGTTATCTGTATGGCAAGCATAATGCAAATAGGCTTTGTATTATAATATTACGAAATACGCGCACGTGTGTATGTACAAAGTATGAACGAATATGTTGCCAACTGTACTACTTCAAATAATTATGCCGTTACTATATAAGTATCATTATATATTGTAATAATTATTGTATTGCTAGTATTGTATTATTATCATTACATGTATTGGCCTATTACATGCATGATTACATGTATGATTAGGCCTACATGTGATCATACATTATAAATCGCTAACGTCAACAATATTGACATTTGTAACTCATATAAAAACCACTATCTTTACGACATCTTTTCGCATTCTCTATTCAATGCAATTGCGACCGCCCTATATAGGCTTTTTCCTGCCCCGTCAGCCGCAAAGTCTAGACCTGCTAAAACTCACTCCAACATAAGCCCGACGTTTCCCGCGCGAGCACCGACGTAATAAAATACGCGGCGACTGCCCAGTCCTTATAATAATTGTGCTGACAATTAGCAGCGCTCGACCCAGCTGCACTCAAACAAGTTAACAATCCTGATCGGTTATCAGCATTACGGCGTCAGCAATATTCCTATACCAAGTGCGCTTGAAACTTACTGACTCATCAGAGGAGAAATACATCCAGTGTAGGATGCACGTTCATGTATGCATTTAGTAAATAATATTTACTAATTACATAGATGTACCCAAACAAACATATATATTATGTATGTTTGTTTGGGTCCATGTAAATATATAGATATGTATGTATAGTAATAGTTATTGTAAGTGCTTATTTAGATAGTAGGCTTACCACTTGGAGAAATCATCAGAGATGCTCTCGGCCTGACCATACAAGACCACAATCGAAGATTGGTTTTCAACTGCTTGCAGAGTAGAGGAATATTTGAAAGGAGTAGCTGATATCGGAGGTTGCATGGAAGCCAGTTCAAGAATGAGAAATCGACTACGGCCAAGTTTTTGTGGTTTTATTGTGGCAGTACGGGAAATGGAACAACCAGATAGATCACCCTGTGTTTGCAGAGAAAAGAGATCTGCGGCTAGACAGGGTGACACTGAAATACATGGCTCTTTAAGGTTTAAATGGAGCACTATCGGATAGGCATTTATACCTCAGCGTATGGATCTTAAACTCGTTACGTCATCGCATGGACAACCAATACAATTCGTCCCACATAATCGCAATCGTAAGCGTCAAACTTAAAAAGCGCCTCTCGAGAGACAAGCACAGGGCTCCAGCTTATTCCACGAGCGCTGTAGGTAGATTTACGACCAAACGTTGTAATCCCCACTAATCAGCCGTAAGTTAATCCGACGAAGATGTATGAATAGGTGTATGCTTGTATGCCTATATATATATACACATATATATATACATATATATATATATACATACGTGTAGGGGCCTATTGTGTTTCTCGTTAACTCTTCTTGTTGGGTTGCAGCGACCTGATCTGCCTGTGACTGATGAATTGCGTTGCCTATTCCATTTGCTTATGTTGCAACATTAAGTAGCATTCACTTTGTTCGGTGGTTTCTGTTATCGTGTCTCCGCTGCAGGACTTCGCTTTGTCTCAGGTATAGGGGAGAGAGAGCTACTATATCCTCAGGGCGAACAATACGCCCACCCTCTGTTAAATGTATAAAATATTATTACGTATGTCTTTGCATTCGGTGACAGCTTGCGAATGTTGAGTATATTATAGAAGCAGCTGCGTTTTATTGTCCTTAGTATAAACTATGTTTAGTTTTAACAACTCTTACGCAAGTACGCATTTTATGCACCATGACCAAGTAGTATTTGCATCGGATACATCAGGTGCACTGCACCAAGAAGAGATACAAAATTTTCGTTAGCGATGTCATTTTGGAGCCTATCCCTTTAACACATTGAACATCGTAAATGCTTCACGATGCTTTAATTAATTTGACCTGTTAAGCTTTGAGAGGTCTAAATATAGTAACAGGTGAGATCTAGAGAAATCATTAAAACAGTACTTAATCAGACTCTGCAATGAGAGTTTTTGTGATATACGAAGGACAGGTGCATTTGGTAACGTGGCTGCTAATTAGCCTCGCAACGAAATAAAAGCATGCAAACTGTTTCCTTCAAAGAAGGCATGCCTCTATTTCGTTGTTAGGCTAATTAGCAGCCAACTGTTTTCCTCAAAGGTGAATTCCGCCACTGCTCGCGCTCTGGCAGTGCCAGTCCCAAGCCTGGTTAAAGGAGGAGGGCGACGCTAATGATCTTTGTTATCACACAGTGTCTTTAAAGTTATACAGCTATACTCTTCGAAGGCGAACAAGTAGGCCTATATTATATGATGCGCTTTAGCTTCACAAGTGTGCATATATATATTATATATATATATATTCATATATATATATATGCACACTTGTATATATATATATATATATATATATATATATATATATATATATATATATATATATATATATATATATATATTGGAGCAAGTCGGCTGCAACGTTGGATCTGGTTCGATAACTGTAGACAGAGAGAAACGATGCCGAGACCGATTATCATCCGCCGTAGCACAGTCATTTCAATCTCGCAAGCACCTGCTTCTTCGCGGCTTAGTCCGGGCTTAAGCATCATTTTGAGGATTGAGCGCAGCTGCATTTCCCGGAAACTTTGGTCTTCTGTAGATTGGATCGTCATCTTCGTCCGTCTGCAAAGTGTGTTACAGTTGCAGCGATTGGTGCTGCCCCCCCTCAACGACAACCGACGGAATTACGAGCAGTGAATCGAAAATGAATTCCGACATTAGGATGGCATTATGACTGCGCGGAGTTCATCGCATTAGACAGTTGATGCGTCTGTTGATGTCGAAGCCGTTAGTTGGCTTCCTTCTTAGGAGTATAGGAGACTCTTCCAGTGTCCGTCTGGATTCAGTCGTGTCCTTCTGGGTACTGCTCTGTCCGTTTGGATACTAATAAGTCTGTCTGGATCATCCAGACGTGTCTGTCTGGATACTGTCTAGAGGCGGCGATCTTACTCTCGCCTGAGCGCGAAAAGATTTGTCTGACCTTTTTTTGTGCACGGAAAATACGTTAAAAAAGCATGTGACAGTCACTTTGTAACAGCATGTAGATATGTATATTTTCATAGAATTGTATTATCGCATGTAAACTATTTCAAATCTAAAGTGAATTGATTTTATTATATTAAGTAACACTTTAGCATACCTAAGAATGTCACTTGGACTCATTAAACAACAGTGCTCAACCAAGTCTTTAACCGACGCAAGCTGTTAAAACTACGCTCTGCTTCTGCTGATAAAGCTGGTAAAATTAGCAGCAATCTAATTAAACTATTTTACTTTTATCAACAATAATGCACGAATAATTTTTAGCAGATTGCGGGCACTTTATATAAATCTGCTTATGAAACCGAAAGAAGAAAATAACATCCTCGCGAGTCTGAGTGTGGGTAAAAATGATTTGAGAAAATAATTTGCTATAGTGCGAAACAATATAAACAGAATAATAATAAACAAAACTCATTCAATAATAATTAAATAATAATAAACAAAACTCATTAATTCTTGTTAGTTGTTGGTGGCAGCGTGCTGACGTTTCAGCTGCCTGGTCTCAGTGGTCAGGTTTCCACTTGGCAATTATTTAACAAAAATACCAATCAAATAGTTTCGTTAAAAACTGGGGAGACAACTGTGTACTGTGTCCCCTCACTGTTAAAGGTGGGGGACATGTCCCTCTAGTACCCTCCGGGATCGCTGCCTCTGATACTGCCGTGTCCGTTTGGATGCAGCTCTGTCCATCTGCTTCGCAGTCCAACGTAATGTGTTCAGGCGTTTTTTTGCGCCGCCTAATGACACTCGTCTGAGAATGAGGTCAGTCTGACTCGGGCAGAGGGAGGGAGGGAGAAGAGACAGGGAGGGTGGGAGGAAGGGAGGGATGGAGGAGGGATGGAGGAAGAAGGGCAGAGTCTACGTCGGATGAAGATGCGACGGATACGGCGTCTGGCAGCTACTTTCACTGCTGCTGGTGGTGTCACGCTGACCGCGGCCGCATCTTCTCCAGGCATGTGGTCAGAAGATGCTGATGACGCTGTTGCTGCAACTAGGGGATGACAGTGAGTTGTCATTAGGCGGCCTATTATAGCCTCTATCAGCAAAGGTCTTCAGGTGTATTTTTAAAAGGATATTTTGGCTGAAACGCAAGCGCGACAAGAGCAATCCAACAACTGCAGTGTCGGTTCTACAGAAGGGATCATGGCTGAGTAGTGTAAGAAATGTAGACAAACCGAACACGTCCAAATTTCCAAAACTGTTTCCAATGTCTTTCACCTGCACAAGGCAAGCGCCGAACGAAAGGCTTAGTTAGACATCAAATTCAACGGTCATTTTGTCGAACAAGAGAAGACCATATATACTTGGGAGTATCTCTGGACAGGTCACTTGCACACCAGCACCAACATCGAAGAGACCCTAGACAGATCATAGCTCGAAACAACCTGCTGAGCAAACCAGAGCTCGAGGGTACGCTTGTACCCTAAAATAGAATACGTTAAAATACCCAAAAAATAGAATACGCGTATGGTACGTACTTACACGAAAATTTTATTTATGGTTTGTTTGCTTAAATTAAAGAGCATCAGCAATGACTTAATCATTGCGTACCCTAAAATTCCGTACGTACCTTTCAAAAAATAGAATACATGAACGTATCGAGCTTTGTGGCCTGCTTTATAATGTCCATACTTGACCCCCTTAATCCCTTTCCAGCAGCAGAAATCCTGATGATACCAATGACATGATGTCCACGCGTCCATGCGCAGTGCGGGTCCTATGCAGTATCTAGCTGCCTCAGAGTCGCAGAAAGAAGGGCACTGCAAGGTTTCTGAAAAAGATCTTTGCGAAAAGGCTTTAATACCACTCTGTGACGATATCATTACGCACCGCCAACACACCTTTCCTCGAGATGTCCCGTTTGATTGTACATGGCTCGTGGGGTAGCTATTTCGGCATGGAGGAACGACTGCAGCAGCAAATGTGACTAACTACTCCGTCGTTGAACCTTCTGTCTCTCTTTGGTATTCGACTTGCTTCGAGGACTCTGGTCTGCTCTAAACCGATTTCGAGTGGACCAGGGTTGCTGTGCATACAACCTTTTAAATGGGTGGGGGTGGGGACAAGCCGCTTGTCCTTCGTGTGGCTGTGACGCGCTACACACTATGGCGCACATTGCCGATAACTGTTCGCAAACTCACTTCAGTTCTATTCTATTTACGGACTTATAAAGCGCCTCTCACAGTACAACCTAATCACGGGCGAGTGTTAGTTTCAGTTTAACGACTCTGTGTGATAATAAAGATCACTAGCTTCGCCATCCTCCTGTATTCAGGCTTGGAACTGGCATTGCCAGAGTATACGAGCAGTGTTGGAGTCTTTTCTGGGATGGACTAATGGATCTTCATCTCGCTGATGATAAATATTGCAACTGGCTGGGCACAAAAAAACTGCATATGCTAGAAGAAGAGTATGCGAGAGACCGTGCCTCCACCCCCAATGAACTCTTGATCTCAGATGACTCTCAAAAACTTATGTCGTTTATTGACATAATTAAATATGTTCACGGAAATTGTTATTAACTGAGGACTGCTGTGGTCTCTTCAAAGCTCCTATAGCGTTCTGTTGTCCCGTTGTCCGAAAACCTAGTGCAGTCAGTGAGCAGCTGGACAACAACTGGACAACCTATCCTTATGAGTCACAAGGCTCCATTTTACATCAGAGATGGACCGGGATTTTAACCCGTGACCCAGAGAGGAAAGACAGATGTATTGACATGTCAGGGACACGTAGTAAGTACGAGTAGTTATTAATTTAAATCAGTTCAATGGCACTGGCGTTGTTTGCATCATTACCACTTTGAAAAAATTTGAACGGTATTATGCAATTTTTATGAGTTTTATAATCCAAAATAGGAAAATCTCAAACACAAAAAACCTAAAAAACAAAAAAACAAAAAAAACCAAAAAAACAACTTTCATTTTGAAAAAAGTTTTTTGTTGCACCTCTGCCTTATATCAGCTATTTTACTCTATAGGCCTTTTGTTAGATAGAATAGATCATTTTGTTTGTCGTGTAGGAGTTTGAGAACAAGTCGGACATGCAGAGGCATGCGAAGGATATTCATCGGTTGGATGAGAAAGGTCACAGATGTCTGAAGTGTCTGAAGTCATTTCCGTCGTCTCAACAGTTGGCTCAGCACTCTCTCGTTCACACCAACATCCGCAAGTACCCGTGTCGATTCTGCGATAAGGCATTCAAACAGCTCTCGCACGTACAACAGCATCAGAGAATTCACACAGGTGATCAGGTCGCAGTTATGATTGCAGTTGTAAATTTATGTAGCGTCACTTCAGAGGTGGCATTCAGACACTCGACCATAGCCCCCACTTTCTGACTATGACCGATCAATTCTTTAATTGTTTGTTTGTTTGATTTCATTTTTATTAACTTTCTAAGACATTTCTTCTCTCGTGTAAATGGCTCCGGTATGTCAGCAATTGAGCTCAATTAAACGAATATATATATATATATATAGACTATATATATATATGTTCAGTCGGGGTTACCGAAGTAGTCAGTGATTCTGAATTGTTTAAAGTTGCATTGTTATTTAAAGTTGTATTGTTACTGCAGATGCCGTTAACGACCAATTTGGCTCATCTTCAATTAAATTATTCAATCCAACAACCTATCTTAAACTAAGTTGCCCCCACTGGATTGCTTACCATAGATTACAGTATCGTTTAGCTGATTGTCTGTCATATACTTAATGTGCTTCAATTGGTCCTTCTCTTTGGAATGCGCTTTCTCCTTCTGCTCGCACTACAATTCTTTTTGACAAATTATCCTCCTCTTTCTCTTTACTCAAAACCTGCTTCTTCTCTCGGGGTCTTGCGCGTCAATTGATGAATTTAATCAATTAAGAAGAGAGCATAACTCTAACGCTTCTGAATGGTTCATCATACAAGGGGCGCTTTATAAATGTTTAGATACTATACAATACAATACAGTATAATTGCCTGTCTGCTTTTCTGTGTGTAGGGGAGCGACCTTATCGTTGTACGGTGGACTCTTGTGCGAAAGCGTTTCGCCAACTCTCCAGTCTTCAGCAACACATCAAGGGCCACAATGTACCACTCCCCAAGTCCTACATGATCTCCCCAAACTGTGCATCGCTGGCCACCAGAGCCTACAGGACAACTGATAAGGTGGTGCCATCAATTTGCATTTCAATCAGTCAGCTCAGAGTTGTGACAAATTAGAGATTATTTTATAGAGTTAAAAGGGTGAAATTTAACACGCTTGTTCGCACGTCTTTGAGGTCAATTCATCAGAAGCATAGATAAAGGCAACACACTTGTTGTTCCATACCTCTAGAGAAGATCCATGGAAGCAGAAAAACGAAGCACACTTATTCATTCACTTTTGTGGAAAGTTTTAAGAAGCACATGCTAAAATCGACAGGTTTTATTGGAATGTAGGAGTAATGTAAGTCTTGTTGGAGCAATGTAAGAGTAATGTTGGGGTTTGAGACGCCATTCGGATGAAATTATGGGAGGTTATCTAACGTGAAACTAGCACAAGAAGTCAGCAGTATACTGGCGTCTTATGGTCATAGGCGTAGCTACATTGAGGCACGAGGAGGCAGTTGCCTCCTCTTGCTTTTTTTATATACTGGAACTTCGATTGACTAAATTAAATGACCAGGATTTTGCCAATGGTCTGTGAAGTTGCCTCCTCTTGAATTTACGTCTCGCTACGTGCCTGCTTATGGTTCGATTTTTCTATGACGCACGTCGGCCTGCCTCCGAACAACAGTTATTCTTGTACTCTTTCTTGGAATACCAACTGATCATCTGTCAAAAAGCGTTAACTCAGTCACATGAGGCAGATATGTATTTTAGCATAGGCCTATGCTATTTTCACCTGTGTGTTTCTGATGAACGGATCATCGTTATAATTGCAGAAAAGGATTCTTCACGTTTGAAATGATGTGTACCTTGCTGCCTGACAGTCTTTGCAAAAATCCTTCCCTGACTTTCTGTATGCGTATTACTCGCGTATTGGCTCATGTTTCTCTGCAGTGTGTTCGATTTCCTAACGCTGAGTAATATACGTCGCCTGATTTTGCTCCTTTTTCAGGAAATGCCATGTCTCGAATTTCCGCTAGAAGTATCACGTGCAGCCTCCTAGCGAAGACTAGCGTTCTTCCTGCGATAGCAAATTAGCAATTATATTCTCCTGATTTTGCTCCATATTCAGGAAATGCCATGTCACGAATTTCGCACGTGCAGCCTCCTAGCGAAGGCTTGTGTAGCTCCTGCAATAGCAATTATAATTCTCCTGATTTTGCTCCATATTCAGGAAATGCCATGACTCGAATTTCGCTCGTGCAGCCTCCTAGCGAAGGCTTGTGTAGTTCCTGCGATAGCAATTATAATTCTCCTGACTTTGCTCCATATTCAGGAATGCTGTGTCTCGAATATCGACTTGAAGTATACGCGTGCAGCCTCCTAGCGAAGGCTTGTGTAGTTCTTGCAAAAGCTGTTATGATCGCCGACTTATAATTGATGCCTCTATAAATAGAGACCTATTTTGGTGGAGACGGTTAACAATTAACAGTGTGAATGCTTTCATTAGTAAAATACCGGCCTCTGGCAAAACAAGTTCTTAGCGAGGGGTCCAGCCTATAGAATAGAAGAAACTTGAGGGCGTCTGAGACTGCGGCGCTAGGCCCTGGTTTGGGGAGCGTTGTAAGCTTCCCAGCGGGGTCAGGAGCAGAGCCCCGGAAGCCTTATGGATTTTGAAGCATCTATTAGGAAATTCAGCATGTTTGGGCTACATCCCTGTCATCATTTTCATGGACATTAAATGCAATATACAATACAATACAATACAATACAATACAATACAACTGTATTTTGATATTGCCGTCCTTCCAAAGTTCAGAAGTGCACACACGACGATGTCGCAGATACGATTATAACTTATTGCAGAACAATTGTGAGCGAAGGACTTGCTCAGTAGCCGCCTCGGGCGAGGCTCGAACCCGTATTCTCCGCGTTAGAGACCGACAGCTCTAGCCAATCGGCCACCATGCCCCACAATCGGCCACCATGCCCCACTCACGGCACTCGTGTGGGCTGTGTACGAGTCCAATATGGAAGTATTGGTCCTATAATTTATGAGCTTGATGAGGACATGATGGCTGAAATATTTGTGCTGCTTTTTACACTATAGACCTAGTCTGTAGTTAACAAGCTGAGGATGACTAAGCTCACGTGCATAGATACACAATTCTAAAAGATTTCTATATTTTGTAAATAGGGCCTGTCACTAATACCTACCACTGTTTGTTAATGCATGGGATTATTAAGTGAAAATAAAGCTTTAAATGCTAATAAAGAGCACTGGATGTACGGATAGATACAGAATATAATTATGTGTAACAATGGGTGAAGTTTGTTTACAAAGTCGTCCTTCTTGGCAGCACCGCAAAGATTAAATAACCAAAATTGTGTTGGTTATTTAATCAGTTATAGTTTCTTTGGTTGATATTGTAACTAGCTTGCACACAGCGGTGTAATTCTGGTATTTGACCATAAAGGGAATATTTTTTAGATAAGCCACCTGTTCTAAAGGTTGCAACCACTAATTGCGCCTTATACGCCTATGCGAACGGTCAACCTCGTTAGCAAGTAATTTGCTATCGGACAACGAGGTTGTAGGAATTGCTGTCGGCATTCGTTTCTGGATTAGCATAGGTCGTGTGAACCGCAAGACTGCTCTCGTGGACTACTATAATAATGAGGGCATACAGTTCACTTGGCTTCTCTTGCGTTTTTGGCCGTGGTCATGTTCAGACTTATCGTTCTAAATGTCCTAATCTGTCGGAGCCATGCACGTGTTGGCTTTCCAGCTTTCAAAAGCCCCAGGTTGGCTCACCCTGATCCCTTGGTTATGGGTCTCAGCTTGTGATGTGTTGCAGCATCTGACACCGTGGCTCCATCTTACTTGCAGGTAAATGCAGGCAGAGCAGCAGCGGAACAGGCAGCATCCAGAAAATGCAAAGTATAGTCAACTCTTCTCAGCATAACACGTTGTACATACCGTTCGCGTTCTAAACCATTGGTCCTATCAATACAGCAGCGTGGATTTTATCATGGACTTTAGAAACTGCCTAACTTAAACTCCTGAAGATCATGTGGAACTGGTTGCCTCTTCCAACGTATTTCAGCATTTCGATGCCTTTGTCTTTAGTGATACATTTACTCAGCCACAACTTTTACGAGATGAAGCTTTAATCCTCTTTGACATTGACTGAGGGATCATATTTTCTTTTGGAATAAATAATAATAATAATAATAATAATAATAATAATAATAATAATAATAATAATAATAATAGTAATGATTTAATCAAAAATAAATAAATAATAATAATAAAAACAATAATAATAATACAAAATTATAATAATAATAATAACAACAACAACAACAGCAGTGATATAATAATAATAATAATAATAATAATAATAATAATAATAATAATAATAATAATAATAATAATAATAATAATTATAATAATAATAACAATAATAATAACAATAACAATAATAATAATAAGGATAATAACAGCAATAACAATGATAAAATGCTAATAACAATAACATAGGGATTATATAATAACAACAATGCTGCTGCTGCTGCTGCTGCTGCTGCTGCTGATGCTGAGGACGTGACTCTCATCCTTTGGCAGGGCGTTAAATGCTTTGCCTGAGATGCAGCCTCTATTGACAACCTGACAGATTCGTGCTGCACCGGATCAGTAGAAAGCGCGTCTGCTGCTGCCGAGATAGCAGCTGAAAGACAAATATCCGAATACTCTGCCACTGGTACTATACGATAAATGGCCCTGGACAATATGTCCCGGATTAGGGGTCGATCAGTGCACTTTCATCACGTGGTGATCGAGCCGGAGTAAGAGTCGATAATGAATTCATTGGTCGATTAAAAGCGCACGAGCGGCTTTATTTTCAAACAATATTAATCAATCAATCAATATTCGTTTAATCATGAAACCAAGCAGTACAGACGCAACTTGTTACAGGCAGTAAATAGCTAATGTCATTAATAAGGAGAAACCCGTTCTCTTTCCTACTGAGGTACTATGGGAGATACAGATACTTACGCACATTCAGAATATGACCTTATAAAGTACCCGTGAAATAAAGTTTCGATCGTCTTTGGGTGGTAGAATGAAGTTATGTGGTCTGGTTCGTAGGTAGTGATTATATTTTGTCTCGGAGGAGATAGCAGGCATCGGAGTTCGTGATTTGCATTCGACCGTATTGCTGTCATTGTATTGTGTCATCTGCTGTGTCAGCCATTAGACTGGCATTCAAGGCCGTATCTAGGGGGGTGTTTTGGGTGTTTAAACACCCCCGAAATTAAGGAATGTAAAAATGAAATAATGCACTTACTAACACACGGTGTAAGAACTAAGAGCACTCGTGTGAACATTAGATGATGCAGCTCTACAATGCTTTGCTGGCAGCTTCTCACACAGCGCTTGTATACCAAAGGTGCTACTTACTTGCAGGCGGACATTCATTAACAGACTGGACTAAATGCTTACGTTTAGAATGTAACTAAAGCAGCTCTGTCAGTCCACAGTGTCGGCCTTTTTCAGCAAGGTTCCGAGAATGTCCAGTGAAATTGACTCGGTTGTCAGCAATGTCAGTGATGAAAGTCATGAAACGGCCGATGCGAGTACTATATTATAGTACTGATAACGCTCGAGAACGCTGTGATGGCTGATGTGGAATGACTTTCCTGCTATAACTCCGCGTTTATCGACGTTAATGAAGATTATGAAAGTGCTGTAACCAGTGTAATTCAAGAAAATGAAAGTAAGCAGACTGCTTCAAAATCCACAGCCATAAGTAACTACGACATTGGACTCTATTTGAATGCACTCACTGCAGACGTTGACGACAGTTTAAAGTTAAGGTTGATTACAGAGCCTTGGATTCCCGAGCCTTATATAGGCCTAGTTTTCAAGTAGACGGAAAACGCAGGATACGATTCCAAATGCAGTGTCTGAACCAGAATCCATTTGGAATAGACTGAGCAGGAGCGTAGCCAGACTTAAATTCAAGAGGAGGCAACTTCACAGAACATTGACAAAATTCTGGTTATTGGAGTCATTAGTCAATAGAAGTTCCAGTGTATAAAGAAAGCATGCAAGAGGAGGCAACTGCCTCCTCGTGCCTCCATGTAGCTACGCCTATGAGACTGAGCCAATAGTTTTGGAGTTCTTATTTCTATTGGACATATTACAAAAGATTAGATTATTACAATACAATTCTATATATTCTATTTACAGACTTATAATATATGCGCTTCTCACAGTGTAACAGACGCGCTTCCATTGCGAGGAACCACTCGAAAAAAGAAGTCTTAAGAGAACGGGCAGAAACATTAGTGCCTCCAGATAAGATCGCAGCAGGAGTTATAGCAGCAAAGTCATTCCACAGCAAAGGGTTAACAAAGGCATAGGCCATATATAGGGACGATGCTGTGCTATGGCAGTCCGTGACCGAGGTACTAGGTCATGTTGGTCTAAAGAGCGGATAGGACGTCTAGAGGTAGCTGAGATAAAATCACAGAGGTAACGTGGAGCTCGATCCAAAAACCTTTACCACGTAACAAACAGAATTTTAAACTGAATCCGAGCAGTTAAGGGAAGCCAATGAAGGTGTTCAATCATAAAGTTGAAACGTGAAAAAATAAGAAGGCGGGCGATCAAAAGAGCAGCTGCATTAAGCATCATTGGCCCAATTGTAAAATTGATGCTCTGGAATTGTATAGTACTAACTGTTCTACAGTGTGTAATGCAGGTCTATTATAGGCCTCCCGGGACCCGCTATCAGAGCTCACAAGTCACGACGCTCCTCGAAACCCCTTATACGGTTGCCAAGGTTGCTTGTCGGCTTGCTCAGAGGCCAGTAAACACTCCCCGAAACAAAATCCTGGCTACGGCCTTGCTGGCATTGCAGGAATTGGGAGCGATGAGTGTTCAAACTACATGACAATGTAGACTATACGCAAAGTCTGCTAACAGCGGCCTCACTTCGCAGTGGTCCATTCGATGCTCTCGATTTTTTGACTGGAGTTGCCAGAGGTTTTCTGTCTGCCTGCGTAAAATGTTCCTGTAGTGTTATTGTTTTTGCAGCTTTGTTGCCAGAGCGATTTCAACGGGGTTATTGAAAACGGTGTGCATTAAGTAAGTAAGTAAGTAAGTGATCTTTATTAGCGCGTGACAAACGTCCACACTTTACAACAGGTACAACAACATTTTTCAACAGCGACAACTTTCTCAACAAATATGCCGATGACACTTATTTGTTAATTGGTTCCTCCCATTTGCAAACAGCAATCGGCGAATATGAAAACATCTCAACTTGGGCAAGAATGAACAATCTCCGACTCAATAAATCAAAGACACGAGAGATGGTAATCATGAGGAGAGGCCGTGCGGGCATCTTCGTCCCCCAGGTCATTCCCGAAGCCGAGAGAGTAGATTCAATCAAGGTCTTGGGAATTACCCTCCGCTCTGACCTAAGAATGACCTCACACGTGGACTCAGTACTCTCAGCATCTTCCTCGTCCATGTACGCCCTGGGGGTCTTGCGATCGCATGGCCTATGCCCACCGTCATTGCATGTTGTTGCCAAGATGACAACCATAGCACAACTCATGTATGCCTCCCCGGCATGGTGGGGCTATGCAACCGCCGAAGACAGAGGAAGAATAGAACAGCAGATAGCCAGGATGAAGCGCAGAGGCCTTATTGGCCCTGACGCTCCCACCGCTGCGGAGCTGGCGGATTCAGCTGATGGCCGATTATTCGCGGCTATTAACGCTAATGAAAGCCATGTTCTGCGTAGACTCTTTCCTCCAAGCCGCCCCCACCTCCGCTATGAGCTAAGACCGAGGCCACACGGTTTCCTCCTCCCAACCAAGGACGATCGCAATTTCATATCACGTGTCTTATTTAAAAACATCTACTAAATACATTATCTCCGGTCTATGCCATATTGGTGCCCTAACTAACATTGCCACTAGCCTAATTCTTCTTTAGTTAGAGCAGAGATAATATTTGCTATCTCAACCCATTTAACCCTTTCATTACCCATGGGACTTTGCAGTCCCGTTGGTAAAAACCGCAATAAAACAATTGTTTAATTGTTTTTGTAGGGTTGTTTACCATTGGGACTTTAAAGTCTCTTTATAAGGTATCAGGTTTAATCGCTAGATGGGGTAATAATAACAACTTTATTTGATATTTTGCCCCATCAGAACTTTATAACTTAGTGTTCCTTAGAAGTCCCGTGGGTAAACAACCATGTGGCAGCGTGGTGTGTCTATTGAGCGACGTTGTTTGTTGGGTTTCATCTACATATTCGCTTAGGTTTTAGAATGTATACATTATTAAACATCACATGATAAAAATATATACATAGATAAGTTTGTGTGATTGATAACTACAGTATGCCTTAGCCGAATTTCAGTACCGTTGCCTACCAACGGGACTGCAAAGTCCCATTTCGTTATTTAAAAAATATATTGAATTTAATTATATTTTTAGTCTTTCCTGCTCCATTTAAGTTATTTCATTATAGATCTGCTCTGTAGTTGATTATTTTTAATTTTAACCTTATGTGGTAAGCAAAGGGTTAATAACTAACTGTCAGAGCTTAGACAATTTTTCCTATCTGTTACCTGTAACAAGTTGCGACCTGTCAGCTTGGTGTTGTGAATAAACGAAATTGATTGATTGATTGAACATACCCTCCACTTCGTTGTTGCTTTTAGACAGATCATTCATAATTTTGATCGCTTTGGTTCCTTATACGGATTGCAAAGTCTAGGAGAAGAAATTCTAGTTCCTCGATATCATCCGATGAAGCTATAATCAAATTTTTTAATAGGGTCTGTCTAACGGGTTTTCTAGGCGCACAAGATTAGTGTAATCTTCGTTAGGTCACCTTCATGTTAGAATGATATACACTTTATTTTTTCAATTCAATTCAAGACAACTTATTGACACCAAGCACCAATTTCTTCACAACAACAATTCGAGCAATACATAATTTAGTTACTTCAGTCCAATTATCAAGTATATAAATTTTATATGCAGCAACGATGTCTACCATAAGACAGCCAGTTTCCTAGTGTCAAAGGGTTGTCCCTAAAAGACCAATAATGGAACCCAATTTTCATTAATTTTCTAAGTAAGCTTAGGTAGAACCGTAGAAAAGATAATCGATTACCATCCATAGTATCTTCAGTGCTATTTCTTCATCCATTACAGTTAATTCATTCCAGTCCAATAAGGTACAGTTTAAGTTTCATTTTAAATATTCCTAAAGTTGGAGCATTAGTCAAAGGAATCGGCAGCGAATTCCATACACACGGTCCACAATATGAAATTGAAAACTGACGAGTTTTGGTACGTGCATAAACTCCATGGTAGACCTACTTATTATCGAAGCTGGTGTAGTAGCAATGCACATCCGTTTTCAATTGGAAGTTATTAGCAAAAGTTTCTGGTAATAGTTTATGCTTAAATCTAAACAAGAATACCCCAGTCTGCAGCTTATACATGTTTAGCAACGACATTATTCTAAGTTTCTTAAAGTATGTATAAGTGCTTTGATTGCATGTAACACAACAAATAATACGTACAATACACTTCTGTAGTATCGTAATTCTTGTTAAGTGCCAATGATGCCTATATTTTGAGCCACTTTTTGCTATTATTGAGACATGGTCATTGAACGTTAAATTCTCATCAACATATACACCTAAAGATTTTGTAGTAGTGACCTAACTTCTTTGGGTAAGGTACACTAAATGCATCAATCAGAGTGCCCCATATAATTGTATGCATTGTCGTTTGTAAATCTGTTTTAGATCCATTCCGGTGTGGCACGTCCACACGACCTTACCTGCCAGGTATGTGAGAAGCAGTGTTTAGACGAGGTACGCTTCTTCGAGCACATCCACAAGTACCACCCGGACTACTGGCGCGTCTTCTCGAGCGGTCGGCCTCTGTCTGACTTCATCGACGTCCGTCATCGAGATACACTGTTCACCTGCTCCATCTGCCACAGGACCTACCAGCAGGAGACCCTCTACTGGAAGCACATGATGACTCATTCCTGTGGACCAGCTGCAGAATCGGAGGAACTGCGCATGTACGACTGTACCATCTGCTGCAAGCTCTTCACCAAGGAGTCCTACCTCCTGCGACACTTGGAGATGAAGCTCGATGCCCAGCATTCTGCCCGGCTAGAAGAGTTTAAGAAGAACGGAGCCATGTTCAACCTGGCAGCAACCACCTGTCGCGATCCCTATTCGGTTCCTCCGTTGCTGGATCAGATTGCAAACGGATCGGAATCACGGAACGGGAGAGGAGGTGGAGGTGGAGGTGGAGGTGAGAGGAAGCAATCACCGGCGCACCTGATGCCACCAAAGGCTCATGGGTCGTCATTCTCTCCTGGAGCCTATCCGGGAATATATCCGTTCAATGCATCGCGGTCGCTTGACTATCAGACTGACTGCTACAACCGGTTTTCGTCCCTTGAACACCTAAGCACCAGTCGCTTTGAGCAGGATCCTACTGTTGTTAAGCAGGAGATCGTGGGTCGTTTGCCTTCAGAGGAGGCTGACGGCATAGGCTGCCAGTCGTCTGGCCTCCGAGTCTCAAGGTCCACGCTGCCCGGATCGTCTAGTCCTGGTAGTCCGGTGTCGCTTAAGTCCTACCTGAGAGACAACCAACCTGGATCTCGTGGTTTCTACAGATCGATCTATTCTCCACCTGGTTATCTGGACGATCGGCCTAAGACCCCCACCACAGGGTTGAGTCTCTTGAATTCCTCTCGCACCCTGTTCCCGAATCAACTCCTCACCCTGACGCCATCTGGGTTTGGGTTAACGCGTTCCCCGGAACCCCAGGGGTTGGCACTTGATGACCAGAACCCTTCACCGCTCAACTATCACCGTGCTGAACCATCACCTTCCTTCATGCAGAGATTTCAGCCTCTAGGAGAGGGTGGTGGCTCTCCGCCTGCCTTTGCCTTGACGTCTCCGCGACTCTTTGCTCACTCGTCGGTTGTGTCTCCCTCTTACGGCGGTGGTCTCTCCCAACCGCAGGAAGCCTTCCGAAGACCAGCAACGCACAGTTTTGCCGATGCTTTCCAGAGACACAGCACTGAGACGCTGAACGATGCCATCGACGTCGGCTGCCTGCGAAGCACCTCACGGGCGGAAGCCCTCCAGTCCTACGACCACAGGCAGAGCCAGACGGCTGCGGCTGACAGCGCCGCCAAGGTCCACCTGACTCGCAGCTTCTCTTGCTTCGACAGAGACTACCCGCCACGCTTCGAGCCTCTTAAGAGGGATATTCACAGCTACCTGCGTCGGACCAGCCTGACGGACTCGGATGTCAGTATGTTGCTACGACGGTCTGACATTTCGGATCATCTCATGGCATCCACCGTCAACCACCTGGCTCGGTCTGTCACTGGGTTGCGGTGAAACGAGGAGGATTTGACGAAGCGTTGATGTTGAGAATCATGCTCTATATATCACAACAATTATACACAGGCTTTTAATTTGTTTTTGAAAGTCGTTCCTTTCAGCCGTGGCTGGACCGGGAACGAGCCTCTGAGTAGGTATCTTGAAGGGGCGCTATATCAAGTTCAGATTGATTGGTCGATTGATAGTTAACGAGATCTTGTGTTCAGCTGGAGGCAATCACTGTTTTTGTTTTAAAATGATACCAGTGCTAAGTCTGGTGGTGAATGATGGGTTCTTGGACGTTGTGATTAAAGTGTTCTCAGGTTGCGGTTCGCCCAGAATTCTGCCACTTTGAACATTTCTCTTAACATTTCAGCATATTTTTCTGACAGATTTCACATTCTTGCGTTGTTTCGATGTTGTTTCTTCTGACAATGTTGCAACAGTTGTCTCTACAACATGTTTTGGTTCTGTTGTTGATTGCCAGTGTTCGATCCATGGCAATTTTAATACAATGGACGTACATCCCATCAAATTGGAAGGCTGACATTTTTCTTAGTGTTTCTTATTCTTTTTGCTTGCCGAGACCTCACAAACACTTTATCCCAACATTGGATCCTAGATCCGCCTCTGATTAGTTTTACCTGTCATATAATTAATATTTCGCATGCTACTTGCCAAATGTGGCTCAAAGCAGATAGTTGTTGATTTTTGCACGAAGAACACAACCTACAGAATTTCAGTTCTTTGTTTTTCTTTTTGAACGGTCAGTTGGTCATAGTTGAAAGTTATGAACCAACACGATTTAGAGCGGTTTCTTTGTATGAATGTGATGGTAGACAAAGATAATATCTGAACGTTTTATATGATATTTTAGTCCAAGGATCTGTAATTTCAACACTGCTTGTATTTCAGAGTCATTTCCTCCTGAGGTTATACTGAGTCTGTAAAGCAAGACCGCCTTTCATCAGTGCCTCCGCAGTTTAAATCCAATGCCTAGAACGAAATCGCGAATCTCTTTCGTGCATCATTCCAATTGAAACTAAAGGAACTCTGCTGGATTTACCCGACTCTGTTTATCATTGAAAAATTAGATAATCCACACTTGATCTTAGTCTTTGAGTCAATGTGTGACAGCCTCCCCTATTTCAGGCCATAGTTATCAGTAGCATGAAACATATGCCCCTTCCCCATAATGATACATTGAATTTAGTTTTTTTGCGATTGAATCCGATTTAAGATCAATGCCTTAACTGTTGTTTTTGTGAGAAAACTTTGACATATTGGCTGTGACTAGGATCTGATTCTTTGTCCAAATTTATTTTAATTATTACTGTTGTTGTTGCTACTGCTGTTGTTATAATTGTTGTTATAATTTTCACCGTATTTTAGCGTACAGAATCAAACATCTTCTTATAGGCTAGATGTTTAATATTTATTACAAATATACTGCATTATTTGGTTAATAGAAATTAGATGAGCTGCAGTTGCACTGAGCTTGTTCACGACATATATATTACAGAAGCAGCATGGCTTTTAACAAGAGTCTATGAATACAGTAAACATACTATGTATGCTCTATGTTTTTATGTATGTTGAGTGCACTGCATGTTGTGCTGTGGATTTTAAGTTTCAGTCTCAGCACAAAATCTTCTCTGACAGCCTTGTTTATTGCAGCCATTTTCGGGTCGCAGCTGTCCACTAATTTCCTACAATGGCTCTGTGCAGGTCCGCTATAATGGGACCAGTGTTTGGGAATTCAGGTTAAACTGGTTAGTTTGCTATGAAGCCATCAGTTGATTGGCTGTTGCAATTTCTTGATTGTGCTTCAACCAAACTATCACGAACTAAGTGACTGTTCTTCGAAGGAACAATTGTTTACCATACCGTACCTCGCATAATCATTGCATGTAAATATCTCTGCTTTTGTTACTGGGCTTTATTTTGTATAAATTTATGTTGACAATCGTTTTTCTTCACTGTTTCTTTCTACGGACCAAAAATATATATTTGAGAATGAATTCATCTCAAATTTAAGTCGTTTTGTCCTGTGTTTCAACGGACGTTCTTCACAACACTGTCGCTCTCAAAGACATCATTAACAATTATTTACTTGTGCACGCGTATGTGTGTGTGTGACGTGTGTGTGTGTGTGTGTGTGTGTGTGTGTGTGTGTGTGTGTATGTCTGTGTGTGTGTTATTTACATGTAGGCCTACTTACGCACAGTGCTGTAAATGAAAGCACTGTGTTCATCTACAATGTTTCATCAGATGACATCTAATGTTTGAATACGTTTCAGTGTTCCTATTATTGCTCCTCATTCTTCTATATATTTATCTATTGATATTTTTCATTGTTGTGCTTTAACGTTTGAAAAGAGTTCGAGTATTTTTGTTGACGTTTAATATTGTCTCAGTTCTTTGTCTAAGAAAGCGATGAACTGAAACCGGTGATCGCCCAAACTGGCAGCTGCTCAAGATTTGTTGGTGACGTTTTCTATGGATTTAAGCAACATCTCGATTAGATTTTAGCAATGATTCGTGTGCGATTTGTAATTATGTGATAGCAGACTGAATTCTTGCAGCATCAGTGCATTTAATGTAATCTGCAACACTCGTTGACATTGCCTTTGGCGGATTCAATGTTCTATCATTGGGGTATGAAGTGGGACAGAGTCGTATTTAACATCTCTAAATTCTTAATATTTTATCTTCTTGGTTAGCCTGCATTTTCAAGATTTCTTTCTCCAATAAAGCCCCGGATTCTCTTGGTTACAACGTAAGTTTTTATGATATTTCCCTGATAGTTTGCCACACGTAGGCCTATTTATTGTACATTTCACGTTATACATATTACGAGTATTTGCAGTTTTATCTGACTCAAACAATTCAAAAATTTCTGCTGCAGAAATTAAACCTTAGAATCAGGTTTCTGGAGTGAATGGGGATAGAAGGAAACCCATGGCTTGCCCCGAACTGAGGTATCGGCCATGGCCGGTATTTACCCAAATCCCAACCGGTATAGCCGTTCGTAAATATTTAAAACATATTTTATGCATGTTTTCATCGCTCATCCAACTTCTACTTCTAGTATAACATTTTCCATCCATCCTCCAACTTCTAATTCTACTAAAAATATTGTAGCCTAATCGCTCATCCAACTTCTAATTTGACTGTAGTAATTAATTATCAAAATAATTTTTGCATCGCTCATCCAGCTTCCGTTTCTGCTATAATAAATATGCTCATCCAACTTCTAATGTTACTGCAATAATTCAGCATAAATAACATGTTTTCATCGGTCATCCAACTTCTAGTTTTATAATAACATTATATTTTTGAACTGCTATACGGGTTGGGTTTTGGATATATGCTGACCGGTCAGTCCCATCTGAATCCGCCTTTGGACATTAGGCCTATTATAATTATTGATACGTAGAGCTCCATCATTGCACTTGAGCGCAGAATTAACGACGACTGACTTGACTCTGACTGTCATGACTTCGCGTTTCATGTCATTTTGTGCGACGGTAACATAACGGTTACAGTACGTGGTCGGCTCTTGAGCGCAGATGATTTGTTTTGACCGTGTTCGTTCCTCATTCATTGCTGCACGAATTCTGCCGATTTTGTCAATGGGACTATAAAGAATGTTGAGTTTTCTTTTACTGGTTTTTGCATTTGTTGATAATTACTTGGTTTAAATCATGATCAGACGTTATATTGAGATCTGTAGGCCTAATAGGCATTAATGCTCAGTATATTTTGTTGAACGCTGTTGACTAGAGACGGGCGCCTTTCCATCAACGTATGCCTTGATCATCCCCGTAACTCACTGATCTCAGTAGGATTTGCCAACCAGTAACACAGGCTTACCTACCGAGAAATGTCGTAGATGTTTTTGCCCTAGAGAGATTGGCCAATCTTCAACTTGGACAGGGCTTAACCCTGTAAAGCAGGCTTATGTTCAGTATGACATATTTCAGCAAGAGGCGGCCAATCCTAGTAGGATACTTGTCTTAGCAACTGACAGACACTTGATGAGAACGTGAATGAATGTGGTTAAGGTGTCTGAAAAACTGGATAAGCAGGTAATGAATTTATCTGATGAATGAAATAAACGTTATATAGTCTAAATGTCTTCTCTTAAGTAATATCTGTAACGATGGCTCAACATAACCAATATTTTCGAGCGGCATTCTTAGAGCAGGTCTCCAATAAGAGGCCAGATAAACTTTCATATAAATAAATATAAATATAGGCTATATGCGTGTATATTAGCCCATATATACTGTAACGATTTGTGGAATTTTGGCATTAGTTGCATTAAATGCTTTCGTTTTCGATCGACGATGCACTACTACCTTTGCAGATGAGGCCCTAATTCATCTGAATCATTGTGAAATCGGACAGAAAGCAGGTTTGATTTTTAGAGTAAGTCTTTATTAAAAGAAAAAATGAATCAGAATATTTTGACAGTCTTAGCGAATTTTAGTTAACCCTTTGTTTAAGTCATGTAGATTATAGAACAGAGTCATTATTTTGAACCAGAAGCAATCTTTGATAAAACAAGATATTGAATCATGCATGTTTGTCTCCGACAGTTTAATATTTTGATGAAATTGGCATTAAAATATACTTATTCGCTGTACAAAATAATGTGGGATTGTTTTATTGGCGGATCAGGGAATTAAGAAGGGGGGCGGGCACGCCGGGCAGGTGATGCTTTGGTATAGTATGCTATTGCGAGAAAGGTTTGACAACTTGTTTAGTCATCGAGGACTAGCCTTAATTCTTTCATGTCATAAAACTACCAATGACTTGTTTTAATTGACTTAATTTCGAAACCCAAAATTACAGTTTCAAGTCATCAAAAGTTCTAATGAACTTAATTAGCTTTTTTAGTCAGTCGCCTTTTCGACCTCTGTAGTTTCTTAATTAATTACTTGCACATACCTCTGAGCCATTTTTGCGACTTTTAAACTTCGGTTTCCAAATTTACCCTCGTATTTACTGCACAAGTTTTACTTTACTATACCTACAGGCAGTCCATGCATAACCAGGTTTGGGGAGGGATAACTTAATGGCGTGCCCCAAATCAAACGGGCATGATCGCTTTGGCCCTTGATCCGCCCCATTGATTCGTTTTAGCAAACTGTGAAATGATCTGTCATTGCAGTAGTACATATGCTTCTACCAAGACTTGGCTCGTTCCTCATGTTGCGGTAGATGGTTGTTGGCTGGTTTTCGCGGTAGTTTCTGGCTAGTTTCTGAGGTGGTTGTTTGCTGGTTTTTGGTTGGCTGTTGACTGTCTTTGTGAGCCTGACAATAGATGAACTGCATTCAGTCCGGAGAGTTTACTGTCCAGTGTATTTGAACCTAACATAAACCTTTTCAATGACATACAGACGATAATTATAAATAAGATAAAATAGAAATAACAGAATAAATCCACTGCAGAATTTTGAAATTTATCAAGAGACCTACATGAATGTTTAGGAGCATACAATGCAATCGAATACAATGGTAAGGAACATCAAAATGTCGACAAGATCCCGAGATACGCTCTGCTGTCTCTTGATCTCCCATCAAATCAAATACTGTGCCTGGACGGGGTCTTATGCAGCGCGTCTTATTGCGCAAATCCCCAAATTTGGTCATGTCTCCGGCTATATGCTGGATACTTTACGCTGGCCCCCTACCCGGCAGCTCACTGAGTACATAATTTCTGCCTTGGTGCGATGATGTCAGCTGGGTCTCGCCCCAGACTACCTGCATGCGAGAGCTTTGTTGCCTCTCGGGTATTCAAGGTCGCCTGCCCTCTCTTCTCTGCAGAGCAGAGGTGCTCTTAGTCCCATTTGCATGAACTACAACTATGCAGAATCGAGCCTTTTCTGTGGTTGACCCAATGGTGTGGAACGGGCTACCCCAAGAGCTACGCTTGCTCCCTGTGACTCTTACTGAAGCATTCTTTATTCAACTCAAAACTGTACTTTTTGACCGAGCTGGAGTCGGGAGCGCCTCTGAGTAGTTCCCTTTAAGAGGAGCTATATAAATTTATGAATGAATGAACATGACTGGTTTGATTTCACTGGCTAAAAATCCGGTGCATCGAGAAAGGGTCAACTTTCAGTTTGACAATTGAAATGGCGAGACAATACAACTGATAAGTTTACGATAATTCAGACCTAATGACGTACGTTTCACACGAAACAACGCGGACTTTCATCGGGTCAAATGCGTTTCTAATAATTGTCGGCTATTCAATTATCAATGAACGAAGCCTCAAGTAGTTTGTCGTGTTTACCATGATCGACTTTCTATCTGGGCTTCTACCGCGGTTCAAGTCAAGTGAATATCATCTGCTTGGAAAAAAGGAGAGAAGACATTTTGGCGGCTGTACGGCGCCACGTCGTATTGATTCACAGTCGGTCGATGACGTAGACTGTATAGGAGAGGAGGAGGAAGAGGAGGAGGAGAAGGAGGAGGAGGAAGAGGAGGAGGAGGAGGAGAAGAAGGAGGAGGAGGTGGAGAAAGAGAGGAACCTGTCTGTCGGCGCATTGTTACACGAGACGACCAGTCGAGCACCTGTCATGATGAACACAATACCTCCACTGATCTGCTTCAGGCACACATGGAAGCACACACACGCACATAGATACACACAAACACACACGCAGAGATACACGCATGCACACACGCAGAGATACACACATGCAGAGATACACGCATGCACACACGCAGAGATACACACATGCAGAGATACACGCATGCACACACGCAGAGATACACACATACACGCAGAGATACACACATACACACACGCAGAGATACACACATACACGCAGAGATACCCACATACACACACGCAGAGATACACACATAGGCCACACACACACACACACACACACACACACACACACACACACACACACACACACACACACACAGAGGCATAATTAAACACACATTTACGCTGGCAATAATGAGTACCTTTGAATTCTATTTATAAGACCAAACACAGCAAACACAGCTCACTTGATAATTCGCTCTGTTTCACAATCGCCTCTGTTAAGTCGTATCTGTCAAATAGAACAAACAATTTTGCATAAATTGCAAAAATTCGCCCGTGGCATAAAATCGATTTAAGCAAACTGAAAAATAATATCGTGTCATCTTTCCTTTTGGCTGTCTGGTGCACAGGAAGCTAATGACCCAGCTTGCAGTTTCTATCTAATTTAAGTGAGCTCTTTGACATGAAAATTTCTTTTAGAATTAATATCAGTAGAGCCTTTTTCGCACAGCCCTGGTTCAACTCTGTTGTTTCTGAAGCTATGCGTGGCAGAAGTTGGAGCTTTGGTGGCACCAATTGCATCTTCTCTCGTATCACACCGGACTTAAGCAGCAGTGCAAACTAGTGTTAAACTTGTTTCATCTGCCAAATCGTCTTAGCTAATTAATTATGCGAGGAAAATTTCGCATCAGCAACGACTTTGTATTTGGTCTATTAAATAAATGACATCGCAAAACTTTTAATTTATTATTATTATTTCACTGAGAAACTTTAATTTATTTCTCACTGTGTGATTGGCTAGTGGCTACCTATGAGCTTGCAAGTAAATTCTTAACTGTTTCGCAGACAAAATATATGTTGTAAGGTTTAAAGTAATTGCTTCCTCTGGCTTATGACAAATTCTTTAATCTGACTTTTGCACCTCATAATTATGGCTACTTTCAGCCAACAACTCTTGCAGGACACCATTCCTACATCTCTTCTGAAAAAGTGTTTCGACGTCATCGGTCCGCTCAATACATCAATCATCAATTTTCATTGCATAAAAGATCCTTCCCATGTGCATTCGCTCATGCCATAGTTCATCCTCTGTTTAACCCTTTGACTTGCCCTATTTTTTCCCGATAAAAGGTAAATGTGTATGTGTGTATGTATATATGTATGTATGTATTATGTATGTATGTATGTATATATGTATATATGTATGTATGTATATATGTATGTATGTATGTACGTATATATGTATGTATGTATGTATATATGTATGTATATAACTATATATATATATATATGTATGTATGTATATATATACGTATGTATATTAAGAAACCTTGCCTAATTTCATATCCATATAAACTTTTAATATCATATCTAAAACTCTTGAGCGGCGCGTAGCTGTGTTATAGGCCTAATGCAAATTCACTTATTCTCTAACTCATGATGCTAAGGATCGAACATCAGGAGCCACCCCGACCAATGGCATAACGTGCCATTGATCGGGTGGCTTCTGCCGTTGATGAGCTTCTTGACCCTGTTTTTCTGCAACTCTCAAAGGACTTATATTTTTTATTTGACATGTTGTTTACGTCGAGGTGAAGCACGACTATATGCGGTGTTCTTCAGCCAAAATAGCTGCTGTGCTAAACCTTCTGCATGCAATCCATTTCGGATCACTGCAAGACAGGTCACACCTAAACTTTAGTCTATCCATGGTATTGGACCTTCACACTGGAAGAGCCTTCCATTAACAATTCGTAACATTGCACCGCATGCAGCTCAGGAAACATTTCGAAACTTCTTAAGTCGCATCTGTTTAGATCTGTTGGGTAGTCACGTTTAGCGCCTTCGTGAGTTTCTTGTAAGGCGCTATATAAATGGCCATATACATACATACATACATACATACATACATACATACATGCATACATACATACATACATACATACATACATACATACATACATACATACATACATACATACATATATACATACATACCTACATACATACATACATACATACATACATACATACATACATGGTACATGGGGTATCTTATTTCATACCTATTAAACTGAAAACGTACCTTAACCTCTGCATGTCGTATTAGCACACGTTCTCACACTCAACTCTAGCTGCTTACTGCTCGTTCTGTGCACAACTTCGATGGACAGTATGGACATAAATTTGTAAACGAATGCAAATACAGAGTTATACGTAGCCAATATGTGTTTATGAGTTACAGAGTTTATGGGTGTGTGTGTGTACACTTGGATACAGTGCATTTCAAATGCCATAAAACCGTCGAAAATTGTGCACACTGTAAACTTCATAGAAACAGAGAGAGGGAGAGATAGCGAGAGAGGGAACTAGAGAGAACGAGAGTAAGATAGACAGAAGGAGAGAGATCCTTGGCCTTTCCGCTCAGTGCATCTGAAAGTGTCTTGAGGTCAGTCTATTAAAGTCGATATTCTGCATGTACGTACGACAAACGTTGACAGAATCCATTGTGACATACGTCAGAGATCCAACTATGATAAGAGGTTCGTGTCCGACTCTTTATTGATACCATTGTTCACAGCTACTCAACGAGCTTCTTCTTGGTGTTGTCTGTATCAACGAGTAGGTTGCTTCAAGTGCGCTTGTCCTTCGAATTGGTAGTTTGCCTGCGCTGTTCGAACTTAATGATTCTACAGAGTTATTGTTTTAGAAGGAGCAGCGATCTAGATTTTATGGGGAACGACTGGCCATCGAATTCTTCACGTAAGTCGTTGTTGTTTAGCGTGCACGAAAGTTTATTGCACTTGCTATAGGCCCTACTTCTCGGCTGCGCTGAGATATAGGCTTACTTGTTTCCTAGCTGTACGTCAATGCAGCGGAGATATTGTAGCAACGTCAACAGCTGAGAGAGAGAGAGAGAGAGAGAGAGAGAGAGAGAGAGAGAGAGAGAGAAACAATAGGCTACTTTGAATAAATATTGGACATTGCAGTAATGCTCTATGAACTGGAGGTAGGAGACGGGCAATAAAAATTGGACATTGCAGTAATGAATCGGAGGTAGGAGACAGGCTCTGGGGGTGGGATATATAAGACAGATTTACCGTTTCTGTCAGAGCTTCAAATAAGCTCACATGAACTCATTGACGCCACTGGTGGCTCAGTGTGTAGGTGTGTGCGTGCGTGCGTGTATTCGCTCGTTGTGATGGACGGAAACGGTGTGACATAGGTCGTTCGTTTGCAAATTAAAGATAAGGGTCTGCGAGGAATAGGTCGGTGAAAAAATACCAGCCAAATTGGCATTTCAACTACCAGTGGAATCAGTATTATAAGAAACTATTCCGTGTGAAATATGGAACTGGTATCGAAACGTATCAACAGTCGAGGCTCGCCCTCTTTTGTTGACAATGTATACCGCGCCACTGGATACATTACTTGGCAATCATAGCAGAGTGTTGTCATTATTATTTCTATGCAGATGATATTTCAAATTTACATTGTTTTCGTGTGATAGTTTCTATTGTCATTCATCTGGACAGCTTGCTGCTCACTGCTTTTGAGGAGGTGCACTCTCGGAAGGTGATTATAAGTACCGGTAAGTAAGTATATTCAATTTTAACCAACTACTAATCGCACTTTGGTGTAAAGACATTTGATAACCACAGTTTATCTAATAAAAAGAGTCATAAGCCCCATCCCTTCCTAATCATTCTGTCAAAAACTGAATCTTTGCTGTCAAACACTTTACAGCAGCTAAAAAGGCTTTGAATGGTTAAATGCCTAAAAGATCTTCCCAGCTGGGTGACTCATGTGTTACTGCTGATTGATTCTGCTCGTGACTTGGGTGTTGTATTTGACTCTACTACATGTATGTACCACACTGACTATGTACTTGGTATAATTGGTAGCTAATAAGATCGTCATGCATGCATATTCGTGACTTACCTCGAATTAGGAGTCGTGTCCCTATATATCTTCTAGGAAATTTCTGTCGAATGAATTGGTCTCCAGTTGGCTAAATTGCTGTTACTCGCTTCTTACTGGAATCACAAAATCAAATTTGCTAAATCTCCAGAGAGTTCAAAACTCTTTGGCTAGAGTCAAAGCTAACACACCAGGAAAATGGGCATAATAACCTTGTAAATTTGCTAAAGCTCGAAAGAGTTCAAAACTATTTGCCTCGAGTCAAAGCTAACTCATCAGAAAAATGGGCATAATAGCCCTTCTACTTAAATCGTTGCTTTGGCTTCCCTTTCAGCAAGGAATCTCTTTGAAAGAGGGGCATGTAGTTTATAAACCATTGAATTGTAGTCAATCACAATACTTAAGATCAGTTCTTTTGATTCAGATTTATTAGGCCTACTATTGAGCGAGGTCATCTGATTGTGTTTCTCTGGTCATGCGTAAAACTAGAACAGTTCCAGGTGAGCGGGGGTTTCGGTTGCTAGACATAAAAATTTTGAATTTCCTTCCTGTATCTGTTCGTTCTGTCCTGTCACTTGTGCTGTTTCGTTCTGTACTCAAGACTTATCCTTTAAAAATTGCTTTATCTACCGTAGGCTATCTTTCTGTACTGGTGGACTGATCTTCTGGATATTGCGGCTTGGTTTAGGTGCGTCATCAGATGATGCTTTGTGTGTTAGATAACGGCGCCATAGAAGCTGCTAATTAATAAACAATAACAATACCAGTGGAATCATTCTATTCGCATTATATAGGTGAGTGAGTGAGTGAAGTATGTGACTGACCGGCACATTCTTGGACCCTGTTGAAGGCACTCCTAGCTGGCAGCCAAGAGGCGTTGGCTGAAGCATAGACTGCTTTGCATCAGAGAATTTCGAAGCGATTCGTGCAGTCTTTGGATTGTCGGCACCAGGTCATCCGAACATCAGCTTTTAGCTCTATGTCCTTTGTTCCACTTCCTGGTATGTCACCTGCTGAGTTGTGTACCAGATGAAGCGCCCTATTAGTACTCAGAGGCCCTTCGAGTCCAGTCCCAGGCGAAAGAGAAAAACAGTAGACGAAGAAACGTTGAGCCAATGTCTTTGTTTGCTGTTGTCATATTTTTGGGTTTGTGCCTCAAAACGTTGAGCATTTTCTTTCGTGAAATCTGTACAATATTACATTCCTATTAATTATGTATGACTTCGAGTCCAATGATACAAAGTTTGACGATGAAAGATGAAAAAGCAAAATTAATCACTTTTGCGTAGAATGGTGTGAAGATTACACTGAGAGATGGGAAGAAGAGAGCAGAATAATAGCTGTGTTGATTTCGTTCCACTGGTGGAAATTGATTGCGAATGTTGGTCGTGGAAAGCAACAGGAAAACAGAAAGATGCCCGGAATCAATCGCATTCGGACGTTTTTCTGAGGTCGTCGGTCGTTGCAATTAGCAGCATGGCTAACTGCAGCTAAGACGTGCTTTGAAAGCCAGACGATGGCTCAAGCAATCAGTCCACGGCGGCGTCGACCGATGCAATATTGGACTCTGTCGGTCGGTTGAAAACAGCCGCCGTTCTATCGTTGGCAGTCGACTCATGAGTACGACGCAGTGCGTGTCTTCAAATATATTACGCCCGGAATTTAGTAATGCGCGGACGTTGCACGGAGGCCCTACAGGAGAATGTGACCGAGGTTTTCCTGGCGGCGCTCGGCTTTGCTGGGTCAGATCCATATAGGGTTGATGGGTACTTATGCACGAGCGTGTCATATTAATTACGGACGGCTTAACCGTCGTCGACAGAACGATCGGAAGCCAGTACTCGATCAAAGGGGCGCCGGTGTCGACGGCTGTCTTTCTGGTGGCAACAGACGAGGTGTTGACGGGCGAGGTTTTCTGTAGGTTCTACGGTCGGTCGGTCGTCGACCAGATGTTCATAGAACTGACTGACTGGCCTACTGAGTGTTCTGTTTACTCTGCTGCTGTTGCTGAAAGATTTCGGGAATGCTGCTTCGAAAACACCTGGAATCGGTTTAGCCGCCGTGAGAGGAACTGTGGTGGAAATGACTGGAAATTGTTCGGGTTTAGTGCGGCCAGGGAGTGAATCCGTATTATGGAAATGGTTGGAACTGGAAAAGGTTTAGTTTTGTTTTCGAATGTTTAGTTTAGTTTCTTTGTAGTGGTACTGATGGCGGTGGCGTTCTGACTGAGGCAGAGTGTTACTCTGATTCTTTGTGTTTCCAGCATCCGTATATACAGCGTTTCCTGTGTCGTTCGCTCAGTCGCTGACCATGGAAGCGTAGATTAGAATGGGCTGCGTGCCAAGCATGCGAATCACGAGCAGAACAACCAGTTCCCCGGACGAGGAAGATGAAGAGGAACTCGGCGAGGCATCTCCATCCAACGGGGTCCACACTGACTGCACCGCTGCTGCTGCTGCAGCTACTGAAGTAAAGAAAGGACACATACCTGGAAGTGCCACGTCCAACAGCATCCCCATGTCGTCCATCGCAACAGGTGCTCTGCTGAGTGGTGCGGACAAATGCAGCAAATTCAGCGGCGGACAAGAGGCAGAAGCACTTCTCAAGATCGTAAGTTCTTCTTAAGTCATTTTCTTAGCTACTTGATTTCTTTCGTCCTCAGCTATAAGCATCATTTACGTTGACTGTTCTCAGTATTCACCTTCTCTTAGCCAAACATGGCGACCTATGTCTTGAGCGCCTCTGAGTAGTTATCTTGAAGGGGCGCTATATAAATTCCATAGATAAGATAGATAGATAGATAGATAGATAGATAGATAGATAGATAGATAGATAGATAGATAGATAGATAGATAGATAGATAGATAGATAGATAGATAGATAGATAGATAGATAGATAGATAGATAGATAGATAGATAGATAGATAGATATGTCAAACTCCTTAGACAGCCTCAAACGACTTCAGTCAACCTTGGACTACTTTCGACAATTCTAGATAATCTCAGTCGATCTCAGGCAAATTCGGGCAACGCCACGATATACATATACCTGAGTCGGTCTATAGGCCTAGATAAACCGAAATCCCATTAAGTTTTTATAAAACCGACAGTACCTGCAATTGCGTCAAAACACATCGGTTCTATTCATATTTCAGTTGATTAGAGAGCTGGGTATATATTCACAGTTAAAGCCATCGAGTGACCTTTATGACAGGCAGAGCAATGATGAACTGCATTCTTATAGGGTGGCATATAAATGTCAAGGCATATACATAATGTGATGCATTTCCAGTTCCAGGCAAATGATGGATGGATGGATGGAAAATGGATGGATGAATGGATAGATGGCTGTTTAGGACGCGTGAGATGGATGAATGGATGGGTGGGTAGACGGATGGATAGGAGATGGATGTATGGATCGAAGGGTGTATTGATTTACAGATGGATGGATAAGTCGGTAGATAGATGGATGGATGAACGGACGGATGGATGGATGAATAAGAGACGGATGTATGAATGCATGGATAGATCATGGATAGAAGAATCGATGGATGAATGGATGAGTGAGTGAATGGATGGACAGATACATAAGGGATGGATGGATAGATGAATGGATGGATGATTGAATGGATGGATGGATGGATGGATGGATGGATGGATGGATGGATGGATGGATGGATGGATGAATGGATGAATGGATGTATGTATGTATGTATGTATGTATGGATGGATGGATGGATGGATGGACGGACGGACGATCGGACGGATGGATGGATGGATGGATGGATGGATGGATGGATGGATGGATGGATGGATGGATGGATGGATGGATGGATGGATGGATGGGTGGGTGGGTGGGTGGGTGGGTGGGTAGACGGACAGACAGGTGGGTTGTCAGTGTGTATCCAAAGTAAGATCTTTTCTGCTTTCTAACGCGTTCGTAAAATTTCTATAAACAAGCCAAGTTTTCAGTGTGCACGGCTTTTGAAATGTATTTGCTCTGCATAATGTCCGCACATGGTAAGGTTGACGTGATCGACACAAAAGACATGCAGTTGTCTATTCTAAGCACAGGCCTACTTGTTTGCAATGAGTCTTATCTACATAGGCCTAAGTGGGTCAGCATTCTCATGCAACGTCTAATGATTTTAAGTTAAACCCGTACCAGAGAAACCAGCTTACTCAAAGAGAAGTCTGGTTTAAACTGCTCGAGTTTTTTCCTACAAGCGTATGCTCAGTGTTTATTTACAAGCGCTTTAACTTCTATAGACAGATCGATCTGTCACTACATGGATGCAACGCTCATGCACAGTCATCCATCAGGTCTCTATTATACCTCGAAGACAATGTCCCACTCCACAGGCACCTGGCGGATCCTGCCGTTGGCTACACCTGAACTATTCAGGTAGAAGCACCTGCAGATTAGATTACGAAAACAGCAGGCAGTCTCATAAACTACATGTATGTCCTAGACTGAATCTTTTATAAGTTTCCGGCCCTTAGGTTCTAGAAAGGTAATTGAAGATAGGCCAGGGAGTCATGGGTCTCCCCCGGAAATGTATTCAAGCTTTCAAGAGGAATAATACTAAATAATACTCAATCAAATTCTTTTATTCGCAGTCAAGCTGACAATATCCAATATCGCAACTTGCTACAACAGTAATACGAAAAATAAGGATGGCGACTTAAGGGAGAATGATATTCAGTAAATGTTTTTAAACAGGACTCGTGAAATAAAATTGCTATCACTTAGGATGATAAAAGCTAAATTTCCTTAGTAATGACATTTATGAGCATTGCTCATTATAATAAATTGTTTTAGTTTGAAGAACGTCTTATTACTATTTAGTTCATATTATAAATCTTCATACGGTCTAAAGTGGTTAGCCTATTCGCCTCAACACACATGTCCTCCACACTTGATATACAGGCTTTAGACTAGAGTCTCCTCTTGAAAGGCTCTATTTAAATAACTTTTGTCGTTTGAACGGAAAGTGTCTGGTGGCAGTTAAAACCGGGTTTACGGGTTTGGAGTATACATGTAAGTGGGCCTATTAATCTTTTCGCTGTGACCCACGCTGGCAGAGCCAGAACTTAATGCATTAGGTGAGCGCTAATGCCTTAGTCTGTGTCTGTGTTCGGATATTTGGCTTTGTAAGAATGACAAGGATTATCAACGTCCTTGTGCTTGAATAGCTTCACCTGTTGCGTGAACTGAAGATGAAATATGCATAGGGCCTAGGCCTACTTCGTGTTGAACCTTCGGAAAGTTTCAACTTTGATTTACGTAACAACTGGCACTGAGCGGTTTGGCCTACACAGTCGCGTTCGAAATATTCCTGCACATTGCTATACAGTAGACATTTTTATTGCAATCGTAAGTGTAAACAAAACATTCAATTTACGATTATAAATGATTGACTGATCGATTGTACGTTCGCAAAGCGTAACATGACGTCACCAACAAACAAAATGCCATGAACCGATAAGTAAACAAGTATGTAACCCAGCGCAGCGCGATCGTTATTGTTACTACTGTGTCGGTCTAAATATAGGCTGCTATGTCGGTCTATATATAGGCCTAATGTACAATTGTACATTATACAGTTTGTGCCGTGTGTGCAATGCATTCTGTTAAACTTGTGTTGATCTCTATTACCTGAATCTATCCGAACGGCGATGAAAGTAACGATGTTGAACCCTTCAAGCCCGTGTTTGCAAGCGTGAGTAAACCCGGGTCTTCGGATTTCAAAACGTTCGGGTTCCGGTAAACGGTCGGGTTATCCTGGCACCCGTAAACCCGGGTTTGCATTTCTAGTCTCTTCCCATCTGCACCTAGTTCATGGATCTCCTTCTCTGGTCGTAACCAATGTATTCCTCATTATAGTTACAGACAAACTTCTGTTTAATCGCATTTCATTGTATTACATTACAATGCATAACATTGCATTGTCTTCCACTTTGTTGTATTGCCACCACAGCCACCGTTATCAGCCACTTTGATGGTTTCTAAAATAAGCCTAATAACAGTTCAGATACAGAGATACAATCATATCGCCACCCATATCGAAAGACGTCAATGCTATGTATATCTGGTCGTTTATATAGCGCCTTTTCGCAACCTCTGAAAAACGCTATATTAATTAACCTTGCGTTACACCTGCATTCGTTGTCTGAGCTGTTTTTAAATATCCGTCTCAGATTCCTACACTTCCTTCTCATCCGAGAAAAAGGTGATGACCCTTTTATTTTCTACTGATCGGCTAATTTCAGACCCACTTGAAGGGTGGCGAGGGTTGATATAGATGGGGAGGGTGGAAATGAGGGATGGGTAAGACGATTACTGTCTGAAACGGCTGAAACATTTTGACGTTGTGTGAAGGGCCCTGCTCTTCATCTGGTCGCGCAATGGTGATGATCATCTGTCAAACTGATTGACAGCCAGTCAGCCACCTGTCGTAAAGGACCATCATTGATTCTGTTCCTATGTAAACACACATCGTCAAATGGTTACGAAGCTTTCGCTTGTCAGCACCAAATCTCATATGCAATCCAGATGCGTCCTGAAATGACAGATAATTATTTCTGTTGTGCAGATGGGACTGACTTGATGAAGACAGACCAACTTTCGTTCAGAGTTTGAGAACTGTGACCTGGTCGCGTGAACTTGAAGAGATGGTACCTCTTCTTGATCTTGTAAATAATTATCATCAGTGAAGAAAGCGTTTTGCCGCTTTCCAAGACGTTTTTGCCAAAAGTCCCGATCTTGGGTTCAACTTCAGGTTATGTGTTGACCAAAGTTGAATGCCTGAAGATCCACCTCCACAACCCGGGTCCGTGTGTCTTGGTCGTTCAACTTGTCTTCTAGTCCAGCTCCTTGGTGGGGGCATGGCTTAAGAATCAAGGCTCGAAGCGCCCTTAAGTGCTGCACATGACGTTGACCACGTCGGTCGTTGTTCGATTCTGTATCATTTTGGTGGATTAGTGTGTCTAAATGCAGATTTTGCTAAGTAATTTCAAACCTGTTTGAGTTCACTGTTGCTAAGTTTTCGTATCGGATTATTGGCTCTGATGCGGATTTGTTACGTTCGACGGCATTATCTTTGCATGTCGCCTTGGTCTTGGTGATTGTATGATGAAAGAAGGACTTTATCTTGTCGAATCTGGGATCCAAGGAAGGACCATGTACGACGTCTGCAATCGGGCTTTTTCGTTCGGGCTGAGAAGAAACGACGCTAGAGGACTTCCTGGAGTGACCTCTATATCGTCAGTGAACCCTGCAAGCGTTCTTTTCTTCTGATACACAGTCGATATATATAGACAATTTTCTGAAAGATTTAGAATCAGTATTCATTCACAAAAGATAAAAGAAAACCAACACGCTCGCTTGTCATCAACGTTTTATCACTGCTGTCAGAGATGGGATCGTTTATATTTTAATGGCCAGTTGTGGATCCTTATTTGGATCCCCTTACACACCAGCAATGACAGATTACCATCGATGGCTTTACACGGATATGTGGAGGGAACTAGGAGTAGAGGAAGACAACAAAAGACATGGATGGATAATATACGAGAGGATCTGGAGAGAATGAAGATGAACATTGCAGAAGCAAAGGAACAAATCAAGGATAGAGAATTCTGGAGACGACAAGTTGAGGACTCATCGTTGGCCTTGGCCTGACGGAGGAGAAGCAAAGAAAAGAAAGACACACCAGTTCAGCCAGTTCAGCCATGTTTCCCCGAAAAAATAAATATGCTTATATAATTCCTAGACTCGACGGTCGAGGTTAACTAATGCAAATTAACTGGAGCGGATCCAATCTTCGATGCTGGGCCAAAAGGTAATGAAGTCTATATATAATGGCGTTGTTGTAAACAACCGTATTCATGTGATGTCGGTCGACCGCATATAGATGTGCTGAGTGAGTACGTCTCTGCCATCGTTCCACATCCGTCACTATCAAAAGACTAGTAATTCTATTAATTTGGGGTTATCAGCAGGAACGGTTGCTAATCAGTGTTCTTGTTCGTTGGTCAATAAGGAACTGCTCGGCGCTCGGTGAGCTCCGAGCAGCGATCGTTTCCAGAGCATCTATTGCTTAGGCCCTACTTCTTCATTTGACCACATACCGTATAGGGGCCATTATCCCAAAAGTGGCGAACTGGTGTCCAGTGTGGTTTTCTTTAAGTTTTTCATAAGCTGAACACATCTTTAATCATCAATCAATCAAATCAAATCAACATTATTGTTCACCGCTTCAATTCAGTGTTTACAAGTTAAAGACAGATTTATTCCAAATGCAGTAACAATGGGTAATACCCTAAGGAACATAAGTTCCGCTAACAGGATAGCCCTAGTGCTATGTCAATGAGTGTAGTCTATACAGTGGCTCTTTTAGTTATTTTTGTTATGACTTCATTTCTTAAACATCTTTCATTTTATCTTTCAAAGAATGAACAGATCAACATTTTTCATAATTGTTATAGTTGTTAGATGTTTGACTATTAGTTGTTTGATACTGCGGAGATAAAATAAGAAGACTTGCAGATGAGTGAATAGATGACGACTGGACTGATTAACACAAATCTCGCATTATGTTAAGTATTTTGGCCTTTGACCTACACACAGCACTCGATTAATCAGTGGATGGCTTCAAGTACCAGAGACTCACTTAAGCAGCTCAGTCGTCATCGTCGTCTCTACAATTGCCTGACACTTATGCAACTCATGCATCAAGAGATGGGAGGTAGGACTTGTGAGGGTATACAAGAGATCCCAGATGACAGATGGGAGAGCCATTCAGCTCATCGTAAATCATCATCCTCTGTTTGGGTCGTTTCCTGTTGGCCTCGGACATTTCGTCTTCTGATCAAAATCTTGTTTAATATGATCTGATCTAATCTAAACTACGTGTGTTACCTATACTGTATGTAGCCTTTTGACTGTATGCACCACAAGTCTCACTTTTCATCTGGTCAGAGAAAGAGAGAGAGAGATTTGTGTGAGAGAGATGTGTGAGAGATAGATATGTGTGATATAGATGTGTGAGAGAGATGTGTGAGAGATAGAGATGTTTGAGAGAGATGTGTGAGAGAGATAGACAGACAGAGACAGACAGAAACAGACAAAGTCAGACCCAGCCAGAGACAGACAGACAGAGACAGACGGGCAGAGAGTGAGTGAGATAGAGAGAGACAGAGCGCCGCAGAAAAGAGGGAGAGTGAGTGAGAGAGAGAGAGAGAGAGAGAGAGAGAGAGAGAGAGAGAGAGAGAGAGAGAGAGAGAGAGAGAGAGAGTACATGTAAGTGAGACAAAGAGAGACAGAGAAAGAAAGAGAGAGAGTAAGTGAGACAGAGAGTGAGAATGAGAGAGAGGTGGGCAGAGAAGCGTGTAGGCTGGAAGCCGTCTGAGAGATACGATATATTTATGAGATATGATACACCGTTGTTCTGTCAGGTGATCGGCAGGTGATCGCAGGTGGATTGGCAGCAAAGCCAACCTAGACCAAATGACCTATCACTGGGATTCAGTCTCAGGTGCTCGATGGGAAACTCAATCCACCAACGATCGACCGTTGCAACATATTTTGGTTTCGTCGAGTTTCATCAACCGCAGAGAGCGATAACGATCTGAGAATAGTAGCACAGCAATAGCATGCTATTATAAGGCCTATATATGTTATCTGACCCAAACCAGCTTTCCTGATGGGTGTTTGCTCTATTGTCGGGGCAGTATGTAGGCTCCTACTCGTAGCGGCTCTGCCGAGTTGCAGCTGAATGTAGGTCATTGTGCGCAACTATGTCAGTGACGTCAAGGCCTGTAACGCCATGATTGTCCAGCGAACTGTGACAAATTGTAGCCAGGCTGTATGTCCATCTGTCTCGGTGAGTGTCTCTGCCTGTCAGTCTGTCTCCTTGGAACAGTCCGTCCGTCTGTCTGTCGATCTGGCTGTCAGCTCGGCAAGCAGACTTTGGCCAGACCGAACTGGCCCAAACCGAGTCCCCGTTACAGATAGATATTTATTGCTATCGTCGCTCACATAAACACACACACGCATTGGCTTTCGTCCGTCCAAATGCCTCTCTCTTCAAGTGGACGACTTTAGAACTGGTCGTCTTTCGTCGCTTCTGATCATCTTGATCAACACCTGCGGTTCGATGTGGATCGATGCTGATCATTGTTAATGACAACCCTCTCGATCTCTCTATCGGACATTAATCTCAGAACTATTCATAGTCTCATCGTCTTTGGAAATTTTCCAACTTACGTCTTACGATCAAGTGTACGGTAGCCTAAAACATGGTGAGTTGGCTCATGCGTGCGCGGTCATGTCCATAATATAATTATTATGTATGCATATTCATTTTGACATTAAATTTGCATAGCGCCTTTCGCGTGTTGTTCGAATGTAATGTAATATATTGGCGTTCATTTAGAGTGCTTAGTTAGTTCGTTAACTTCTTATACTTCCTTTGATTGGATCTGGCGATGCCATGGAGTACGTAGCAATGTAATACAACGAAGTCCTGAGCAATAATTGGTAGCAGAAGATAGGCCTACTTTGAAGTCGTTTTTGGTGCATTAGGACACCCCTCTGTAGAATGTACTTCTCCAACGGGTTGTGGCAGCATTGACGACATCACATTATGGGGTTGTAACGGACTCTTCACTAAAGACCTGCGTGAGTTGGATCTTGCTCACGTTGCTTTATTTATGTCACTTGTTATGAGGCTAGCAATGCATGCAAGGCCTATCGTTAAAACAGACTTCAATGAACACCATCTTGAGTTTTATGAATATTAATTAGTTCCACAAGTGTCTTAAGAGTACAATTATATTATAAGGTCATAGTCATGTATTAACATGCTCTTACAAGATCGGTAGTTAATAGACCAGTAACCTTACGTAGAACCAGCATCTTTAAATGTATTAGAATTACATTTTATTATAGATCTTAAGACCAACAACTCTTTGATCTGAACATGCTTATAATTATTCACTTGAATCAGAGCTCGTCCCAGACAGTTACTGTTGAGCAGCCCTGACCTCCATCTTAGCAAGCTTGTCATCTTCCATGTTGCTGAAGTCTTTCTGTTCGAAGTTCTCTTCCTGTAATGTTTGACGATGTTCTAGCTTAGCCTACTTCAAACAAGAACTTGGTGATTATTCACGGCAAACCGATCACCAAAACAATATGCCTAGTTCACATAATTTGCAAACGTTCTGCGTAAGTGGTATGAATCGTACGTCCATTTTCACTACTGGAGTTGAACATCAATCTAGTCAATCGCAAAAGTCTCGACCGATATTAGTCCTCAAAGTTCGCAGCGTTCGTATCTCTAAACTCAACGAAGTGTGACCACCTATACCTCCCTAACGATTCTTCACTGGCTGATCGTCCCTCAGACAAATTACCAAAATCTGTTCAGCAAACAGGAGTTTGTATGATGATACTGTCTCGCGAGACACCGAAGCCTATGACAGTCACCAACACAACTGACGTTAATCCATGCATTCCAGCGTGCGGGCGGCAACTCTCGGTTCAGTTGGCAGACGACATTTCTCAACCGTTTATATTTCAATTCAGCCGATCACAACTCGCCAACATCTTCACGGATTAGCCCAGCATCTCAGATTAACCCCGAATCCTAGCTATAAAAGTACTATTGTTCACTATAGTGCTGGTTGAGACACTGGTTCGATTAATAATTAAATAATTAACATCCTACACTATAATTATCTTAACAACTAATGCATCCGTACACCTTAACTGTACATGTATACATAAGAGTGTATAAATATTATAGCCTACGCTGCATTTAGTTATGTAATTTTGTGGGGTCTCAAGGACATACGTTACTGGAGTCTTATGTGTATATTGATTGATTGATTGATTGATTGCCTCAAACTTAGCCTTGACAAATCCGAGCTAATCTGTTTGACCGTTCTTCCAAGTACCTACAGTGCATGTGCTGAATTCTCACTCTCTACTGCCTCCTATCTACTCTCCGCATCCTCTACTTCCTCATCCACTACTGTTGGGTATCTTGGAGTCATCCTTCTTCGATCAGCATCTCCTGGAAAGTATGATGTTCCTGGTACACGTCTTGTCTTTGACCGGCGTTCAGTCACAGGTGACAGTCTCTCCATCTGGAACTCTCTACCTCCTCATGTGCGCAATTTTCCTACTTTATTTAGTTATTTAGCTCTAAACTAAAACCTACCTCTTCCAGTCTACTTATGGCTCCAAACCCAGCTTCATTGAGCACTTTTAGTAGTGAGGGAATTATCAAATTACAGTTGTAATTTTTTTATATTGTATTGTTACAATCATGGACAGTGAAACAAACATTGACTTATACCCTTATATTATCACCAAGGCGCCATCGAAATCATTGGATTGGATTAGATTGTACTGGGTTCGATTGAGCTGGATTAGAATGGAAGAGATACCATAAGATCGGATTGGATCAGATGAGACGACTTTTCAGGAGAGAGTTAACTCATCCGGTGCTGTTACAATGGACTTAGCTTTAAGAATGGGGGATGTGCCACTTGTTAAGCCAGCCGTAAAGCAGATGTCTTTTTATCCATCTACTTTAACTTGCGGGAATCTTGAGCCACAGGCTAAAAAGTCAAATCTTGCGACGACTAATTCGATCACTTACAATCATTCAATCGTCCTGAAACTTGGCAGATAGACTCGCCCTCGCAGACACTTCATTCTATCAAAATTTCAGCTCCCCCAAAAAGGCTAGCTTATAGAATCGGGGACTCAACTTTTCGAATCGGGGAATCCCCTATTCCGATAGGCAGCGTTGCCATTGGCCAGCGTTGCCATTGGCCGCAACAGAAACGGGCGCGCTGCATCATTAAACGGACGCTATGTTGTAAAATGAACGCGGACTATATTTGTAGAGGTAACTGCTTCATAAGACGCATTATAGGATAGTAGATGGATATAGTAAAAACTTCTTGTTTTTACGGGCTGTATTTTATTATCCATCTAGTTTAACTTGCGGGAATCTTGCTTGCTTGATTGATTGATTGCTTGAGCCACAGGCTAAAAAGTCAAATCTTGCGACGACTAATTCGATCACTTACAATCATTCAATCGTCATGAAACTTGGCAGATAGACTCGCCCTCGCAGACACTTCATTCTATCAAAATTTCAGCTCCCCCAAAAAGGCTAGCTTATAGAATCGGGGACTCAACTTTTCGAATCGGGGAATCCCCTTTTCCGAAACGCAGCGTTGCCATTGGCCAGCGTTGCCATTGGCCGCAACAGACACGGGTGCGCTGCCTCATTAAACGCATGCTATGTTGTAAAATGAACGCGGACTATTTTCAGAGTACACGTTATAGGATACTAGATGGGATATAGTAAAAAACTTTGTTTTTACGGGCTGTATTTTATTATCTATCTAGTTTAACTTGCGGGAATCTTGCTTGCTTGCTTGATTGAGCCACAGGCTAAAAAGTCAAATCTTGCGACGACTAGTTCGATCACTTACAATCATTCAATCGTCGTGAAACTTGGCATATAGACTCGCCCTCGCACACACTTCATTCTATCAAAATTTCAGCTCCCCCAAAAAAGGCTAGCTTATAGAATCGGGGACTAAACTTTTCGAATCGGGGAATCCCCTTTTCCGATACGGAGCGTTGTGATTGGCCAGCGTTGTGATTGGCCGCAGTCGTAAAATGAACGCAGACTATATATTTGTAGAGGTAACTGCTTCATAAGACGCATTATAGGATACTAGATGGATATAGTAAAAACTTTGTTTTTACGGGCTGTATTTTATTATCCATCTAGTTTAACTTGCGGAAATCTTGCTTGAATATATCTATATATCTATATATGTTTGAGCCACAGGCTAAAAAGTCAAATTTGCGACGACTAATTGATCACTTACAATCATTCAATCGTCCTGAAACTTGGCAGATAGACTCGCCCTCGCAGACACTTCATTCTATCAAAATTTCAGCTCCCTCAAAAAAGGCTAGCTTAAATTTTCGAATCGGGGAATCCCCCCTTTTCCGCGGAGCGTTGCCATTGGCCAGCGTTGCCATTACGGGCGCGCTGCCTCATTAAACGGACGCTATGTTGTAAAATGAACGCGGACTATAATTATGTTTGTAGAGGTAACTGCTTCATAAGACGCATTATAGGATACTAGATGGATATAGTAAAAAACTTTGTTTTTACGGGCTGTATTTTATTACACGTTATAGAAGTTGTTGACTGGATTTTGATTAATGTAGTTTTCTGGTGCACAAGACATCAGTTCTCTGAAAATTAGTGGAGCAGACAGTATACGAACACCAAGTCTGACTCTTTCAGTTCTTTCAGTCAAGATTTTCAGGCAGAACTGCACGCTATTACTTTGTGAATTTAATTAACATTTGAAAGTTTACACTGACCATTTCTAACCCTTACTGCGATCAGTTGATTATCACAACATCGCTGAGATTGTCTAAAAGGTCTTGAATGAATTGTTTTTTTGATTTTTCAATCAGGGTTCGTGCTGTCGAGAAATCTACTTGGGACCAATGCGTATTCAACAGCAAACGATGTCTGTAAGTAACTGCTTGTGACTATGTCGTTACTCTAGTCGTAGTTCATCTTACTTACTTACTTCCTGCTTTCTTGCTTACTTTCTACTGAAGTGCTTGACGGGTAGTCAGAAGTATACTGCTTGTTGCTCTAAAATTCACGTCTGACTGTAAAGACTAATCATAAAATGTCTGGTATAAAACAAAGCGACTGTGACCTGGAAATAACACGCCTCTGAGTAGGCTTCTTGAAGAGGCGCTATGTAAATTTTCGGGATGAATTAATGAATGAACGAACATTGTCTCTAACAGTAACCGGTCTCAGTGTTTTGAGGCAACGAGGCTATCAGATCATTATGTAGGATTCTGACTTTGCTATTAGACACGCTTGGTGTGTGGCCACATTGCTTCTAATTCAGTCTATTATGTAGAAGTGCAGACCTCGTAACAGAGACGAGAAGTTGACTGGAAGACACTGTGCTAGAAGGCTGGCTCTTGTGTTGCCATTTGCCCAGCGGGTTTTTCCAGTAAGGGCGACATGTTCGACATCATTTGCGATAGCCAGAGGGAGGGGCGAAGGCAGACGAACGGATGGATGGACTTCACTGAGAAGAAGAGAGCTGCCAGTGGAATGCATTAGCGGCGTTGGAAGCGATCGCGTAACTCTGGCCAGATGCAAATTGTACCTGACCAAGTCCAGGTGGGTATTAGTGCATCGCGGATTCAATTATGGAACGAATCCATCGCCCGGCGCCCCCATGCGCTATTCCACCACCCACCCACCCCTTCAGACGTCATTTGCAACTCCACGTTCACACTACAACCCGTCTTCCGTAATTTACCGACCGAATGCAACCGAACGCCAAACTCGGCGTCTTCCGTCTAACAACGCCTTCAGCCACTTTGCCGCTTGCCTCGACTGTCGACAGGAGGCGACACTCGGCTGCAGTGACGTCTGTCTGTGGGTGGAGGTGGAGGGGGGACTGAACGAGGCAAAGGGCGAACTCTAGGGTTCCACGAAATGTTCATAATTGACTTCAGCAGGCTGTTGACTGCATGCCCTGTCATGCGCAGGGCAATCGTCCTGAGACAGTGTCGCGACATATGTCATAAGTGGTCGAACTTTGCTCCTTTTATTATTTCGATTGGTCGCCCTGCGTAAGGTCAGAAAACATGTAACTGTGTCATAGACATACCTGAGTGTTGTGATATAATTATATTGGCGCAAAGGGAAACAGCGTTCCTTATGAAATGATTTATTACTAACCGGTCATATCTCATGCCTCGCTATATCTAGCTGTTGTCATCGAGTCAGTGCTGTGCTTTGGCTCCAAAAACAGAGGGAATGCGTCTGTGAATAACTGGTTAAGGGGATCATTAATGAGCCATTACCTAAACGTACTTTACCTCAAGATGAACGCCGAGAGGTCCTGTTATTAGTAAGTTATATGGACCATGTTAATCACTGGACCATGACTGATTTACGAAGCATGGCTGGACTGTATACTTACCTGCAGCTTCTTTTGACGTTTTGGGGTCAGTTACATGCTTGTGACGCAGGTAAGTGGGAACCAAAGCCTAGGTAACCAGTCAAACTTTAACTGCTGCTTTGAGACTAAGGAATCTTTTGCTTTATGCTAATCCGTTGTCGAACCGTGCAAATGACGTTTTTGTTGTCTTCTTTTCCTTTGATATGTCTGTGTTTCCACTGAATAAACTACTAGCTCCAGAATCTCGCAGCCACAGCTATAATCTTCGAACTCGGACCCATGGATACAAACTGCCATCGAAGGACAATAGAAACTTTATATCATGACTCCATTATGATAATCTTTTGCATGCACGGCTAATGATTTTGCTCTTTAAATCCAATCTATTCTAAGTGAGCTTCTTGATAAGCAAATTTCTGTTAGAACTAAGAGAGTAGTAGAGCGTACACCACAGAAGCTTTAGTTGAACTCTGCTATTTCTGACGCTATAGGCAGCTAGAGCGTTGGTGGCGCCTCTCGAGTCCTCCTTCAGATCATATTTTCGCGAATCATATTTTTGGTGCAAGGTTTAATGTGAATTGGTCAAGTTCTCAGCGTTCAGTAAATTCCTTCGTCCAAATTCTGCACCTCAAGCCATGGACTGCTTTTAGCAATGACTCTTGCAAAAGTTTAAACACTTGTCTTATCTTTCCTCTCCTAACACAAGCTGTGACACCATTCCTGCACCTCCTCTGAAAGAGAGCGTTTTTGTCTGGGGTCCAACCATTACGTCAATTACCAGTTTCTCATTGCATTCTTCCATCTGCATTTACTCGTGCCATAGTTCATTCGTTGCTTAAGAAACCTTCTCTCGACCCAGACGTCCTGTCAAATCACAGAATCAGCTTAAATTTGAATTTCATGTCTAAAATGCTCTAACGGGTAACTATGAGTCGTATGCAGTGACTGAGCCAGCTATACACAATTCAGCAGGTCGCGTCAGGGTCATATGAGTTATTCAGCAGGTCGAAGAAATTAATGTTTGAGTTTGACGCATAAAGCAACGGCGGTTAAGAATGCCTAAGCATTTCAATTTCAGGGCTTACAACATAGACTTCTATTGACATATTAAATAAAACGTAAAAATGTCGTTTCGCTATTATAATAATTGCCCTAGTGACCTTATGGGACAGATGTTAATGTTTTAAATGTAAAGAAGATATTAAAGATTTCAAAGACTTTTACACAGCAGTAGGTAGTAGGTAGGCAGGTCATAAAGCAGGTCAAGAGTAAAATTGGCAGGTCAGATGACCTACCGCCACTGATCTATGCAAACCAATTCATCTTCCAACTCCCTAATCTCCATTCCAGTGTGCATACCGTAAGTTCCATTCAACAGAATCCTCACTTCTTGCTATTCATGATGACACCATGTGCTCCATAGATAAAAGAAAGGTGACAGCACTTGTTCTTCTCGATTTGTCTGCTGCTTTTTGATACTATGGACCATTCTGTTGTGCATAGTCTCCAGCTGCACTGGCCTGATATTTCTGGTCCTTGACTGAATTGGGTTAGTACTTAAAAACAATATTTTAAATGGTAATCATGCATCTAGTGCTTCGTTGGTGTGTGGACTCCGCAGGGCTCCCTGGTCCACTTTTGCTTACATTATACATCACAAAGCTAGGCACGTACACCGCTCGAAAATCATTCATTGTGAGATCATTTCTGTGCTGATGATACTCAAGTTTCACATAAAAATGTATATCGTGACTCTTTTGGGCAGCTGCTGTCCACTGCATTAGAGGATGTGCAGTCGTAGATGGTGGCCTCTATACTCTTTCGTAACCCATCAAAGACTGAAATCCTTTCGCTGGGCACAACACAGCAATTTTCAAAATTTCAATGTCTGAAATGTTTTAAACTGGGTGACTCATTTGTTGATTTGGCTTATGCTGCTCAAAACATGGGCATCGTTTTCACACTATTACATTTACATCAGTCTCTGACTATGTAAATTGTATGTGTAAGTTATCTTATATTTACCCAGTGTGATTCTCGTTAACGTGAACGATAACGAAATTGTTCGCTAACGAAAAATAAAATGATTTGATTAACGATAACTATAACTGTAGCTAAAAATATCATTGACTATAACTATAACTATAACGAAAATAACACTAACGAAAATTCATCGTTAGTTTGGAACCAAAGGAATAAAAACAAAAAGTTCAATATCGACAAACAAGAGAACGTGAAAACGCGCAACAACTAATAGCCCATGTTCACCCCGGATTTTGGATTTGTGAGTTAGCCCAGTAGTAGTGGCGCATTTAACTAAATTTAGTTATTTTGCAAACGTTTCTTTGTATTGTATTGTATTGTATTTGAACACTTGTTATAGCGCCCCTGCCAGATTGCCCATTCAGAGGCGCTCCCGACTACTGCGCGAACGCTGAATCGGAGTTTCACGCCGAAGCGCATGAGCAATTTGAGTGAAGGACTTGCCCAGGGTCCCAACGTGGCGACTTTGAGGTGGATTCGAACCCGCAACCCTCCAGCTGCAAGGCACCGAACATACCCCTAAACCACCGCGCCCCAGTTGTATTGTGATGTGTTGTATTGTGTGTTGTATTGTACTCCACGTTTATAATGCGACCGAGCCACCCGCAGTAAAGATCCGAGAAATTAATCTCTGATAAACCGACCCGACCGGGAAGCGAACCCGGGGCGCCGGCGTGACGAGCAGGCTACCAACCCACTCGGCCACTCAGGATTAGTGATTGCGACCCAAGTTGACTAGCGCAAATTCACAAAATTAGTAGTCATAGTAATCTTGTAGTCAAAATGTCTCCAAAGACCTTGAGCGACCGCAAGCGTCGGAATGCTGTCTGGAGTCATTTCAATTACGAATCAGTCACAGATAAAAGTTCGTATATCATCAGCGGTGTTGATGTTAATGAGGGGAAGTTGTACTTATGTGGCCGGCTTATAACCGGTAAAAACACGACTGATCTACTCAGTCATCTCAAGTATCACCATCCACATACATGCGAAGTATGCGCTTCACGGAGTGATATATAGAAATAGATTTATAGAAGGGAACTCGGCGAAGACAGTCAAACTTGTGAGATATTAGTGTGCAGTAAAATTAATATACTCAACTGTGCCAACGGCTGTGTTCTTCAATGTGGGCTTTACAACGTCTCTCTTTGTTAGACCTACTAGGTGTCATTATACAGAAATATTTCCATGTTTAATGTATTTAATAGAAGTGCTTCAAATGGTCGTGCTGCTGGTGTAATATTTCATATTACGATACTGAGGAATAATATATTTAAGAGATTGAGTGTTGTTATAGCTTATATAATTAACGTACGGGTCATTATTCTTTATTTTTCAAAGTGAAAACAATAATTCAAAACAGGTCAGCAGATCACTCTGGAATGGCTACCTCTCATCATCAAAAGTTCAAAGCTGATGAATTTTTAGCATCAAGGTTAAGTGTATTCATGAAGCTGAATGCATCCATTCTTCAAAGCCTTTCGATAGAAGCTACTGACTGCAATTGCAATTATATGAACATCGTCATGACATTACAACATCATTATTCTACCATAATCATTTCATTTTTTTGTCTGATGGTTTGGCTGGCTTCTCAAAGAGTGTATTAGAGACAGTCGTAAATAAGATTTTCGCGCCATATCAAGAAGTTGTCTGCATTCCCAATCAGCGTCGTTTTGAACGAGACGCCCCTCTGAATCGTCAATTGCTCTGCAATTTAGCTGCGAACACTCGATTACGATCGCTGTCTTTGCAATGGAGCACCCCTGTTCTTCATTTCATCATCGTCTTCTCCTTCTTTCTCTTTTTCTTCTTTCTCTTTTCTTCTTTTCTTCTTCTTCTTCGTCCACTTATTTCTCCTCGCCTCTTCTGCGATCTCGTGTCTGTCAATGTCTTTCGCTGTTAGTTTCGCGTGAACGTTTGGCGTAGTGTGATGTTAGGGTGTTCCTTGGGTGTATGTGATTTTCATGTGTTCCTTGGATGTATGTGATTTTCATGTGTTCCTTGGTGTATGTGATTTTCACGTGTTCTTTTAAGTGTATTTGATTTTCACGTGTTCTTTTAAGTGTATTTGATTTTCATGTATTCCTCAGGATGTATGTGATTTTCATGTGTTTTTGGGTGTATTTGATTTTCATGTGTTCCTCTGGATTTATGTGATTTCCATGTGTTATTTTGGGTGTATTTGATTTTTATGTGTTTTCTGGGTGTACTGAAAAAGATGTTTCTTCTATCGTTTCAGTTATGGTGGTAGCGGTACTATATATGTGGCTGAGCGCAGGCTATATCTCTTCGGTAGCGCGTCGGTCTTTAACTAATTCGATGAGACTGATTAACAGAATAAGAGCACGACGGTTTTCGTTTTCTGGTTATTATTCATCACCTCATATATCAAAAACTGCATATTTGAAACAACTTATAAAAAGAGCGGCATCGTCCGTTATATATAAAACTGCTTGTTTTTAAACGACTTGTAAGAAAGCGGCATCGTCCGTTACTCTCTCTTTCCGATCCGCCGAGCCCGTCCTCTCTCTCGGCTCCCCTGCTGCGAATCTCCTCTCTTCCGCTTTTCCCTCTCTTCTCTATCGCCCCCGCCTGTCAATCAACTCTTTCGCCCCCCAACCGCGCTCTCCGGTTCGTTCCCTCTTTCCTTGCTCCCCTTTCTGCCTTCTCTCCCCTTCACCCTTTGACAGGCGTGGCCTATGCTTCCACTCCCTTGGGTCTGTCGGCTGTCAGCTGTCAATCATCTTTCCGTACTAATACAATGCAATCTTATAATAAAATGTAAACTAACATATATATTTAACTTATATTAATATGGTCTTGTCCGATCTCACTACAACTCTCCACTTCACAAGCTGATGGTTCCAGGTTGAGCATCGGCAAGTAAAGAAGGCTTTAGGAGTGTTCTTTCTTGGTTCTAAATGTTTCTACTAGATTACATAAGCACAAACGACGTCGTGGTATTTTTTCGAATTGTTCGTGAATAGTGACGTCATCAGGCTGCCTAACACATGATCGACCGATTCCTCGAATCTATAATAACGAAAACATACAACAAACCAGTAGTTTTCCGCAAGCAAACATTTTTATATACATGTTACTGATAATGCTATTATGTGAACTATCGCATGCGTATTATAACCAACTACACATGACTCTGTTTTAGTTGGTCATGTAAGCTCTAGACAATCCATTAATAAACATCAAAAAGCTCGGGACAAGCCTCCTGCCATGGCATGTGTGCCTCCCAGTATAGAATTAATTCCCAATTTCGATTTAAAATCGTTCTGCTGGGTTGCCGAAGCCCATCTTCTCTTCCTCCATGACTCCTCTTTTTTCCTATTCTCGTTCCAAACCATATCACTATCTCTTGCCATGTTCATTCTCCAATAGGCTCCTTTGGCGGGCCTCCGCCAGTCTAAAACATCTGCTCTATGCCTCATGCTATCACTTCTCCAATCAGTCGCACAAGATCTGCCCTCATCTTGTCTCTTAAATCTCTGATCCATCCGATTTCCTACTTCATGCCATCTGCTTCTTCTTCTTCTGGACTCATTTGTATTCCTGTTGGAATAGAACCAATTCTTCTTGTTTAGGCCATCTCCATATCCTATTTCGTCATCGTATCTGCTATCGCTTCCAAATCTTTCTCCCTTCTGCTCTTGTGGCTTAAGATATTCTTTCGCATCTGGTTTGCCATAGTCCTTGGTTTTGTTTGCCTTTGCACCTCTGAAACCCGTCCAAGTAGATTCGTGCGCCAAATCAAAAGCCCTCTTTCTACATGTAGGTGCTACGGTTAACGGTAATTGATTCTGCACTTCGTCATCGTCTCCGTGCGGCTTACCTCGCTTGAACAAGAAACCGTTATCTGTGATATACTTGTCGTCTCCCCTCCTTGCCAATGTCCATAGGTCTGCCAGTGTGTGATCCTCCTGCTGTTCTCTCTTGAAAACACTCGGCTCTCCATTAATCATCTCGTTATCGTTATCCGCTTCTTCCGCAGACTCGGGTTGAATTTCTTTGGTTGCAGATGTGGCCGGCGCATCATCGGCCGCTCTCTGTAGTGCCGAGTGATTTTGCAGGCAGTCAATTTCCTGCCTCTGTGCGTCGTCTGAAGTCTGCCGTGTCAGGTCATTTATTTCGTTAGGGTCATTTAGGTCATTTGCGACGTCCGGTCCCAGTATCGTCTCGTGTTTTGAACTGGGGCTGTCGTTAATCAGCGCCGGGTTCGGGCATTCGTCTCGGTTTTCGAAATTACCTCCGCTCGGGCCGGGTTCAGTGCGTGCGTTGTCCGTCTTATCTCCCTTTGCCGTCTTTCGCCGTCTGTCGGCTTCGTCGTAGTCGCACCGTCTGGTTGCAATTAGTGTCATGGGGTGGGGCGATAAAGAGCCGTCTTGTCTGCGCCTGTTACTGGCCACCACCGAATCAATCAGGTCCGGATTTGAAACAAATAAATCATGGCCCGTGATCATCTCGATTCCCAAGCGTGGAATAACCCCTGCCTTGATTTTTATCTTACGATTGGTTCCAAATGTTGGGGACCATATTTCAATTTCGCATGTTTTAACACATTTTACGTTGCCAAAAGCACACTGAATTGTCATGGGCTCACATGTGGCAGATGGATTGTCTCTTGCTAATTCTGAATCGATCAAAGTTACTTGAGACCCACTGTCCCGCAATGACTGCACAAGCTTCCCGTTCACATACATGGGTACTATAAACTGTTGTTGATAGTCAATGACCTTTTCATGGTTTGACTTGGGTTTTACAAATCTAACATGTGCATGACCGTAAGAGTTTATTTTGCTTGCATTGCCCTATAGGTGTGTCCAGTGCCCTGTGGGTGACTACCCTGCCATGAGTGCATTGGTCTTGCACCCTGCTCTCTTTCAAGAGGCTTATATCCCTGGGCCTCTCTATTGAAGGGTGGTTTTCCTCCCCACTGGTTTTCTCTCGGTTCAGCACCCTGCGACTTAAATTTTTGCGCAGGCCTGTGGTCTCGTTGGGCTTGCATTCTCCCTTCTATAGCACATTCAAACTGCAAGTCTGCGTAGTTAGCCAGCTCCACTGAGGTCTTGGGTTTACGTGCCTCAACGAAATACCTTGTTTCAGGTGCTAAAGACTCACGTAATCTCTCGAGAATAATATCGTCCTTTAGGCTTATGAAATCATTCACTCCCTTGCATTCCAAGTAGTAATCAAAAGTGTCTTTCAAGTTCTCTAGTAACTGTGCATATGTCTGCCTTCCAGATCTATGCATCGTTTTAAACCGTTCTAAATAATGTTTCGCATTCATACGACAAGCATGCATCAGGGCTGTTTTTGTCTGTCTGTAATCTGTACAGGTTTCCATTGGCAACCTGTTAAAATGCAAACGCATTTGTGAGTTTAGTAGGGATGGCAGAATTCTGGCCCATTTGCTTTCGTCAATGCCTTGAAGGCAAGCAACCTTTTCGAAAGAAAGAAAGAATGCTGCTGGATCCTCTCCCTCGGTCATGTTAGGCAGTTTAGTGTAAGTAGAAGGGGTAGATAGTTCAGTCGCAGCAACAGAAGCACTAGACTGTAACAGGCCTAATTGTGCCTTTGTCTGTAGCAACTCCATCTCTACCTGCATCCGTTCCTTTTCTGCTTGGATCAGTTTAAGTTTCATCTGGTCTCCCCCTACTTCCTCCTCTGTCTCAGCTTCCTCCTCTTCTTCTTCGGGTCCATTTTTTTCGTATTCTTCTAACGTGGCAATCATCGCCTTCCGAGTTAGCCCATGGTGATTTATATTTCTTTTCTCGCATTCTTCCTCCAACTTTCCTTTCTTCATCTTTCCAAACATTATGAAGTGTACGCTGTGTGCACTGAAATCACCTGCACTTATAAGCAGCCAACAGGGCTTACAATAAAACGATCACTCTGCCAACAGGGCAAACTGTAGTTATAAACTACTTTCACTTTATCTTTAAACAACAACTTTCCTTTAACTCTACTTCATTTGCATCCGCACAGTTTACACGTTTTAAACAGCTTCCCACTCTACATTCGTCAAACACAATTACAAACGCTCACGATAACAGTCTCAGCCAACCTAACACAGCATTACATGGCTTCATTCACACAACTGGTGTTATAAGGCTCACCCGGTTTATTCTTCAGCTTTCTCTGGACGTGTGGCCCCGAAGGTTGCTCGCGTCCTCTGAGAATTCCGGAAGCTCGGCGCCGTATTCGCTGATCCTTCGTCGTTCGTCGTCCTTCTTCTCCAGGGATGGTCGCCGACGTGGTCCTGCTGACGTCGTCACGTCCAAGTTCCGCGTGGATCCCGAGTTTCGCCGCTGTAGCTGTTCTCCTCCTCTCGCTTCCCGTCTTTCCGTTCCTCCTCGATATTTTTCTCAGATACGTGTCGCCCAACAGGTTGCGTCGTTTCTGTTGAGATGCGTGTATAGGAGAAAGCCTCTGTTCTTTTGTTTAGTAGAGAGAAACAGCGTCGTACTTCTGTCTCGTCTCAAACTAAAATCCAGTCCCTTCCTCCTCGGATAATTGTCTCGTCTTCTCCGCAGAATCGCCGTCAAAGTCTCTGTTCGATTTTGTTTATTGTTCGTAGAGACAGGCAGCGTCGTACTTCTGCCCGATCTCTGAACAAATCCCTGCTGTCACAATGTACTGAAAAAGATGTTTCTTCTATCGTTTCAGTTATGGTGGTAGCGGTACTATATATGTGGCTGAGCGCAGGCCATATCTCTTCGGTAGCGCGTCGGTCTTTAACTAATTCGATGAGACTCATTAACAGAATAAGAGCACGACGGTTTTCGTTTTCTGGTTATTATTCATCACCTCATATATCAAAAACTGCATACTTGAAACAACTTATAAAAAGAGCGGCATCGTCCGTTATATATAAAACTGCTTGTTTTTAAACGACTTGTAAGAAAGCGGCATCGTCCGTTACTCTCTCTTTCCGATCCGCCGAGCCCGTCTTCTCCCTTCGGCTCCCCTGCTGCGAATCTCCTCTCTTCCGCTTTTCCCTCTCTTCTCTATCGCCCCCGCCTGTCAATCAACTCTTTCGCCCCCCAACCGCGCTCTCCGGTTCGTTCCCTCTTTCCTTGCTCCCCTTTCTGCCTTCTCTCCCCTTCACCCTTTGACAGGCGTGGCCTATGCTTCCACTCCCTTGGGTCTGTCGGCTGTCAGCTGTCAATCATCTTTCCGTACTAATACAATGCAATCTTATAATAAAATGTAAACTAACATATATATTTAACTTATATTAATATGGTCTTGTCCGATCTCACTACACTGGGTGTAGGTTTTTGCACTGGATATAGGTATATGATGAGCAGGTATACCCGGTATATGATGCCAGGTATAGGCCTACGCGAGGTGTAGACCTGTATCGGTCATGAAAGAATAAGCTACAATTGTTCGTTGTTTTGACTTCCTCTTGTTTCAACGATATGGCAAATCTCTCTTCTCTCTCTCTCTCTCTCTCTCTCTCTCTCTCTCTCTCTCTCTCTCTCTCTCTCTCCCTCTGTCTTCCTGTTTGTCTCTCTATCTCCCACGTATTGACGTCTCTCTTCTGGCGTTGAATATATTGTTTTACAGAATCAAATGCATAGCTGACAGACTGACGTAAGACCTGCTCTGCTGACTGACAGCTACACCTGCTTTCTCTGAATATTGTGGACTTATATTAATAGTGCTGTAAAACTGCTGTAGTTGTGATGTGAAGGCCATAAAGCTCAGTTTGTACTAAGACCTCATCTGAATTTTTACACCAAATTATTACACGATCTCACCTGCATTTAGATAAGCTGAATCCACGATTTTACCTGCATTTCTATATCAGGTGATTCCAGATATTACCTGCAGCCGATCCAAGTGATTCCAAGACTTTTACTGCATTTGACACCAAACGATTCCAAGACTTTTACTGCATTTGACACCAAGCGATTCCAAGACTTTGTCTTAAATGTGCACCAACAGATTTCAAGACTTCACTAGCATTTGGCATCAAGTGGATTCAAGATTCACCTGCACCTGGCACTAATTGATTCCAAGACTTTACCTGTATGTGTCACCAAGTATTTCCAAGACTTTTCATGCAATTGGGACCAAGCGAAGACGGACGAACGGACAGACGGACCTCTCAAGACATCATATATTATCTACCTGAGTGAGCTGTCATGGCTTTTTCTGTATCGACTGCGACTGCTGCTGATCTATTGTTGGCTATACAATGACATTTCGGTTGCCTTGGAAACGCATCAGTCGATTCGGCTGCGAGAAGAGCAGGAGAAGTGGCTTCCACGAATTCTATGCTGCGAGAAGAGCAGAAGAAGTGGCTTCCAGGAATTCCATGCTGCGAGAAGAGCAGGAGAAGTGGCTTCCAGGAATATCCTGTTCGAATTAATAAGAGCGATGAGAAGGCGAAAAATGAACAACGAAGCTAGCTTCTTTTTAACCGTTGCAATCATTTTAATTTGAGCATACATACTCGTAATGCGATTAGGTGTACTTGTTATATGATCTGTCATACGTCCAAGTGTTTGTCATGTAATGTTATTACGACAATCCCTACAGCATCGTTAGTAACAAGCTACTTCTAGGATGCGTTACTTCGATCCAGTATATACAATCCATATGATGTGAGTAGGTGTAGGTGTTCTTACTGTATCATCTGCCTCACTTCAATTATTATTATTACTATTACTATTACTATTATTCAGTAACTTCTAAAGCGCCGGTGTATAATAAGGCTTCAACCGATATAGCCTATATATAAATGCACACATACATCGATACATACACATGGGTTTGGTGCGCTATCGGCTGAAGCCTTATTATATATATATAGGCCTATATAATATATATGTGTGTGTATGTGTGTGTGCGTGTGCGTGTGTGTGCATGTAAATATGTATGAATATACCAACTATAATAACCTGACAACAACCAACTATAAATTCAGGCTCGTCTTTTGCAAGTAATTTCTTCCTCCATCTCCTCAGGTTCAACCTTAATCACAAAGCTTTACAGGAAATTTCAGCGTATATACAAACACACGTATGTGTGCATGTAAATATGTATCCAATTTCGTATCATATTTTTCTTGTTTTGCATGTGTGCGGGGTTGGATTAATGCCGGCAGAAACCTATTTTTGTCGGGACATTGGCAAAACAGGTTGTTGCCGGTTTTTAAAAGTGCAGGCAAGGCAAATGAAAATCATATTTCACTGCACAGACTGCGTAGCTATATAAATGTTTCTGGTGTGAAATTAAAACTGCTGCACTAAATCTATATCACCACATGGTATAAATGCAGTTAACGTCAACTATAGGCTATTAGAGTAAAATAAAAAAAACTCTGACTACATTTCAACAATGGTAGTATGGTACTAGACCAATGATGCAATGAAACTAGCAAAAGTAAAATATTGTCACGTAGGCCTATATAATTATTACTAAAAAATTGATTGATTTAACTAATGATAAGTATTTAAATCAATCAACCCGGTAAAGTAGTAAGCCAAATTAAAAAATGAAGCTAACTGTGAAGATTCCGTATTTTATTACTACAATAATTTATAGTTTCTATTTTTGGCAAGAGGTTCTTGCCAATTGCGTCAAGAGGTTTTTGCCGGGACGGTTATGGCCGTTGCAAAAACCGGTTATAACCGGTGGTGGGCAACAACTTGCCCACCCAGTATGTATACATATAAATGTCACCATATCTATATATAGCCCATTTCTCCTTGTGTCTAAATGTTCCGCATTGGTTGATATGTTGATGTGGAGTATGTACGTATAATTATAAGTATGTATGTTCACAGTTTCCTCTATAGTTTAGAACTGAATTACGCATTTATTATCTTCTCCCAGGTTATTTAAATTTATTTCGTGTGTACATTAGTTAACCAGTAAAGATTTGTTCTTTAGATACTTGTTTTTGTTCTTTGTTTTCGAATTTAGTCTTACAGTAATCTCCCGATCACCTTCTTATGTCACTATAATATTGACCTTATTTTAGGGTGACCCTTGTCAGCGGGGTTTAGGTCCTTTTAGGACTCTCCCTTTGACCCAATCATCATCAATCATCATTGTAACCTGTCGCATTTGCATATACAAAAACTCTTTGTTTTATTGGTTTTAAAAAAGTGTGGTTATGGTAATGGTAGGCTATCCACTTAGGCTACATGGCTACATGATAGAGTAGGTTATTTTTCATAATTTATATGTACATGTATGTATATGCATGTATGTGTGCACGTACATATGTATGAACGTATGTATGTATGTATGCATGTATGTACGTATGTATGTATGCATGTATGTATGCATGTATGTATGCATGTATGTATGTATGTATTTATGTATGTATGTAACTATGTATGTATGTATGTATGTATGTATTCATTCATTTCATTTAAGATATTTATATAGCGCCCCTTCAAGATTTCTACTCAGAGGCGCTGACATGTATGTATGTATGTATTTATGTATGTATGTATGTTTGTATGTATGTATGCATAATAAATATGTATGTATGTATTTATGTATGTGTATTATAGTATGCACAATTGCACATGTATACATATGTAACTACATAATATAGGTGCCAATATTTCTTTTTGTCTAAATGTTCTGCAACGGTCGATGTGGATTAGAGGCGTCAAGTGGAGGATGGAGAGGGAGCGGACGAACGGTCGAATATAGAGGCTGGTGATCGATCAGAAACGTCGTGCAGAAGATTGGTGCCAGGGTGGTTGTTGTTGTTGTTGGAAATGTATATATGAAAATATATTAAATCCACAGACGTCGTCTCCTGACAGAAATTGGCCGAGGCTGATTGGAGGAGATTTCGTCTTGTGGGATTTAACACAGGCATACGAGGACGTACGTGCCGCTAACAGAATGGAATTTCCATTCCCAATGACGACGTTATATTCTTTGCTACGATCAGTATGTTGGGGCAATTTTCCCGCATTCCATTTCTTACTGACACAACAAATCGATAGGAAAAAGCTGCTAGAATTTCAGAATACCCTTACCCTCGTGATTTCCACTTAAGCCTAAAGATCCTTCAACGTAACGAATGGCTCTACGAAGGGATCTTGTGCTTTAGGTATACCGCTGCATTCCATCAGGGCTACTTTATGTAGCAGATTAAGGTACATCGTGGCTGCAATGTTTCCTGTCAGGTTTTGCTCGTTTTCCCGAAGAAAGATGACAAACAATGCGAAGCTTTCGTTCGGGCTGCGACCGAAGGGAACTATATTTACGACGTCGTTCATACGGCAGAGGCCGCGATCCAGACCTACTTCGAACGTCAGCATCACGTCATCTTTATCGACGCCCGCTGCTCCAAAAAATTTGATGCTATAGAACTCTGCAGGTAAGTGGCTAGGTCGAGGATGGTGGTGGTGATGGGGTGGCGGTGTGGGTCGGGGATGATGTTGGTGATCGGGTGGTGGTGATAGTGGTTGTGGGGGTGAAGCTGGTGGTGGAGACGGTGTCGGTGGTGATGTACCAGACCAGAGCAAATGCATTTCTAAAAGACAATAAACCTTTTTGTTGTTATAGCTAAGGCTGCGGAAGTTAACGATTAAGTAATCGATTAATCGTTAATTAATTTTAACGATTAAATTTATTTTTAACGATTAATCGAAGACAACTTGACCGCTTGTTATATTATCAACAAAACACGTCGCTTACTAGAACGCATACTAGCTTTAACATGCTGGTTTGTTAACGTAATTGGTTGAAGGAAGACATATGAACTGAAAAACGTAGTCTACTTATATGAACAAATAACTAGGCTACTAAGTAAGTAATAACTGCTAACTAGCAATAAATATCAATAATACTATTAAGAGGTAAACAATGAATACTGTTAATTTTCTATTTGTCATTATACTTATTGGGAATACATTTAATAACAAGTTAACTATTAATTGATCATTAATTCTTAAATAGTTAACTATTAATAAAAAATGTTATCGCTAACAGCCCTAATTATAACTTATTAATAAGGTATGATAAGTTAATCGTAAGCGTTAATCTGTCATGCAGCGGCTTTAGTCAGACTTTGTTATGAATAATTTGGTGTTATTTCAGTCACATCCGAGCGACGCATAACAGCGATCACACGGTTCTCGTTGCTGTTCGAGTGTCCGGGTGAGTAAGCTACCCGTCCAATTGCTATTCTCCGGCTTTCTCCTGCTCCAGAGAAAATCCTATTAACGCTGCCTTTGTGTTTCTTCGAGGGAGAGAGAGACTGGGGTTTGAAATGCTGAGCTGCTTCTGCTTTTACCACCTGCACTGTTGTGGCTCTGGCATTTCGTCGGCTTAGCATTTGACTGGCTTCCTCCTATCACTCTGTTATCACAGACACACACACACACGCAAGCACAAACACACTCACACAAACACACCCACTCAAGCACGCATACCACAAGCATACGCATATACACTCTCTCTTGTTCTCTGTCTCTGTCTCTGTCTTTCTGTCTGTCTGTCTCTGTCTCTCTCTATTCTCTGTATATGTTCTATGTCTGTGTCTGTTCTCTCTGTCTCTGTTCTCTCTGTCACTGTTCTCTGTCTCTATCTGTTCCGTCTCTCTGTCTCTTTGTCTCTCTCTATCTCTGTCTGTCTGTCTGTCTCTGTCTCTGTCTCTGTCTCTTTCTATCTCAATCTCTCCTTTGTGAGCTACGAGCTTGTGATGAATTTAAACGGACGGATCAGCTGCTGATCGACTGGTTGGTAGAAAGACTGACAGATATTGTGATTGAAGAATCGCTATGAAGACAACTCGGTGGCATTATGCGGATTCTAAACCTGATTAATTGCTGTCGAGGCATCTATCAGAGGACAGAATTTATATGGAAATGATGGATCAATACGCAGATAAATTGATAGCAGATCGAATGGATGAATGCGTGAATGAATGACCATCCAAAGAAATGACATAACCGATGGAATTCTGAATTTTAGAAGTGAATTCCTAAATAATAGTGCAACGAATGTCTAACTGAATGAATAAAAATGATCAAGTAAAAATGAATGGTAGACTTCACGACCCACACTTTGGGTAACGCTGCTCTAGCAGTGGGCTTTGAACCCCATCATTAGTCTACCCTCAACTCAATCGGCCAACAACAACAACAACAACTGATGACCTAATGAATGAATGAATGAATGAGTGAATGAATGAATGAATGAGTGAATGAATGAATGAATGAATGAGGGAGTGAGTGAATGGATGAGTTTCTGACTGAGTATAAATTTGTTTCTTTGACCGTTGGCCAGATGAGATGGCCAAAGAGGCTTAACTGAGTCGTTTGACAAAGAGAGAGGAGGCTGTCAGCTATGTTTCTCATTTTTCGGCTCCTTTTTATCCATATTCGTAAACTAATCGTCCATTAGGAATTCCCATTTCGGCGTTGTTATCCCCTCTCAGGGTGGGTGAGTTGAGTCTTCGCTTCCTGTGTTCGTTTTCACCCCCACCCCCAGAGGCGCCTACGTTCATAAGACTTCGTTAGATCCAGGGATTTTTCATGCGGCAGAGTTAAGACAGATTTATTGCGCGCTTCGGTCCCTTAATTCAGTGGTTCCCAAACCGTGGCCCGCGGGCCAAAAGTGGCCCGCCAATCCTTTGAATGTGGCCCGCGACAGTCACTCACAAATTTAAAAAAAAATTAAATTACATTGTTTTCTTGATTTTCGATTTAAGTTAAGTTAAGTTCTTTTTTCTATTATTTTGTTTTAATCTTAGTTCACTTTTCGTCAAGCTCAAGGACTCTATATTAAAGGACTGGTTACTCGCGATAATATCGTGTAATTCCGGTTAAGGCAACGAGCCTGGCGCCACCTGGCGATGCGGGTGTAAGGAGCGTCTTTGGACGTAAAAATGCATGGTGAACCCGATGTGTTGTTCAGCGATTAATTGCACGAATTTGAGGAAAACAAATCAGAATTATTTTTATTTCAGTTTCTAAGGAATGAAGAAAGGTAAATAATAATAAATGTAAAGATATTTTTAATGACTTTCAGTTACCGATATTAACAATTTCGCATTTTGAAATTTAACAATGTTCAAACGATATCTTCAATTATTGCCTTAACATTGATCTGATATGAAAGTATCTGAGTTACCCTTGCACCAAGCAGTATGCATCTTATTATACTTCCGCTGAAAAACGTGTGTTTTATCTTGCATTGTTGTAAATTGGCACTGACAATATGCCAAAAACATGTTCCATTCGATGTCAGATGTTACCAAATGCTGCGCATGGGGAAACTTACGACGCTTCCCCAGAGACCACTATTTGCTGGCGCTCCAGCGCACGCATTCATCCACAATGAAAGCAACTGAGGACGGCTCCTCAGATCTCTGTGGCCCGCCATGATATTTTAAAAGTAAGACTTTGCCCTCCATCAAAAGAGCTTGGGAACCACTGCCTTAATTGATCATCGGAGATTGTTACATGTTGCATCTGGTGGAAAGACAACCGGACAACCATCGATAATTATTGTGGACCTCTAAGGCTCTAACACAGTGGTTCCCAAACTTCTCAGGGTCGGGACCCACTGGTGAATATCGTGGTAGTCTCAGTAGGCCTACCACTGTGTAAAATTAAACATTATGTACTAATATTTGCTTCGTAAACTGGCATCGAAATATGCGGATTTACGTTTGACGTTTAGAAATTGGCTTATTTAAAGCATTAAAAAGAATTTAGGTATAAACAGTTTACAATTTATTGCAGTCCAAAAGCAACTGACAACCAGTTATAGTCCAATCATAGCCAAATGTTGCTCCAAAAAATAAATGTTTCTCGAAGACCCCCTTGCCAGGGCTTAGCTCTTTGAGTCGCGACTCACAGTTTGGGTAACGCTGCTCTAGCAGATTGGTACTCAGTTGGTGCAAACCAACTAGAAAACCACACAAAGATACCACTTGAGTGTTCTTTGTATTGGTTAAGCAACCATTGCAAAATTCTAAAAACCAATTTTGCCCTTCCTTATACCCAGCACACATAAATTTGTAGTAAATCCAGCCAGTTTTAGTCTAATCATAACCAAATGTTGTTGCTTCAAAAAATAAATGTTTCTCGAAAACACTTGACGACCCACTTGCCAGAGCTTCACGACCCACACTTTGGGTAACGATGCTCTAGCAGATTAGTACTCGAACGCAGTGGGATTTGAACCCCATCATGAGTCTACCGTCAACTCAATCGGCCAACAACAACAACTGATGACCTAAGCGTTCGAAGCCTGTAGCTACATGTCACACGGTCTGTGTGATGGCGTTTGTGGGTCGTTGCCTCTAAATTTATGGATGCAGTTTCGGTTGAGCGCTGACGTTAGCCGTCAATTTGCATTTGGTTTTTCGTTGCAGCAGCAACAGCTGTGAACCGTCCATGCTGTCGCTTCTCAAGTCTGGATTCAATAGGGTTCGTTGGCTGCTTCATCTGCAAGTCAGATTAGATCTTACTCACCTGAAAGCCTAACTCTGCTTAACGTGGCGTCGGATAACGGGTGGGAAACGAGGAGACTATAGGAGAGAGATGGAAAGAGGGGTATGAAAGAAAGATGGACGGACGGAAGTAGGAAGGGGATACGAAAAGGGAGGCAGGGAGTGTAAGTGGGGAGAAAGAAGGAGGATTGGAAGAAGGAAGGGAGTAATGGAGGGAAGGATGGAGAAGGAGAAGATGGGATAGATAGATGGAGAAAGAAAGGAGGGAGGAAGGAGGAAAGGAGAGAGAGAAGGTTGAAGTAGATCCTGATATCTGATAAAAAAAATAATAACTTTGTGTGCACTAGTTTGTCACTCATTACAGTCCTTATCACCATCATCATCGTCATCACCATCGTCGTCGTCAACATGACAATCAACATCATTTAAGAGACGCATTGCTATTTTATTCATTGTTAGAGAAGAGCTTTGTACTTTAAACTGCATCTCTGTGCTTTGAATCGCTTCAGTTGAACATCCTCAAAGTCCTTCAATCAGCGAATAATTAGTTTCATTTCAGCAAAACTCATAACCTTCTGACTACACGTGACTGTATAGGGCCATAATTCCTCCATCCTGCATTCGTTCGTTCTCGTTTTCTGTTTAGCAATTTGCGGAGAACGCGAGCATGAGGATGTGTCTCGATGAGTTGCAGTCGTTGGAATATAGCGACGTCTTGGCCCAGTCGAAGTTGAAGGCAGCGCAGGCGTTCCTCACGGCCGTTGAGAACAGCAGCGACGCCGTGGAGATCATGAGTGAAAGCCACGAGATACAGGTGCGTTGTCCCTCTGTCTGGCTCTGTCTGTCTGATTGGTTCTCTCTGTTTGACTGGCTCTGTCTGTTTGACTGGCTCTGTCTGCTTGACTGGCTCTGTCTGCTTGACTGGCTCTGTCTGTTTGACTGGCTCTGTCTGTTTGACTGGCTCTGTCCGTTTGACTGGTTCTCTCTGTTTGACTGGCTCTGTCTGTTTGACTGGCTCTGTCTGTTTGACTAGCTCTGTCTGTTTGACTGGCTCTGTTCGTTTGACTGGCTCTGTCTGTTTGACTGGTTCTCTCTGTTTGACTGGCTCTGTCTGTTTGACTGGCTCTGTCTGTTTGACTGGCTCTGTCCGTTTGACTGGCTCTGTCTGTTTGACTGGCTCTGTCTGTTTGACTGGCCCTGTCTGTTTGACTGGCTCTGTCTGTTTGACTGGCTCTGTCTGTTTGACTGGCTCTGTCTGTTTGACTGGCTCTGTCTGTTTGACTGGCTCTGTCCGTTTGACTGGCTCTGTCTGTTTGACTGGCTCTGTCTGTTTGACTGGCTCTGTCTGTTTGACTGGCTCTGTCTGTTTGACTGGCTCTGTCTGTTTGACTGGCCCTGTCTGTTTGACTGGCTCTGTCCGTTTGACTGGTTCTCTCTGTTTGACTGGCTCTGTCTGTTTGACTGGCTCTGTCTGTTTGACTAGCTCTGTCTGTTTGACTGGCTCTCTCTGTTTGACTGGCTCTGTCTGTTTGAATGGCTCTGTCTGTTTGACTGGCTCTGTCTGTTTGACTGGCTCTGTCTGTTTGACTGGCTCTGTCCGTTTGACTGGCTCTGTCTGTTTGACTGGCTCTGTCTGTTTGACTGGCCCTGTCTGTTTGACTGGCTCTGTCTGTTTGACTGGCTCTGTCTGTTTGACTGGCTCTGTCTGTTTGACTGGCTCTGTCTGTTTGACTGGCTCTGTCTGTTTGACTGGCTCTGTCCGTTTGACTGGCTCTGTCTGTTTGACTGGCTCTGTCTGTTTGACTGGCTCTGTCTGTTTGACTGGCTCTGTCTGTTTGACTGGCTCTGTCTGTTTGACTGGCTCTGTCTGTTTGATTGGTTCTCTGTTTGACTGGCTCTGTCTGTTTGATTGGCTCTGTCTGTTTGACTGGCTCGGTCTGTTTGATTGGCTCTGTCTGTTTGACTGGCTCTGTCCGTCTGACTGGTTCTCTCTGTTTGACTGGCTCTGTCTGTTTGATTGGTTCTCTCTGTTTGACTGGCTCTGTCTGTCTGATTGGTTCTCTCTGTTTGACTGGCTCTGTCCGTTTGACTGGCTCTGTCTGTTTGACTGGCTCTGTCTGTTTGACTGGCTCTGTCTGTTTGACTGGCTCTGTCCATCTTGTCATGTGTTGATGACGAGAAAGGGACAGATGATGGAAGAGCGATGTAGATGGACGTCGGTCGGATAGAAAGGCTTAACTGATATTTTGTATGACGAAAAAATCGATGGATATGACAATGATGATTATTAGAATGACAGTTAAGATCCTGATGGTGGCGGTGGTACTGATATGATTTAAATGATGCTGAAGATGTTGATGGTGGTGGTAGTGATATGATTAAGATGATGCTGAAGGTGCTGATGCTGATGACAACGATGAAAATGATGATCACTGGAAGGTGCAATCGAAATAGTTCATAATGTAGTTCACCCACCTTAGGGAAGCCAGTGTTTTATGTGTCCTATCCAAGAAGACGCAGGTTACTCAATGTCAATTCAGAAACATTCTCTTCGAGGTTGCTTCACTGGCAATGCCAAATGATGCACTTGGCCACTTGATCGATGATGACCTACTTATGCAAAGTTGCAAAATCCGAGGCAATTCATCTAGATAAACTCCAAAACCGAAGTGATAGAAATGCATTTTTGTTGTCTGTAGTATGTGAATTCGACATTTGAAAAGCTGTTTGGATATCTGGGAAAAGACGTGATTGGAAAGAGGTTCGGTGATTTATCGAAAATGGACAAAATGAAGCCAGATGTCATCGAATCCATCAACACAAGAACTCAGAATGGAAAGGTATTGGAAAAAGACGATCAATTTCTCAGTGAATAGGTGCGCGTGTGTATGTGTGTGTTAAGGAGAAAAGAAGATGAAAATGGTATAAGCTTATATATAATATATATAATATCATATATATATATGCGTACATTTTCCAACCTTTCTTTTCTTGCAATGGTTTAGAAGAAGAATATTATGTTGACAATGATGGTGCTGTACACAACAACGACGACGACGATAACGACGACGGCGATGATGATGATGATGATGATAATGATGATGATGATGATGATGATGATGATGACGAGAAGCAGGAGAAGGAGGAGGCAGCAGAACTATTGATGAATCTATGTTTGTAGCATTGGGATGGTGTGTGCCAGATCAGACGTCAGAATGGCGAAACTCTATCGCAGAAATGTCGCGTCTTTCCAGTTCTAGGCCAGTCTGGGTAAGCCTAAAGCAGTCTAGGTAAGTTTAAAGTAATTCGGGTAAGTCTTAGGCAGTATGGGTAAGTCTGAGACAATCCGGGTAAGTCTAGGGCAATCTGGGTAAGTCTGAGACAATCTGGGTAAGTCTAAGGTAATCTGGGTAAACTAAGGCAATTCGTGTAAGTCTAGGCAATCTTGGTAAGATTAAGATAGCACCAGTTTACGCGTCTAAACAGCTTCAGCCACTTGTTACTAAAATGAATATTTAAGGAACAGTTTTCTCGTTTTTTGCGTTTGTCTGTTTTTGTAAGCATTTAACGATTTCAGATGGCACTGATTTCTTGTGTTTTGTTTTTAGTAAAGTCCGGCATTTGGTTGCACTTCGAAGCTTAGATGGACAAACTTGTTTCGAACAGACGTTGGCTAACACTGCCTCCTCTCCAGGTTTGTTGTCACCTTATAACTCACGGCGGCTGAAAGAATTTCTGCTAGAGGATTCCCCAGATGCACACTGACTGGAGTCAACAGAGGGATGGGACGAGTAAAAGCATAAGGTCATACATAGCAATGATAGCATTACCGATAAAATCTTCTGATGAATTATTCAGACATCATGAAGATCAGTTTGGTTTATGTCTTCAGAATTTCTAGCTACTCTCTTGTAGTCATCAAGACTTAGTTACCTAGAGTTTACTACTTTGCCAGGATTTTTCCGACATTTTTCGATGTCGCCGTGTTCAAGACCAGTTTCGGTTTTTTTTCTTTTTCTCGTAACCTTCTCTCTTTACAATCTATTAGTCGATCCTCGCCCTAACCAATTGGAGGAATAACTTACTTGGGCATGTGGCGGGAGTGTCCCAAGATCCGCCCCTATTGATGCATTCAAATGGGAAAGAAATGACCCGAATCGTCAACAGGTGGCTGTTGGATACTAGCTGATCCGTCTTGCGATTGAGGAATTGTTGAGTTAGAAATCAGGTCATTGAAGTGGAACGTAAGTCCGTCCTGGAATTAAATGGAAATTCCAGACGTGTTTGGAATGCCTGTATAGCAGCATGCTCCGCTAAGCATCAAATCAACTGTCAGAAAATGGCCAATAAATCAGCGAATGCTTTCTTTAATTGCTTCCAGTTGGAGACTGCGGTGTCCGTCGAGTTCGAAAGGAATCCGTTGCTAAGCTACCTCCAATGACAATGGAGGCTCCAATCACTAAGGTACACCATCTGTTCTCCAGTCTTTTTTTATTCATTCTTATGTTCAAGCAGTTCTTTGCTTCTTGATATCTGTCTTCATTCGTTCTGGTGTATATTGCGAAGTTATCATCACATAAAACTGGTGCAAGCGTATATAATTATATTACACACACGCAAATACATACACACGACTATATAATGTATAATTATATATGTATGCGTGTGTACATAAACATGCCTGCACCAGATCAAACGCCTCAGCATTTCATCAAGAGGCCAAACAGAAACTTGCCATGAGAGAGGAAAACAGCTAAGTTGTAAAATCACACAAAGACACACCTGCACACACACACACACACACACTCACACACGCACACGCACATATACGTGTGTGCGTGCAGGTATATGTAGGTGCGTGTTTATGTGTGATTTTGCAACTTAGCTGTTTGTCTCCCTCATTGTGAGTTTCTAATTTGCGCTCTGATGATTATGATGAGGCGTTCGATCTAGTGCTTAAAATTCTTATAGATGGCAACTGCACATACTTTCTCAAACTATCAAACAAACTTGAACTAGTAAATACAATTCCAGGTATATTATTAGAATGAAATCATGTGTAGCTGACTTGAGCTAATCTAAAAAATTCATACTGCTCACTCCACACAACTCAACTTCACACTCAACAAAAATGTTTGCGGCAGATTTCGTATAAGAAAACACACGATTTTAGTCTCTGTTTGAACACAGCGTCTTTGTCGTTCAGGTGATAAACATGGTGGTGACCTTGCAAGAGACGAGTCCTCTGTGCGTCGTTGAATCACTCGATAAAATTATCGAAGTCCTGCGATCGAGCGAACTCTACGCTCCCTACTTCACGAAGCAAGTGCGAGACGACAAGATGACCAGCGAATTGGTCGGCGGTCTCATGACGGTCAGTAACTCAACTCCTTATCCGACAATGAGTCATCCATTCATTCAATTGTTAGCACTTCCGTGAATGAATGAATGAATAAATCCATCCATTTTCTAATTCGTCGGTCATACATACATACATGCATACATACATACATACATACATTCATTCATGAATCCATCCATCCATCCATCCATCCATCCATCCATCCATCCATCCATCCATCCATCCATCCATCCATCCATCCATCCATCCATCCATCCATCCATCCATCCATCCATCCATCCATCCATCCATCCATCCATCCATCCATCCATCCATCCATCCATCCATCCATCCATCCATCCATCCATCCATCCATCCATTCGCTAATTCTTCAGTCATTCTTGCATTCACCTTTGTTTCTTTTATTCAATTTCTTTCATTCTTTCTCTCATTAATTAATTAATTCTCTCCTTTATTCACTCATTCATTGATACAGTCATTCATCCGTCTATTCATACGTCCGCAAATTCATCTATTAATCTATATATTTAATCATTCATCCATTAATTAATTTAATTCATTCATTCAATGCGAGAATTTGTATAGTGCCTCTTCAAGTACTTTATACTCAGAAGCGCATTTATAACGTAACATCCAAAACGCAAGAGTAAACAATGAGCTACGGTAATGCTATTGTCATCTGTCATGCCTTGATCGTGTACTGCGAGCTGCAGCGCGACTCATCGGCCAAATACCAAAATTTGATCATGTCACCAGGTATATGTTGGAAGTTCTGCATTGGCTTCCTGTCCGACAGCGCATCGAATATAGAGTTGTCTCTCTGGTTTGGCGATGCCATCTTGGCCTTGCACCAGCCTACCTAATAGACCTCTGTAAGCCGGTGTCGGGGGTCCAGGGTAGTCGCTCCCTCCGCTCTGCTGAGAGGGGGTAGTGGCGGTCCCGTTTGCCCGCACAGCAACCATGCAGAACCGAGCATTCTCTGTGGTAGGCCCTAGGGTTTGGAATAGCCTCCCTCGGGAGCTACGCTTGTTCCCTAGAACATGTACTGATACTTTTTATGGCCACTTGAAAACTTACCTTTTTGGCCGGACTGGAGTTGGGAGCGCTTCTGAGTAGTTACCTTGAAGGGGCGCTATATAATTTTTTTGAATGAATGAATGAATTTTGATGTAGCTCCTAGTAATATTTCATTCAAAATTCTATTATTTGAAGTCTTTATTCAGTTAATGATTGTAATAATATCAGCCCTAGCACGAGGGTCAGCTTGTTGTCTAGTTACTCTAGTATGATGGTTTTTTTGTGCGTCGTCTTCTATCGAATGGCCAAATACTCTTCTGTTCTACTTTTGGTTGTTTGGTTGGGTCCTGGTGTCGCTATAACTGGAACTGATTCTTTTCCAGGTCGATGAAGAGTTGCTTTACCACAGAAAGGTAGGAAAGCCGAGATTGTTTATAATGAATTCGGGTGTTAAAATCTCTACTGATGGATTTCGATTGGACTATTCTAATTCATTCATCTATCCATTTATTCACTCACTCATTAACTCATTCACTCAATCATTCATATACACGTAGCACCCCTTCTGCGCATCCAGTCACAGCCGCTTCCAGTCTCGGCGAAAGGGAACAAGTGGTGATGAAAGGTGCATCTAGTTACCCTGACCAGAAGTAGGGACAGATCCAGAGGAAGTAGCCCCCTACCTTTTCAGTGGCCCAACCACTAAAAAGGTACGACCTTTATGTCGAATTGTAACCACATTTCGAAATTACTCTACAGGCTTAGCAGCTACAGTAAGTCATGCCACTGAGACTATTTTTCGCAGTCTCAGTCGCTGATTTTAATCAGAGTACAAGATCATCATACTCACTATTCGAGATTATAGGTAGCTGCGATAGGGTACTCACTGCATTAAAATTCGCTTTTATTGGTGGGTAGTTTGTTCTGTCACGAGAATCGCTATATAAATTTCAAATACAATACAGAAGAATAGTCGCTATTCTGTTGGCTTTGTAGATGTCAATTGCGAAGAGAACCTCATGTTCATCCGATAAACCTCTCCTCAACAAATCCCGTAAGAAATCGTCATTTTAAAAACTCATTTTTAAAATTAGCTTCTTTATCATTTAGTTCTGTTTTCGTTTTCATTGTTCTATTGATCTTCACGATTTTTCTTCTTGAATCATTTTATTTTTTGATCTAACATCTGGGTATTTATATAGCGTCTTTTAAAAACGCTGTGTCATTTATTTGAACTGTGTGAATTGATTCTTTCATCAGAGAGTCAAATGACGGTGATAAGGACCAATTCACCGGAAGTCCAGGCGCTTTTGGACAACGAAGAGAAGTGGGACTTCGATATAATCGAACTCGAAAGACTTACGAACAATAGGTGACTTGACCTTTTATTGTACGCTCACTTCAACACCAAAGATAATGCGATCTCTTAATATTTTCACTTCAAGACACTAACATCTGATCATATCTTAAGACCTTTGTTGTTCAACCCATTGTCATAAGACAGAAGACACGATCGAATTGTTAAGGGTCGTTTTAATGAACTACAGATAAATTTTTGTATGAACTTGATTAGAAAGAACCAAATGAACCTTATTTAAGATAAAAGTTTTTAGAATGAGAATTGAGCTAAATAATCGTGAACAAATGTTTCAAAACTTCTACCTATCGCCATACGTACTTTCTTGTGTCGGTCATCATCACCCGATGGTTGAAACATTTTATTTCAGCGTCCTAACTAAAGATTAGATTTCAGGTTGATATGGAATTAGTGATGATTTTTTTCTGTTGTCTGAAAGGCCGCTCGTTCATCTCGCCATGCAGACGTTTGAGCGATTTGATGTTCTTGCGTTTCTGAAAGTGGAGGAGAGCGTCCTGTTGTCATGGTTACAGATGATAGAATGCAACTACCACGCGTCGAACCCATACCACAACTCAACACACGCGGCCGACGTCATGCATGCTACGGCCTACTTCCTCTCTTGCGATCGGATGAAGGTCAGCCATGCGAATAGTTATATTGATTGAACTTGAGGGCAAAGGTCAACAGGATCTTGTACCATAATCATTTCCTCTGTCTGTTGAAATGCTCATGCACTATCATGTGATAACGTCTTTGGAACTGATCCTGAAGATATGCCACTCTGTTTGTCGTACAAAGCAGTGGCAGTTTAATGAACCTTGGCCTTGTGCCATTTAAGACAGGTCTTCGCTGATTTCAGAGAATTATTTCTGTGAACATTAAAACTTCATTAAAATAATGGGAGACGACGGTCTGGATATTGCAGATGGATATTGCGCGTGTCACTGAATCAGAACTCACAAAATAATTCCTTGCACTTATATCAAAATTCCCTTTGCAGACTTAGCACTATATATGAGCATTAAAACTGCATTAAAATAACGAGACGTGATGGCGTGGATACTGCAGATAGGGAGACGTTTTAAACACAAGATTCCTTGCACTTACATATATCAAAATTTTCTTTGCAGACTTAGCACTATACATGTATCTGTCTGTCTTGTTTTGGGCTATATATTTGTTCTGGGGAGGGGATATTATAAAGGATAACACTCTTGCCTGAAGTGCTCACGGACCCGGTTCGATTCCCGCAAGGCCCCCTGGGTTTAGCTCATGCCTTCATTCCCTAGGTGGCTGCAAAAGTACAATGACCTTGCGCCTTGCATGGCTGCAACTTTGTTGATTTATGTCTTCTGTAATTTGTGTTCTTGTGAAAATTTAATCGTCATAACATTATTTATTATTATTATTATATAAATGGGTTCTTTGTTTCTTTAAGAACATCTTTGACGAATGTGATCAAGTGGCTTCGTTGATCGCTGCCGTCATCCACGATCTGGATCATCCGGGAAAGACGAACTCCTTCCTCGTCCATTCGAATGCGGATCTGGCCATTCTCTACAACGACCTGTGAGCCAACAATCAACACCACGCGTCACACTGCGTGCTCTAAATTAGTGGCCTGTAACCACCCCACCTAGAATGGGAGAACAAACCCCCACTCTGTCCGATTGTATTCATTTTCGTATTGCAGGCCGTTATATTATCGGAAATCATCAACCTCAGTTTATGTCCAAAACGTTAAACCACCACTGGAAACCGTGGGAGATCGTTCTCACAAACCCAACCCCAATTGGTAGACGCCAGTGTTCTACATAAATAATGCAACTCAGATAAATGGCGCTATTGGTGGCAAAAGCTTCTTCTCCATTCATTGAATTCAGCGTTCAATTATCATTTCTGTATTTGAACATATCAGATTGTTATTGGGTTATTGATTGTTCTAAGATTTTATCAATTTCTCTTCATCTAAGATCGTAGGAGAAGTCTCAACAGACAATGAATGTCTTAGTCTTTGTCCACATTGCGTCTATATTCTACAGAACAGAAATTACAGTTTATTTCCTGTTTCTATACTACTGTATAGAGCTGTTCTCGAATGTCATCACGTTTCAACGGCCTACAGATTAACGCTGAAAGACCCGAACATCAACATATTCAAGAACTTGGCACGGTCAGTAAAACAGAAGTGTCTCTTATCCCACAGTACTAAGGGGAGGCTTTCATTTTCTTTTCGTAGGCCTTTGGACCAGCAGGACTGACGAATCCTAAATTCCTCAACGCAACGCCAGTCCATTGCAGAACTAACATTGGAGCATTGAACGGATGAAATAGATAATTCATAGCTCGCCATCTGGGGAGCCTTTTTGACAATAACTCAGATGCAGGCGAATTGTTTGATAAACGGAGCCTTGACAGTCTTGCCATTTAGTCATCGTAACTGAGTGTTTATGTAGCTCCACTAAGAGCAATATCTTCAGAAGTTCTTGGTCCGACTTGACTACGTAAGACGAATGTCATCTCGTTTCTTATTTACTGCTGTGGAAAAGAGGAAGACGAAGGTAGAGAACTTACGGTAAGATTTTGCATGGTAGCCTGCTCCAGAGTGAAATGTCTCAGGGTCCAATTTACCACAAAATATACAAATACTGTTTAGGCCTACGCTGAATAATTTCTGTTTCTACATAAAGAGTCTTTGTTTCTCTTTTCTTAAACGAATAACGGAATGCGTGCAGTAAAACAATTGGAAGCCAACTGCTAGAGCGCGGAATACCATATGCTTCTGAGTTTTAAATTCTTTCTAACTGAAAGCAACAGTTTCGTTGAAGTACCACCTGCTTCTAAATTGCATGCGATTGTCTTTTACGATGGCAACAGAGACGACTACCGATCGCTTCGCCAACAGGTGGTCGACATGGTTCTTGCAACCGAGATGACAAAACACTTCGAGCATCTTAACAGATTTGTCAGCGTCATCAACCAATCGCAGGATGGAGACACAGATGTAAGTATATCACGAAATTTACGTCTTACCTTACCTCACCTTGGTGCTTTCAGAAGGGTCTTTTAAAGGCGCTATATAGCTGCAGATATATGCACACCTCGTGGTAACAACAACTTACTCTATCTCAGAATAATGTCAGGTAAGATGAGGCTGCATCACCTTGATGCTTAAGAATCAAAAGCGCGACCAGAGCAGACAATTAGCATAGTGCAAACGATTCCTACAGATTGTACACTGTACAGGCAGCTGACTGCAGTTGAATCGTTGACAATTCTCAGTGTATTGTACAGCAGTACAATATTGTGCAGTATTCAACAGTGCTCGGTGAACTGTTGCCATGCATAAAAAAAATTATCGATGCATTGTCTCTATGACAACACATCTCGATGTATTGTTCCCATGGCAACAGTTTTCGGTGCACTGGTGCCATGATAAAAATTCTCGGTGCACTGTTCCTATGGCAACACTTCTCGATGCATTGTTCCCATGGCAACAGTTCTCGAAGCACTGTTGCCATGATAAAATTCTCGGTGCTTTGTTCCTATGACAACACTTCTCGGTGCATTGTTGCCATGGCAACAGTTCCCGGTGCATTGTTGCCATGGTAAAAGTCTCGGTGTTTACTGTTGCTATGACATTTCTTCGTCATGTGTTTTCCGCTCAGAATGGATTCGATATCGTCAACGGTGACAGTTCCGATCGTCTGTCGACGATCGAGAACCAGACGCTCGTCAAGAGGATGATGATCAAATGCGCAGACGTCTCGAACCCCGCTCGACCTCTTGACCTCTGCATCGAATGGGCGCGAAGAATCGCCGAGGAATACTGCCATCAGGTAGCCGCTTATGACGTCAGTTGTCAGTCAAATGCCAAGACAAATAACGCACGAACGTCGACTTAGAATTGGACTCTTTTCGTGTCGCCTTTTTCTGTCTAACTGGGCTTTTACTACTGTTCCGCGATTCTTCTAAGTAATGCTATGCAATGTAGAGCAGTGTAATGTAAGGTAGTGTGATGTGATGAGATGCTAAGTATTGCGTTGTATAATAAATTGTATTTATAAATTTATAAAGCGCCTCTCACAGTGAACACCAATAAGATGCGATCACAGTGCGAAAGAAATCGAGCGAAAAGAGTGGTCTTAAGACAGCGAACGGAAGCACCTGGACCACCGGTTAATATCAAAGAACGAGTTGGTGTAGGGAGTTGGTTCCATAGTGAAGGGCCAATGAAGGCAAAAGCCCGAGATTTAGCCATAGCAGTCCTCGCTTGTGGGACAAGAATGTCAAGGCGAATAGTGATATTCTTCTGGTTGTTGCCGTCTTTTGAGGTTCTGTGAGTAGTTAAATGGGATAGACCAAAGTAAGTAAGTAGAATCAAACAATAGTGAAGTGGTGGAATTAGTCGTGATCATGACTCACTGTCTGGTGACGCTGTATTTTTTTTAAATAGACGGACGCCGAGAAGGCACAGAATCTGCCGGTTGTGATGCCAGCGTTTGACAGCAAGGCTTGCAACATTCCTCGCACGCAGATCACCTTCATCGATTTCTTCATCAACGACATGTTCGATGCTTGGACGAGTAAGATTCATCATCATCATCATCACCATCATCATCATCATCATCCATCATCATCATCATCATCATCATCATCATCATCATCATCATCATCATCGTCACCATCATCGTCATCGTCACGTCGTCGTCGTCGTCGTCATCGTCATCGTCATCATCGTCATCGTCATCGTCATCGTCATCATCATCATCATCATCATCATCATCATCGTCATCGTCATCGTCATCGTCATCGTCATCGTCATCGTCATCGTCATCATCGTCGTCGTCGTCATCGTCATCGCCATCGCCATCGTCATCGTCATCGTCATCGCCATCGCCATCGCCATCGCCATCACCATCACCATCACAATCATCACCATCACCATCACCATCACCATCACCACCATCACCATCACCATCACCATCATCATCATCAACATCATCATCATCATCATCATCATCATCATCATCATCATCATCATCATCATCATTGACAGCAGCAGCAACACTGGCATCCCTAATATCTGCGTTATAGTTATGTGGATCCGACATGTGATGGACGGTGGCGTCTCCTCACTAGCTCAGACCGCATTTCGTTGGGATGGTAGATTTTTCTTCAGTTCCAATATCCTTCATCGCTGCTTCCAACCAACCAAAAATTGCACCCTATTAGTTACTCAAGCTTCTAAACTGTACGTTTTTACTAAACGACCAACTAGATCAGTCTGCATTTGACTTGTTTGTTGATGGATTAATTGATAGAATGATTAATTTAAAGGTTGCGTTTTCAGACTTTTGTGGCTTGCCGAACATGTCGCAAATGTTGAAGGATAACTATCAATACTGGAAACGACAGGAAGAACTCGTAGCGAGGGAACTCATTGAAAAGGCTCAGCTCAATGGAACGGATTAGACTCGGACTCGAACAATTCAGAATACTCAATATATAACTGAGTCAAATACTCAAAGGAACTGGACCAATTCAACCGCAGACGGTTACTTTGCTTCTTATAGCAGTTCAGCGTACAGCATGCAAATGAGAATTCGTGTAAAATAGCTGTATTTGCTGCAACAATCTTTGCCAAGAAGGGTTAGCACTGTAATACAAATCTGCAGAGTTTTTGTTAGGAAACCTTCGCTGTAACTTGGCACGAAGAAAACTCTGGAAGTTACAGCGCAAACTGGATTGAAGAAGATTATACTAGCAATGCTCTAACCAGAAATATCGAACACGAGGAAGCTAATAATCACCTGATATCATCAAGAGGTGGAATTCAGTTATAACTCGGAGTCGAGTCGACGTAATAAATTCTCTCTTCGATCTTCAGTGTAAATCTCCAGCGAATGGAAGACATATTCTCTGCTTGGATTATTAACTGTGACGGACAACAGTCTCCGATAAACCAGTGTATTTATATCATCATCATCGTCATCATCATCATTCCAACGTTGACTTTTTTGTTGTGACTTGAGACATTTCAGAATAAGGTGAATCCGAATGAAGGCACTTTTTGTCGTGAACTAAAACTAATTAATATTTTTGAATGATGCGTTGAAAGAGGAAGTGTTTCAGCCTCTGTTCCATCCTGGTTGCTTCACTTAGAGAAAGGGGCATGAGCCTCGACGGGCGATAAACATAGAACTAAAATATCCAGCTGGACCTTACTTGCCTAGCAGAAATATGTTGCGATATATATGTGGATCTTCAGAGGCGATGTAAGGTTTAAAACACTTTTGACCGATCAAAACCTAACAGATAAACACTTGTTACAGAGTTCTGCTGCAAATCGGATAAGTGTTGCATTTGCAAACTGTGGGTCGATCGCCAATTGTGATATTCGATTCCGTGTATGCATATAGTATGTATAAGTGAATTTATGTATTTATGTTGGCATGTATGCATCTAATAATTTATGTATGTACTGTGTCTGCATGTATGTATGTTTGCATGTATGTATGTAAGTATGCATGCATGAATGTATACGCGTATGCATTTATATATGTATTTACTATACATGCATATAATATATATGCATGCGTGCATGCATGTACGTATCTCTATGTTTGCATGTGTGTATGTATGTGTGTATGCTGGTATGTATGTATGTTGCATGAAAATGCATCAAAGCCAAAACAACCTCTGCAGCTGAAAATGACGATTTTTAAGAGATTATTTAAAATATTTAGAATTCCTTGGTCTGTCTACGTTGTGCAACTGCCTGAATTACAGTGATACCTGAGTAAAGACATTTGAAGGTTGAAATCTTGTTTTTTCCCAGGCAAGTCTGGAATTAGCAAAGCAATCTTTGCTTTTAAATAGAATTATACTTTGGTGTAATTGTAACTGAAAAGTTTGATATTCGTTTTCAGGGCAACTAGTCGAAGACACTCTAAGCATGTACTTCAACGCCTCCTACCTCCACTCTGACCACTCTCCTTTCACCAATTAAGACCTAGAGCCCACAACCATACTCTCCCACCCAAAGACAACTCTCAATTTATTCCAAGATCCTATTTAAAAATATTTACTAGTTTATTTTAAAATTTTCTAATTACTTTTCATTATCCACTATCACTCATGTTAGCATTTCTGCGTATTGTCAGATTGCTTTTCTCAATTAAACAAATACACTACGATGTTAAAAGTAGTTAAGAACAGGGAGGAGATAATCGGTTAGCAAGCAGCGCTCAGATTACTAGAGTCGTTACCAGTGATTGATCAGCCGCAGACATACGGATCCAAACTAACGGATTCTCATCCGGAGTTGACAGATGGCACCAAGTTCTGGGATCTCTTAAACTGCGTTGCATCGAGTGTGTGAGGAACAGCGACAGACGATGATAATTCATCACTTAAGGCACATACGGTTGATTCATACATGCAATGATACCAGAGAAATCGAAGGACGTGTATCCTGATGATGTTGCCGTTTATGCAACCTATCGAACCCGTGTAACCAATGCTCTGTGTTCTATACTGGGCAACTCCAAACAGCGGGACCAATTTAGTTCTTTTGGAGTTATCCCTTTGATTGATTTTTTGCTGACTTAATTGCGATTGCTTTTGTTGCCTGATCCACAAACCGTTGTTCAGTTCACTTCAATCGACAAGAAAGTAAGCTGCTGGTAGTTTCAATGCAGCATTTAATGGAACCACAACAAACAGTAACTTAAATGATGGCTGCATGCATGCAGACATAATCAGTTCCTGTACCCAAATCAACAAACCACGAAATCGTAATTGTAATCTTGAGGTTTCTACTGCATTCAACAAGTGAAGTGGCGGAAACCAGCTTATTCATAGGCTCTCAGTTAAAGCAAAACCGATAGGAAGGTAAGGTCAATATCGGTTCTGAGTCATTCTGTTTGCCATTCTACCGAATTTTCACGGACTGACATTTCGTCGAAAATGACAGCAATGGACCACATGACGACGAACTCTTTTTGGCGAAGGAACTAGACTCAGAAAGCATATAGGGCCTAGTAGGGGCCTACTAAACATGAAAAAATGCAACCACTTACAACTCATATCACTCCACTTCAAACCTTATTCATACACTTTCAAAATTGTTACACTTCTTTTGACATGTTTGATCAATGGACGGATATTGATTAAAAGAAATTGCTTTACTTGATGCACTCCACAGTATTAACCACCTACGCCATGTACCGAACCATTCGGTAGGTGCGCTGGGTCTGCAATCGGAAGGTTGCACGTTATTTGCGCACATATGCCTTTGTCACAGTAATGTGCTATTTCTAACTAAGGTAAGTTGACGTCAATGACTGTAGGCCCCTATAACATGATGAGTTCTGCGATGTATTGCACCGTGTCCAGGACATTGCCGAAGTCACCCATGCTCTCACTAACAACGTGGGAGCGTTACTTACTCCACATTAGCTTAATAGATTGTTTGATTTTGAATTACGGCAATTAATCTCTTGCCTCAACAGGCTCTAAGGAGTCTAAGGTCTTGTTACTTTTCGATACATAGTTTCCTGAGAACAACCTCACGTGCACATTGTTATATTTTGTAAATATCAACTATGCAGTTTCAGAGCTAAATAAGTAACCTCAAAGGCTTCAGCTGTAAACCTAGACGTCCATCCACTATGCCATATCCTCATCTCGTTCCTTGCGCTCTGCTGATTGGCTAGATCTTTTTGTTCCTAGGACTAGGACTGCCTTGGCTCAACGCCGGGCATTTGCTGTGGTTGGTCCTTCTACTTGGAATGACCTTCCCCTCATTAAGGGCTAAAACTAATGACTAGTTTTTCCTCTTTGGTCTCTCGTTCTTTAAAGTTAACTCTTTTAAAGACGTTTCTTTCCCCCCGGGTTTTTCGTGCTGAGAGCGCTTCTGAATAGTTATTCTGAGAGTGGCGCTATATAAATCTTTAGATACAATACAATACAATACAAAATTTTGGAAGGGGTAGCAGTGCTCCACGAAATAAGCATTGAACAAAGGCAAAGCCTACGATTCTCGTAAGCCTTTGAACTTTAAAATTGCAGAGTCATGGGAAAACACCGCAGTGTATCATGGTGCAGTTCTTGAACTGAAGAGTAGAGCTTCGTTTAACACTTGACTCGTAATCTACCTAAACGCAGTGCTTAGTCATGTCTACGCCTACAGGTGAGGCGTTAATGTTGGTACTTGACCTTATAAGCTGTTTGTTGTGCTCTTCATAGTTGGCAGATTTATTTCCTCTAGAACTAACTTGAACTGAGCGAGCGTTACTTTGCTATAATATAAAACTCATTTGTTGCATTTCAAGAAGATCCTCATACTTCATATTGATAGGCCTACTACAAAGACTTAAAGTATTCGAATAACTATGAACAACCACATACCATAGTCTACTAGTCTGTTGCTTGAGGGTACACATGTTCTTGTCCAACATCTGACACTGTAGTCGCAGCTGGTGATCATAACGTTTCTCTAAAGAACATGATGATGTCGTATCTCCTTCCGCATAATTATGGGCTGGACACCCAAATATTTCACAAACAGCATCTTCTGCTAACCTGTTTCTGGAGTCGTGCATTTGGAAACTTGAAGATGAGAAATGTTCCGAACAAATAATTGCCTTTTTCTGACATCTTATTGCAGTCAGCCACTACTTCGTTTTGAGCGAAGCATGATATGATGAAGGTATTGTATCCAAAAATAGCTTACCTAGAAAAAGATACTTCGAACCACCCTTCGAATGTCGATTGGTGCAGTTTTACACAAAAGAGGACTCAACGTGGTATATTTCGGAATTTGATGTCAATAGAAATCCGCTTAAACTTGCAGTTTGCACAAGATTTTCTGGAGATGTAGTCTATGATGGGTTTCGAAAACCGGAAACTGACTCAGATCCGTAGCTTCGATCAACAGTTACTTAATATTCTAGATGTGTTTGAATTCAAATGCAATTGGAAAAAAACTTAACAAAGAGACGTCGTTTAAAAGTGAACAGTTTGTGGCACCAGTTTTAGATTCTCTTGAGTAGCGAGGAGACTACCGTTCTTCGCACAAGAGGAAGTTTGGGAATCGTGCTTTTGCTGTCACCGGACCTAGAGAATGGAGCAGTCTCCCAGCTATAATCCGTCAATGTTCACCTGCTACTCAATTTAAATCAAAATTAAAACTCATCTATTCTCATTACACTATAGCTAAGAACACAGCGCAAACGCGCTTTCGTGCAACTCTTGTCTTGTTAAAGCGCGCTATAAATTTCTAATTGTATTGTATTGTATTGGTATTGTACTTGTTTTCGTTACGTTTTCTGCCCTGTTTTGCGTAAACCTATTTTGCATGCCTGTGAAAAATCACGGATCCTGTGACTCGTGAAAACTGCAGAATGGCAATTCTGACATGTAATTTGTAGGTGAACATTTACATAGCGCCTCTTCAAGAAAGCTCAACGGAGGTGTTCCCGACCTAACAAATCAAGATAGCGGTTCTTTACTGATTATAATTATTACCGTTCCTATAAAAGTGGTGGATCGTGCAACATACAATGAACGGTTTCTTCACTTGTTGTTTGGAACCGAAATGCTCAAATGGTCATGACCTAAAGGAACAGGTCATTGGCAGATTCTTTAACTGCTTAGCAAAAACTTTTCAAATGATCTTACCATCAGAGTAATTCCTAAACATAAACCTCTGGCAAAGAAAAGAAAAATCACAAAAAATCGCAAAGCTGTCAATTTCTTTACGGTGAAGTTTCACATGGTCTCTTCCTATATACAGTGAAGTCTGTGCAGGCGAGGAGATGCCTGCTATAGGTAATTTGTGTGGCATAATTATTTCTGTTTAACTCTAAGTCTTCTACTTTATTTCTCCTCTGCTCTTGTGATTGTGCACATTAAATTTTATATAAGTTGGTTTATAGTTCTTAGTCTAGATTATTTACTGATATTTTAAGAGCCATGGCGCTTTTAAAGACGCCAAATAATTGTCTAGACAAATTAAAATCTTCAACTAGGCTGCTTACTAACATTTGAAAATCCAATTAGTAGGCCTATGGCTTTTCAACCGCTGCACACAAGCCTTACTTTGCAGTGTTTATCACTGCCGCAATAGGTCTCGAACGGAGACGGCCGACAGGCTGGCAGCCGCCTCTCCATTGGTATCTAGCCTTCCTTGGCCTAGCAGAGGTATATACGTATTGAACAGCTTGTTATCAGCGAATATCATCACATTCAGGCCACGTGAGGTACAATTTAAACAATGCCCCGATAACTAGCTACTGACCGATAATTAATTGATCTACAGGTCAAATGATATTGAATTGCAGTCAGTGACCTCATCCTGCATGAGGTGTCTTCAATACATTCCTTAGCCTCTTAGCCAATAATTTTGACTAGCATTTTGGTTTAAACAATAAATAAAATTCAGATTGTGTAACCTTGTTGCGTTTGTGTCAACGAGTCTGTGCAATAAAGGAAAAGGTAGTAGTAGTAGTAGTAGTAGTAGTAGTAGTAGTAGTAGTAGCAGCAGCAGCAGCAGCAGCAGCAGCAGCAGCAGCAGCAGCAGCAGCAGCAGCAGCAGCAGCAGCAGCAGCAGCAGCAGCAGTAGCAGCAGTAGTAGTATGTTAGCGTACGTAGATGCTAAATAAATGTCACGTTTGCGAGCGGTAGCCTACTGGTCCACAATATTCGCGTTAAATTAATTATTGCTATTGAAAGTAGCAAAAGCTTATAAATAATTAATTCGACTAAAAGCGAAATCTTAATTAAAAGTTTTGTGGAACATGACCTACAATGGCAATCCAGAATCAAGCAAGAGTTTTATTTGTATATTCAGACACTGCTGTAACATACTTGAACGGATAACAATGAAGCAACTGAACTGGAAACTGTCGACTAAAACAAATGCATGCGATTGAATCACAAGTTTGATTAATTAATAAAAAACCAGAAATTGATTCCTTACAGAATGAAGCACAATAAACATCGAGAGTTGATTAAAACTTCACTGACTCTGTGCAGTCCAGAACAATTATTGTTCTGCTGCTGTCAAGTGAGTTATTAATTACGACCTTAGGTCTGTCTATAGATACGGACGAACAAGAGTAACAAAATGAGGTCAAAGGGTCGATGTTAATCAGACTTTGATTGACATAGGTCGATAACTACTAGACAAATTGTATGTAAGAAATCAAAAGCATTTACTGATGAAAGTGACACTCCGCAAAAGAAGAAGACGTTTCTTTCAAGTAAAATGCAGTGTAAGTATACCAAGTATTAAAGTCCTATTATACTGACAATCCTAGATAAGCCAAATGCCAACAGAAGTCGTGTGGTTGTACGGAAAGGAAATATAATAATTATCACCTGGAACGACCTCAAAAGGCTCTTCCACCACAGCTACCTGCTAAGCACGACAGAACAACCTAACGCATCAGTGCGATGCACCGAATCGAAATAAATTAACACCACAATAATAATCAGATTCAAGCCACAAGATGCGACGGTATACAAATAGCAGTAACAACAATATAGCACATTGCCAAGCACGCAAGAGTTAGACTGGACTCAAGCAGATGAAACGAACGGAAAAACAAGACTTACAAAACCGGGCCAATACACAGTGACACACACAGGTCGTCCAACCACCTGATTTCTTGTGCATCCGAGAAACTGCAGTAAAAATGGTATCAGTAGAACTCGTCTTCGACTTGAGGGGGCGCTGTAAACATGAGTTTCTGCTCGGACAGACTGCGCGCTTCATTGCACTGAACGCTGATCGTCCATCCGCGACAGGAACCGTCCTCATCGCCCTGGACGCTTCCGTTCTCGCCCGTCGGAGAGATGTTCGTGATGTCCACTCCGGAGTCGAAGCGCTTCAAGGACCCCGTCGAATGGTCGTGGTGTCGTTGGTCACCAGGGCCAAGCGGAAGTGGAATTCTTGTAGGTGGTCCCAGTCGGTCGTCCTTTCTGGGTTTGGCCTTGACGCTGTCGCCCTGTGCCACCAGATCCACGTTGATCTGAAGACAGTCCACGTCGCTACTTTCCTTGAAGCCGTTCAGAGGCACCTGTCTTGGCATCTCTTCGCTGCTCTCGATCCCTGATGTTCTTGAGGCAAGGTTTGGGGTTGGGGGTCGCTGAAGAGTTAGACGGACGTCAGAAATGTCGCCGAAGCTCTTCGACAGACCCTGGGCGCTCTTCCCTCTTCCGAGAGAGCCGCCAGCGGCGAAGCTTTCACGACTCCCGCTCAGCGCCCGCTCCTTGGAAACGACGTTTTTCGGTCGCGAAGAAGAACGAGGTCTCGCATCACCAGTAGACCGTGACGAGGCATCGAAGCTTAACCTCGGTCGAAGGTCTGATCCCGGTCCGCTCGTCGTCTGCTGTTTGGGGTCAGCCGACCAAGAATTGCTTTCTTTACGCGGAACCATCTTATGACTTCGATCCAAAAGCGATGAGGATGCTGGTCTGTATGATGACCTTGGTACTTTTTCATCCGACGGGGTTTTTGCTGAAGGGCAGGGGGTCCGAAGGGATCGTTGCTTATCGTCCTTGTCTTCCACTCCAGGACGAAACAGTGAGCGAGATGGTGACGTCTCTAAATCAACCCTCTCCCGACTCCGGCAACGACCTTGCATGACCTTTGAAGAGGAAGGCGTTGCGGGGTTCTTCTTACTGGACGCAGATCCGCTGACAGATTTCTTGTCGGACTGGTTCTTGTCTGGTTTACCACCGACGGCGGGGCACTTCTGACCGAGCTCGACGTCTCTGTACTGTTCGAAAAGCATCTCCATTCTCGCGTTCAAATCCTCGTCTTCAGGTGGAGCCGGTTCCGGGTAATCGTCGATGTGCAGGAGGGTGAAGGACACGGATGGCTGGAGCGAAGCCGACCTCCTCAGCCGAGATGGATGCTCCTCGTCGTCGTCGTCCTCGGTTCCTGGCAGGACCCTGGCCTCGTCCATCGGGGAAACATCCAGCGAGGACGACCTGCAATCGCCCGTCCACTTATGTCTGTAGTTGGGCAGAAGTTTGTCGGCGGTTATTCCCAGTCGTAATCCGTTCAGTTTCTGAGTTAGGTTTCCGCTTGAGCGACTCGCTGCTCGCGTCAGCTGAGCGCTGTTCTTGGTGGCTTTCCGCTTGTCGACGTTCGATTTGGAAAGGATGACATTCGGAGTGCTCTTCGTTCGGGTGGCCGTGGACAGAGGGCGCGTACCGGTCGAACTGCTGGCCGTTGCTGGCCTTGGTTTCTGCTGTCGAAATGGACTGATCAGTTTCGTCGAATCCATTGAACTGGAACGTGGAAAGGATCCGGACGGCGTCACCGACCGTGAAGAGGACGTCGTCACCCGTCCAACTCCGCTTCCGCCCTTGGTGCCAGAGTTCTTGTCCGTGTCGAGTACTGTGGAACTGGAGCCCGTCCGGACAAGAGCCTGTCGATTGCTCGGTGATTGTCCTCTTGGCGGGGAATTGCCTCGACTCCTAGTTGACGACAGCAGGTCTCCGCTGCTTCTGAAGGTCTTGTTGGCCCGTGCGAGACTGGGAGACGCTGAAGAAGGTCTGGGGTCCAGCCTCTTAGTTACTGATGGCTTCGCGGGTCCGTTCAAGCGATTCCCTTGACTTCCTTGAGTCTTTGAGGGCTGACTATCACCAGCTGTCGACGACGGAACGGGGCTTGGGCTTCGTCTGGACACTGGCCCCGTTCGGGAATCCGGTTTTTTCGTAGTGTGCAACGGACTTTGTGGTTTGGGTTTCAGAGGCGGAGGCGGTTGGTCCTGACTTCTTGGTTTACTTTGCTTCTCTGGTTGCAGCGTTTCCCTCGAAGGATGCTTCTGAGGACTTCCTTTGCTCCTGCATCAGAACATCATTCATTCATTAATTCTGAGAATTTATATAGAGCCTCTTCAAGATGCCTACTCAGAGGCGCTCTCTGCGCTAGCCTATTATGGTGTTAACTTGTTAAGTGTCATTACGAACGAAATATTAGACCAGTAAGCAAAACAATTAATCCAGGCATCAAAGGTTTATCAATGAAAACAGTTAAATACACAGTAAGGAGCTAAGCCAGAGATACTACAAAACGGTAAGGTATTGGTAAGGTAAAGTAAGGTAAAGTATAGTAAGTAAAGTAAGGTAAGGTAAGGTATGCGCCTAGAGTGTTCTCTAAGTGTCCTTACTTTTGAACTGATGTGATCAATCATTGACTGACAGCTCGTAAATGACAGCGCTATGGTAATTACTATAACAGATTGGTTACATTAGAGAAGTAGAGAGTGTTGACTGATTTAGCGCAATCACTTTTGAGGTAAAGAAACACCGGTCTTAGACAGTCAGTGAACTTACCAGACCGATGGACTGTCTTTGGCCTGCGTCGTGCTGTGGGCATCTGCGGCGGCGGAATGTTGTGAGGGACATGATGAGATGCCATGTGACAAGGACGCTGCCACAAGTGGCTTCGATTGTTCGGTTGCATGCATCGTTGAGGGTTTCGAAGCAAACGCCAGCATACCTCTATGCTCTGCAATTCAGCAACACAAGCTTCATTATAATTCCCTTTCATAATCACCAACACATTAAAAACGGCACAAAACAGCAACATTACTGATTGAAATGCAAACTAAGTCTCTTTTGAAAATTTCCACTTAAATGCCCTCACATGAAACCATCTACGCGTTTGTGTTTGTGTGAGTCATGCACATGAAGTAGCCTATAATTACAAATGTATCATTAATTTCTACCACTGAGTAAACTATTCAACGACGCAAAAAACCCGAAGGCAAAAACAAAGGAATAAGTGAACAAATCAGCGATCCGTAACCTTTTGACTTGCACCGACAGGGGTCGTATCTGTCGAGAAAGCACTCGAGCGTATCCCATCCACCACCGATGCGAACCATGACGTGGTTTCGTAGAATCTAAAAATTTAGCCAAATTTTCACATTTCTACCCAATTTTTATTCAGTCTTATGCAATATAACATCCAAGAGCTACAGTAGCAAAATAGACCATTTTATGTGATACTATTTGCCTTATTGCAATTCTCTATCTAAGGTGTCCATACGCCAGCCATTAGGCCCTATATCTTTGCATAGATACCAATATACCTACAGATGTACAATTCTCTCTTAGATGTCTACAAACCCACCCTATTCATTATTCCCCATGTTGTGAACCCGCTTCTCCCTCCTGTAAAGAAACTCCCCTATTCCCTGCGTCCCAGACCGCATGACCGAATTGTCCCACGGACCGATAACTAAAGAGGAAAACATTTTTAACAAGAATGCTTTATAATGTTTAATTTCATGTAAAGCAAAGTGCGGTTATGCAGTTGGGTAAATAAAGAATATACGTACTTACTTAATTATTTACTAAGTCAGTGGATCCCAACCTCAGGTGCCCGCATCTGACGGGTGCTGCTGATAGAGGCGCACCATAAATGAGCGATTAGCTGACATAACCTTAGAGTTATATTAGATTCCAATGAGTTTTAGATGCGCTGTTTACTAACCCTGAGAAAGATCAGTGACAATGATTCGCCAAATCGGTATTTTCCCTCTGACACTCGGATCATCGGAAACTGGTGTTCACAGGTGCAAGCGCTAAGGATAAGACGCACCTGTTGTCAGTTACAAAACAAAGCAGTTCATGTTCAGCCTTATCTAAGTCAATGCAATAGGTTGTCCTCAGGTCAACATGAGACTTTATATGAAACCTCTAAACGAATGAATGAACGGACGGTATGCACATGCAATCAATTATGTGGCCAAAGTAATTAATTGTCTGGTACAAGAATGCAATGAATGCGACCAATGGCACTCAAGGTCTTCATCTTCCATTGTCAGGCAGACCACGTACACCTCACATTGGCTTTATAACCAGAAAAAGCCTACAGGGATGTAGACTGAGACCAATGGCGTCTTACTGTAGCAAGTGCTTGGTAAGAACAAACCTATCTCATCGGAAGTATGCCTCGTGGCAACAGAGAAGGACACAGGTTTATTACAGAGTTCGTACAGCGTTGCCTCGCAGGAGGGAGGCAGCATCCATGGGACCAAAAGAAGTGAGGACGGACGCAGAAGATTGGTTATGGGAATTGTATGATGGCTATTTGCCCTCTGGCTGTCGAGTTCATGAGTCTAGGAAGTCAGTCAGTTGTCGTAAAAGTCACCCAAGTAATTGAGAGAGAGAGAGAGAGAGAGAGAGAGAGAGAGAGAGAGAGAGAGAGAGAGAGAGAGAGAGAGAGAGAGAGATATAGAGAGATATAGAGAGAGAGAGAGAGATAGAGAGAGAGATAGTGAGAGAGACAGATAGAGACAGACAGACAGACAGACAGAGACATGGACCCACAGAGACAATGACATAGACAGACACACAGTGAGACACAGAGAGACAGACAGACAGGGAAAATACAGAAACAGAGAAAGAGAGCTTTGGCAACGATAGTGGGATAACAAAGAGAAGGAATTATGAGGAAGAGAGACAGACATAGACTGAGACAGAGACAGAGAGTCAAAGAAGAGGAGAGATGGACGAGAGAAACGGAACATTAGAGGTCTCTGCAATTTGGAAATCATTATTTATGATAACTTTTTTGCCATCATAACAAAAACACCATCAACAACAATGGCATCGCCGTTGCAATCAGAATAACATCAACAAGAACAGAAACAACAACGACGACGACGATGATAATGATAATAATATGATTATAACTTTTTACGGCGATTCGTGTGTTTTGTCTCATATATCAACTTCAAAAAGACAACAGTAGTGATTATTACAGGTGTCACGACAATTCGTCTACAGACTTTTCGTCTACGACACTTTGTCTACAGACACTGCGTCTACCGACATTTCGTCTACAAAGTTACTTGATATTGTCACTTTAAAATGGAAGCTGGATTGATGAGAAACACTATTTCCCTAAATGGAAGTGGGATTGATGAAAACATTCCTGTGTTGAAATAGAAGCTGGATTGATCGAAATACTTTTTCCCTTAAAATAGAAGCTGGAAACCAAGCTGGATGCATGGATTAAACTAAGTTTTCATTCAATAGAAGCTGGATTGATGAAAATAATCTTTTCAGTAATCAGAAGCTGGATTCCTGAGAATCATATAGCACGTTTTAGCGAAACTATACGAAAGTGGCCTCTGTTGATTAGCCGTAATGGATACAGATACACTTGTAGACGAAATGTCGGTAGACGAAGTGTCTGTAGACGAAGTGTCGTAGACGAAAAGTCTGTAGACGAATTGTCGTAGACGAAAAGTCTGTAGACGAATTGTCGCGGAACCATAATTACATTATAGTTCAATTCAATTCAATTCAATTCAATTTATTATAGTTTATAATGAAGACGACTGCTGCTGATCTTGATGAAAATGAATATAATGATAAGGTGCTGCTGTTTTTGATGATGATGGTGACGATGATTGATGATGCTTATAATTATGCTGTTGCTGATGATGATGTCGTTGTTTTTGCCGTTGCTTATAATGATGGCGGCGACGACAATGATTCAATTCAATTCAATTCAAATTCAAATTATTTTATTACAACCAAGTTATTACAGTAAAGCAGAGAATGTGAAGAAACAAAATACACTGGCAACAAATGGAGGCCCAAAAGGGATGGAGATCCCGCTAGGGAGGGTCACCCATATAGTAATTTCCATAAACATTACGAGGTAAGGCAATAGAAAATATTAAAATAGAACCAGTTGGTGACTGGGCGCAACTAGCATTAAATTGTCAAGAAACAAGTGATAGGACAATCTTAACTATAAACTTAACTAGAACCTTAAATAAGCGCGGTTATATTATGCACTTCCAGTGGCAGCAGCTGTTTAAATTGATGAAAGAAGAAATGCACGCAATCTCTTTTTGAAAACCTGCAGATTACTGGAGAAACAGATATCTGTTGGCAATGCAGAACAGTTATGGGCTCTCGTGCATTCCACGCCTCTGCTCCAAAGGAATGGAATCGACTGCCACTCTCTCTTTGTAGCTCAAATTCACTTCCTTCCTTCAAAAAACTCACTATTTCTCCTTGGCTTTCAAGGATTTGGAAACCTAATTGCATCCTCACCTGGCGGCTGACTATCCGCGCCTCAGATTCACATTTCGGTGTGACCTTGCGCGCGTTACAAATTTATTTAATAATAATAATAATAATAATAATTCCATACTGCAGTGCCATATGTGATTTTATGGTAAATCGTCGAGTGTTAGACTGGGCTTTAACAGGACGAGATGCTGTTGAATTCCTAGTGAAGTATGTATGAATGTCGGAGGCATGTGGAAGGAAATCCTTAAATACAAGTGGGAGGAGGCCATGCTCTAGGCGATAGAAGAATTCATCAATTTGAAGATCTTTAATCTGGTCTATTCTCAAGAGCCTAAGCTCGCTAAAGGATTTGCCAGTTTGTTCCCATTTTCCAATACCTACAATTATGCGAATAGCCCTCGTAACCTCATGATGATGATGATGATGATGATGATGATGATGATGATGATGATGATGATGATGATGATGAGGATGATGACGATGACGATGACGATGACGATGATGATAATGATAATGATAATGATAATGATGATGATCAACGGAGTCCTACCATTTCGTCTAGAGACATCATATCAACTTCAATCCATGGTTTCTGTTTGCGTGAAGCGGGGGCCTGTGGTTGATTTTGATTGAGGTCCTTTCTCGCTCCATCGGTTTCTTCCTCCTCTTCGTCCTCAGCCATCTCGGCGTCGATCTCTGCCTCGAACTGGACCAACTTGGGCGCCAACATCCCGTAACTGGCTCCCCGTCTGGCCACCTCCAGGACGCAGAGTACGACGTTTCGTTCGTTCTTCCTCGATACAAGGTCCTCCGTTTCGAAGAGCAGGGTGTTTGGAATTCCGAGGACCTGGCGACACCAGGCGATGAAGTTGGAAATGTTGTCTCGAGACTGGAATGACCCTGGTTGAACCCTGCTTCGAAAGACGACGGCGGAGGATGGCAGCTGCACCGGATATCGATTGTTACCGATACGAAGACCCTGAACTTCCCCAGAGCTTCCTTTCTCGTCGGCGGCCAGTTGGCGGGCGATGAAGTTCTGAAGGGCATTGGCGTGCTGGCAGAGGACGATCCCTGTTTCGAGCTGTTCGAAGAAGTCGTCGACGGTGATCGGTAGGTCATAGAGAGCGTTGAACCACTCGGCCAGGTCCTCCTTCATCGCATACAGATACTCGTCCTGCGTCCGATAGGGTTTGACGGACTTGATGTCAAGGCTGAGCGTCACCGTGTTGCCCTCGTCGTCGGTGACCGCCTGACGGGGAGTGGCCGTCGCCGGTTGACCCTCTTCCACCTGGCTGTCCATTCTGACTGGCTGCACCTTCCGGTTCAGCTGGAGAAAAGGCGAGGACGACGATGAAGAGACTGGACTGAGTCCCAGTTCAACCAGAGATCGTTCATAGTCTCGTTTCGATGGAGATGTGCTTCGGTCGACTGACACTGCGCTGCTGAGGCTCCACTTCCTCTCGACTGTCAGATTCACACAAACAAAATCATTGTCACAATGTAACAGAAACTGGCAGATGATAACAACAGGCACTTCTGTGTCGAATGAACTTCATGAAAAATTGTCTGGTAGTTAGACTAGAAAGGGCAGAAATTTGGTTCGAGATTTCTGTTCCCCCAGCGCCCCCTAGCCAACTCAGCTATAGTGAGTACACTGACCGTACACTTTCGGTGGGAAGATCAGACGGTGAGGGAGAGTATTGGCCACCCGCCCTCATATGCCGAGGCTAAGAAAATGAAGTCGCTAACGCTTCATACCCATGGCTGCCTCAGGGTTAGCTTAAGGGACTGCTCTTCTTCTTCTTCTCTTCTTCTTCTTATAGACTCATTGTCTACCTGAGTGATGTGCTGTCAAAACAAATTCAAGAAACTTCTTCACAGAATTGAAAAGCAAGTCTCGAAATGTCTTACGCTCATTTAATTTAACTCAGCTGTGAACATTTCAAGCTAGTCTAATTTCCTAAAATAACAACCTTATACAAGTGGACATCAAAAGTCCAATTTCACATCAAATGTAGCCCAAACCTTTAGTCATTCACCCTATACGACATACTTTAAAATCTAGGTTTATTTTAACGATGTTATTGTTACTGCTAATAACAATCCTTTCTAAATCGGAGCAACATGGTCAGAGAGACTTAATATCTTACAGCGTGGAGACGGGAGGATAGCAGATGACCTCATCGTCATATCCGATCTTCAATCAGTGTGATTTTCGTTAACGATAACGATAACGAAAATGTTCGTTAACGAAAATAAAATGACTTCGTTAACGATAACTATAACTATAACTAAAAATATCATTAACTATAACTATAACTATAACGAAAATAACACTAACGAAAATTCATCTTTATTTTCGTTAATACAAAAAATAAAAATAGGAAGTGCAATATGGACGATTCGACATAAATGAGAATGAAAAATGCGAAATTTTTATTGTGAAATTTGTCAGTTACTTTGGAAACTCTTGTATTCATGAAGCTGACTGTACCCATGCTTCAAAGGTTTTCATAGCTTTGAGTAAATTGTGAAACAGCGTATTAATACGCACAATTTTGCTTATAGACTTAATTATTGTAACTAAGTAGTAACTAAAATTAACTAAAATAAAAATCCATTAACTATAACTATAACTATAACTAAAAAATAATACTAACTATAACTATAACTATAACTAAAATAAAAAATCATTAACTATAACTATAACTATAACTAAAATAAAATCTGTAAGGAAAATCACACTGTCTTCAATCCCTGACTTTCCATCAAACGACATCTTCCGTCATTATGATATTATCGTAGTCCTCGGCATAAAACGAAGTGAGTTCTCGAAGACCTAACTCAAGTTAAACGCAGCTACAATCTCTCTGTCTGTCTCTCTGTCTGGCTGGCTGTCTTCGTCAGAGAGGACTGACCTACGGCCGCCTGTGCCAGGCAACCAGCGCACCTGCAGAGGCCGATAGGAACTGTTGCGTTTAGATTGAACCACAGGTGACTGATATGCGATATGCACAGGGCTACTCGTCAGGTGTGTCCGTGTGTGTGTGTGTTTGTATGTTAGTGTGTGTGTGCGTAGGCCTAGGTGGACGAAAACATAGCTATACCTCTTACGCGTCCTAAAAGCGCTGCGTAATTAATTCAGTTAAGAAATTCTCAAGCAAAACATGAATATTCATCAGTTCAAAATACAACACACACAGTGACCAGCCTTCCTCTGCCTCTCCCCCGCCCCCCCCCCCGAAATGATCACAGACACTAAATGTTCATGCGACACAACAATTCTATGTCATACACAAAGACAGATTCAGATAGAGGTATAATGATAGGCAGAGAGAGAAAGATAGACAGAGAGAGAGAGAAGAGACAGACAGACAGACAGACAGACAGACAGACAGACAGACAGACAGACAGACAGACAGACAGACAGACAGACACACAGACAGACAGACAGACAGAGAGACAGAGACAGAGACAGAGACAGAGACAGAGAAAGAGACAGAGACAGAGACAGAGACAGAGACAGAGACAGAGACAGAGACAGAGACAGAGACAGAGACAGAGACAGAGACAGAGACAGAGACAGAGACAGAGACTAGTGAGCAAAGAGCCACCGAATGAGTTCCGTCTAAACTTAAAGAGATAACAGTAAACATCATATATTTATAAACCAATATTATTCGCGTATATTTAGCTGAGGTCTACATAATATGGATATACATACCACATATACATGTAACTATTAGATCCGCAAAGATGAATTTATAGGCGGTGTTTGAAGCAGTATGTCGAGTGAGCATTATAATCAGCTCTAATTAACGATATCGAGGACTCTTAGCTAGTCTTTCAAGATTTCTGACCTCTGACCTTCCTATTCCAAAAATCGAATGCGCTTTCACTTGGAAATTACAACCATCACCGATCTATCCATCGATCCACCCAACCATCCTTCTTAACCATCCTTCCCAACAATCCTTCCCAACCATGCATCCATCAATCCACGCTTCCATTCATAATTATATGTATACGTTTGTATCTGGACTTTTATATAGCGCATTTTAAGAACCTCTTAGTGGCGTTGTGGGACTTAAACAGGTACATATATATATATATATATATATATATATATATATATATATATATATATATGCCTATGTATGCATCTAACCCTCCATCCATTCATCGAACATTCATGCATCTATCTTTCCATCCATCATTCATTTATCTACCTATCCATTCATCCATCCATCCATCGAACCAACCACCCATCCATCTATTCATCCTTCCATCATCCAACAGCCCGTGTGTATTATTCCTTTCCAGTTAAGCACAACTGGGAAGGATGTTAGTAAAATTTCATGAATACTATAAATAACCCTTGATCAATCAATCACGACACTCTTAAAATAGATTGAGTCATTTATCCATGCATATCTATGCATATCTTTGCATCCGTCTTGACCCTCTTTGAACAAAAACGCTGTCACTGTGTATACACATAGAGACGTGTAGATCTGAACGAATACATAGATGCGATGTAAATGGATTTTGTAAGTTGATTAACGTTTGAAAATCGATAATTGAGAGGAGAAGGCAAACAAAGTCGACTGTGTAATCGATAAATCAGTGGACAGTTCGTCCGCACAAGTGTCCTCTATGCCAAACATCTCGTTTCTTATTCAGCAGGTCATTAATTTCATTAGAGAGACGTTCAGTTAATAAGAGACCATAATTATTGATTTTCCGATCATCGACGAGTATTTAAACGCGGCACAAGAGGTTGGCTAATAAATAACAGGTTTCCTCTTGTTCTAGGTTTATTATTATGTATTGAAGAAATTAATGATAAACAGCTGCATTGGTTGTCTCAAGTTTTGCAAAAAATTATGGCGTTGAGGCTCCATCGCCCGATGTACAGACAGACCAGTTCGTCTAGGTTACATTATTTTACAGTAAGCAGTAATAAATCCTTCTAATAGATAGTGGTAATACGCATACATACGCACGCAAATGTACATTATTATATTCGTTTATTGGTAACAAAACTGATAGTCACACCGCTCTCAGGTACATTGAGATTGTAGTTACATGTTAGTGTGTGCTGTGTGTTTGCGTGTGTGCTTAGGTGTGTGTGTGTGTGTGCGTGTGTGTGTGTGTGTGTGTGTGTGTGTCTGTGTGTAGAAATAATAGTGCATGTATACGGCATTTCTGCCGCTAAGAACAAAATTTATAGTCTAATGTTTCAACTCCTTGTGGTATCGAATGGCATGGTATAGCCTATGGAAGGGCATGGTACGATATGGCATCCATCGGACTCAGGAATGCATGCATCACGCATCGTAGAAGATAATTTTGGAATCGATAATCGATGGGTAGATGCTGGGACGGAGTGCTTTGAGGGACGATTGAATAAACCCCGGTTGATTCACGCATGAATAATTCTTTTCATCGCCTTAAGCTTCTGACGTGATACGGGCGTCGAATCCGAGTCATTCGGAGCCAGAATCATCTCTCATCCAACTCCGCGAGACAGCGCATCCTACCACGGTACATCTTCCACTCGCCAGATGGCCTCTTATGATCATCCAATGTAGTCCGTGAATCACACAAGGGCGGCCGGGCGCCCACGGACGCAAACGCACACACACTCGAAAGCACGCAAACACTTACGCATACAAGCACATACAAAAAAACACACGTACAAATAGACTACTAAACTAGGCACCGACGCATAAACACACTAAGCCAATGAAGACGCATAGTCGCCATGACAGATATATTCGAAATCTCGAAGTATTACAAGAGTCGCAGTCGTAAATTCTGCCTCCTCCCGTTACCCCTTCACCCGATCACAACCCTCGGCAGAACCAGTATCTTATTCCATGACTTCATTCGCCATCCAACCATCATCAGCTGCCATTCAATTGTAGGCTGATGAAAGTAAAAGGACAGCTTCTGTGGCGCCTTAATGCATCTTCACTGGTTCTTTCCAAGGGCGTATTAACATAGAAGTTTATGCAATGTATTTATAACGGCGCTATTAGAGTGAAAAGATGAGGATGTCCTAAGAAATTCAGCTGCACGAATAAGATTATTCATACACCCTTAAGGCTAAAAGAGCAGATTGACAGATTAACTCGTTTTCATGACTGCCTGACTGACTGACTGACTGACTGACTGACTGAACGACTGTCTGAACGACAGACTGAGTGGCTGACCTGCAGGCTGATTGGCTGCATGGGAGGTTGACTGACTGATGACTCTCTGACTGATTGACTGTCTGACTGACTCTCTGACTGATTGACTGACTGTCTGACTGACTGACTGAACTGGCTGACTGACATATATTAATAGGAACGGATGAGAGAGTGAGCAGCGAAGGCAGCAAAGGAGAAGGCTAGGAAGGAAGATCGATTTCAGCTGAAGACGGAAGACATGCATCATCCATGATCAGATGATAACCATTCGCTCTACTATCAACGTACCTGACAGATGTCGCTAGGTGTCTGCCCTCCTCCCTTCGTCTGTAACCCTGCATCACATATTCTCTTAGTCGTTCAGGGTTTGCTAAGACCCTTCAGTGGGGTTAGTTCCTCGCATGTACGGCAACAGATGACCGCCAGCCATGACACACCGACCGATCGACCGACGGGTAGGAGGGGTATCGACCCTGCCTTCTCCCCAGACGCTCTGGATGCAGGCAACTGTCCAGCGAACAATATCTAAATCGATATTAACTCGTTATAAACTATCCTCATCGTTTCACAATTGCTGCCACTCTAGAATTATCGTAATCGTGTGCTCCGATATTTACGAAGCGCTACTCATAGCTAAACGCAGGGTACCAGCTTATTGGCGATTGCTGCGTCAAGTCAGAGAGGTTGTCGAAAGATAGAAGTGAAGAAGAAATTCCGGTTGCCAGAAGACCAACGGGAGACGGAGACTGAGAAACTGTGTAATTGATCGAATCGAATTCTGAAGCACTAGAGTAGATTTTGAGTTGAAGCGGTTTCTGAGTCTGAAGAGATGGTGCATCGTTAGAATCGTTACCCGCGATAGATTTTAACGAGAACAAAGCTGATGGAGACAGCCAGTGCAGCGGTGAGATGTCTGCATGAGTGTAAATATTAATCACGCTTCATAGCTGCTGCTGCTGCAGGAACCATCGGCCACTACGCATACTGCGATGCCAGGAACAGAGTGGCCTGCCTCCCTGCCTGCCCGCCTGTCTGACTGCTTGGCTGAGTGTATGGCTCTTCTAGATCGCCTCCTGGCGTCTGCTTGGCTCGACGGGAAGTCGCCCATTTGGGCCACTCCATCGGAACACGTTAGGTTGGAAGCTTCCAGGCTGCGGAAAATAGTACTCGGTCGTTAGAGTTACGGGAACCTAACGTTATCGGTTTGGTTAGAGGGCCAGTGAATTATTCGTGTAATAGCCTGGGAACGTTATGCTGTTATTCGTCAAAGATAAATCTTACTCCACCCAGTGGGATTTAGACATTCTGATTCAACGCAGGCCTCTCGTAGCAGTAGCAAGTGGATTCATTGATTTCTGGTCGGTGTAGCTTTCGCACTGGCTATCGGTGTCTACGTCTATGAATATGCATTTTATTTAGCGTCTGGATTATTGTTTATTGAGCGGTTTAGGTTCTAGACTGATAGACTGATAGGATCTGGAGATGTCAACAGATTTTTGCTCTTTAACTCACGGCCGACAATTGCCAACAAAGGAGACACTGACTCTCAGGAGGTTCAAATAATTGTTTCTCGCTGTAAACGTTAAAGATAACTTCTTTAATTGTAATACCGCTCGAAACCTGTTGAATCGCAAACGTCTATTGTACACTTTTCTAACACACACCCAGCCGACGTTATTCATCCTACCCAAATTCTAAATTGAGACTTTGTTTAATCATGTTTACTAAAAATCCTAATGGTTAAGAAAACTATTTGGCATTGTCGTCGACATAACTAAACTTGTTCCTCAGTCTATATTTATATACATGATTCAGAAACTCTGAACTTGTTGTCATCTGTCAACTCTATGAGATGCTGTTGTTTTGGTCAGCGTGTGTGCGCGAACCTTCCACTGGTGACTCTTTTATTCACTTGAGCAACGTTTACCAACCGAAAAATGTTCCATTTGATATCATTATAGTCTAGCGCAGAGATGGCCTCTTTTAGCGTCGCCGTAACAATGTTCAATTACTTCAGTAATTGTAATTGAAACTTGAAAGAAGATATCGGTTTGTGAGCAACAAACGTAGAGAAAGAGTATGGAATAAAAAAAGTTGCGGTCAATCAGAATTTGCGATTTTTTTTAGCAGAAGATGAATTTCTCCCAGAAACGACGTTATTTTCGCCTATTACTATACTGAAGTACAGTATAGTAATAGGTGTAGGCCTATTATAATTATCACCGTGGCAGCTGATGGTCAGCTATGGCCCAGTGGGGCCAACGATCGTCGCTGTAATGCCAACACTTTCTACCAAGGCTGCTGACATAACTAACTTAGTAACCATGCCAAGTATCCAAGTTCAAGTTACTTGTAAATCTTTTAACAGAATTTAAACGCACAATGGCACACACTTATCTGTAACCTGTAACTGTAACCTGGAATAGCCTTCCTTTTAAAATCAGAAGTGCGCTAATCAGTCGGTCACCTTCCTTGTTCCGTAAGGGCTTCAAGTCGGTTTTGTTTGATCGTCGTGGGACTCTGCTATGGTGGGTCGGGAGCGCTGCTGATGCATTTTTTTCATGAAGTTACGCTTTATAAATTTCCACTTTTGTTGAGCTATGATCTGAAGGTGTTAATAATTATTATTTAATACAATTATTATAGTGTAGGGGTATGTTCTTTGCCTTTTAACCGGAGGGTCGCAGGTTCGAATTCACCTCAAGCCACTGCGTAGCGACCTAGGACAAGTTGCTCACCCGTAATTGTCTGTGAGGAAGGCAACGGGAAACCACCTCACTCATCTCATCCCCGGGTGGCATGAAAGCCAATGGACCTGCCTTCGGACAGAGAACTCATCATCATCATCATCATCATCATCATCATCATCATCATCATCATCATCATCATCATCATCATCATCATCATCATCATCATCATCATCGTCATCATCATCATCACGATTATTATACTATTGTAGTCTGCATGTTAAAAGATGAGGTATTGGCAGCAATCAGTGACATGAAAAACAACAAAGCAGAAGGGGTAGATAACATCCCAGCCGAAATTTTAAAAAATCTAGGAGAAAAAGCAACAGGAGAATTAATAAGATTATGCCAGGACATATATAACACTGGGAAGTGGCCCGAAGACTTTCTAAAGACCATCATGATACCCATAAAGAAAAAGAACAATGCAACAACTTGTAAGGATTACAGAACAATTAGCTTACTACCACACGCAGCCAAGATTATGCTAAAGATAATAACAAAAAGAATACAGGCAAAGGTAGAAGCTGACAAAGGATTGGGAGAAGATCAATTCGGGTTCAGAAAGGGCCGGGGTACAAGAGACGCCATCGGATCACTGAGGGTCCTAGCAGAAAGAAGTCTAGAGTATGGACAAGAGGTTTACATCTGTTTTGTGGATTATGAAAAGGCGTTTGACAGGGTAGATTGGAGGAAGCTGATGACTGCACTGAGACGAAGAGGAATCGACTGGAAAGATAGGAGGCTTATAGGGAACCTCTATATGAACCAGCAAGTAAAGATAAGAATAGATGGAGAATGTTCAGAGGAAGGAGAAATTGGAAGGGGAGTAAGACAAGGATGTCCTCTATCACCACTCCTCTTTAACATATATATAGAGGAGCTAATACAGGAGGCAATGGAGGAGATGGAAGAAGGAGTAAAGGTAGGAGGAAGACTTATAAAAGCCTTAAGATTTGCTGACGATCAAGCAATGTTGGCGACGACACAGGCAGGTCTACAGAAGATGATGGACAAATTAAATCTGACCTCAAAGACATACAACATGAAAATAAACATTGGAAAGACAAAGAGTATGAGGATAAGCCGAGAGGAGGGGAGGTAACAGAGAAAATAAAAATCAACGGTGAAGTGGTGGAACAGGTCAAGAGCTTTTGTTACTTGGGAAGTATGATAACAACAGATGCAAGGTGTCAAAGCGACGTGAAACGAAGAATAGCACTGGGAAAAGATGCTTTCATGAAAGAGGAGAATTGTTGAGAGGAGGGCTAAATAAAAGCCTAAAGAAAAGACTGGTCAAAACACTGGTATGGAGTGTGGCACTATATGGGTCAGAGACCTGGACCATCAGGAAAGATGAGATTAAGAAATTAGAAGCAGATGTGGATCTGGAGAAGATCGAAACCGCGGAGATTTCCGGCAGTTTAAAGAAACGGCTATTGTACACGCGCGCCTACGATTATTAATAACTTTGGTTATTGCGTAATAACCTAGGTTGTGGTGCGTTCACATATTTTTATGTAGCGCATTTGTAAATGAGCCAGAGAATTTACTTTATTACTACTTTTCTCGTAAAGCAAGGCGCTGTACTTCTGTCCAACCATTTCCTCTTTCAGTCTTTCTGCGTCGAATCTTTTTCCAAGCATTTCTTTGTGAATAGTTTCAGTTCGAATCTTACTCTAGCCAATTCCAGTTTATGATCTGATGCAATGTCTGGTTTAGAGAATGTTCGGCACATTGAAGGAAGAAAGAAGAAGAGGAAGAGGACGAAGAAGAGGAAGAGGAAAAGGAAAAGGAGGAGGAGGAGGAATTATCGAGAATGCGGATTTTATTTAGGAGGCTGTGGAAAGCGATCATAGAATAAACACATCACAATGGTCAACGGACGGTTTAGGGAAATAACTAATGGTCGCAGATTAACATAATCGATCAGATTTCCGCAGATTGAAGCTGAATTTCGGCTGAAAACGAGCGATGCACGTGACGCATTTAGACTAATAGACAAACCACTTAAACAGTTCAGAAAAATATCTAAGCAAGAATAATTATTGTGTCTTGCGTCTAGTGTCGAGTTGCTCACCGTTGTGTCGCTCAATGAGGCAAATTTTCCACGTTTAGCAATGTCTACTTGTTGGAATACTGCTACAAAAGAAATTCATACAAAATTAGACCACGGTGCCACTATAATTATATTCTTCAATAATTGCATAATTATAATAATTATAAGGCTATAAAGTTCCACGTAGAGACGCTAACGTTACCGAGTGTTTATCGTGGGCAACTGATTGGAGCTTTGAAATAACAATAAGGCAGATAACAATAATACGGCAAAAGCGTATTTTAGCGTATTATAATTATATTAGCCATTACACGGGTTTCAGTGTTGGTCGAATACAAGATGGATTGATGAAAATATTGTTTGCTTAAATAGAAGTGGGATTGATGAAAATATATTTTGCTTAAATAGAAGTGAGATTGATGAAAAGGATCTTGCTTAAGTAGAAGCTGTATCGACTAAAAATAATTCATAATTAAACAGAAGTTATATTGATGAAAAATAATTCCTGCTTAAATAGAAGCTGGATTGATGGAACGAGTTCTTGCCTGAAAGGAAGCTGGAACGATGTAAAGGATTCTCGCCAAAGTAAACGTTGGAATGATGAAAAATAATAATGCTTAAATGGGCGAATAATTAAATAAGCTAAAATACACTTTTTACTTTTACCTCTAATGTTAAGGTCTTCTTTGCATTAACTTACCATCTGTGCCTTCAATCTTTTGCTCGTCATTACCAAATTCAGCTGATGGTCGTTTCTTTGACATGGCGTAATGGATGCACTATGATCTGCAGAAGAACAAACGTCGCCTTTACAAACGCAATCAACGACAATTTTGCAAGAGTTCGGCTGCAGTAGTAAACCGCCTGGGTCAATGTTTCTACGAATTATAACGTATAAATTATTACAATTTAGATATTAAAGTTTAATCGATACATACGATTTATTCCTGAAACCAGTAATGGGGTCTTGAAATATATTTATATGATGACGTCACAATTACAATTATATATTATAATTGACTACTTAAAGAATAATTATCAAGGGCAAGATAGAGATTATTATAAAAATATAATTATTTGAAAGACTTGCTCTAATGATTATAACCTATAACCTGTTCTGTGAAATAAACAAATTCAATTCAATTCTGCGCATTAAAGTCTTGTGAACTGGACTTATGGTCAAATTTGATGACAATAAGGTTTCAAAGCTCAGCATTCGCCTTTACTGCCTATACACGGCCGACATTCCTGCCATATTTCTAGACACACTCGTCAACGGGTCACCACTATGCAGATGACATAGGCCTACAGGAATCGGTGCACGGCCCCCTCTGTTTAGTTTCCTCTAACTAGTTGCACTGTCTCTGTCTCTCTCTGTCTCTGTCTGTCTGTCTCTCTCCCTTCACCTCTGGATGCAGCTCATCTGGTTTTGCACTCGCCAGCAGCTTCTTGAGCTTGACTACCTTCTTCTTGCTGAGAGATTCCTTTCCACTCCAGCGATCGAGATCTTAGTGTAGTAGTCCTCGACACCACGCTTATCTTTATTAAACGCATCGCTAATCTTAAGCCGTCTTCCTACTGTACTTGCAACTGTGACGGCTCAGAGCAAGCCGACGCACCTCTCCACCTCCGTGTTTACCTCTGTTGTTGATGCCTTCATTTGATTCCGAGTTGATTACTGTAACTCTCTCTTGTTGGCCTCACAAAAGTCTATCTTTCCTCTCCTCAGTCGGTTGTAAATGCTGCGGCCAGATTAATAACCCTACTTCCAAGCTTTTGCCGTGATTGATTCTGCCCTATGGAATCAGCTCCCTCCATTAACACGTTCCTCTTCATGAACTGGTGGTCCAAGTGCCTCCTTTCGTTGTCTTAAGACCAATTTCTTCTGTCTGGGTCATTCACACTGGATGCGATTCTCTGATTGGTGAGCACTGCGAGAGGCGCTTTATAAATATATAGATACAATACAATTCCAAAAGTTATCGACATTCACTAATGTAAAAATCCAGTCATTCAGAATGATGTGCGAACCGAGATATTTTTGGGTAAAAATCCTTGGACTCTATCCTACAGCATAAATTACATTTTACAATCTGTTCTTCGCTGCATGGTGCATAATTGAGCTTAGGTTTCATAATATTATATAGAATATTGTATAATAGCAGTACTCTGTTGTGACGAAACATAATGGCTTCTATGCGATATTTACCGAAAAAAATTAAAATTTGAAATATTGCATTGGCGGTAGAGGGCAGAAGATGTTATTTGAAATTTAAAATATTTGGTATGTTTATTTCTCTAGGCCTACTCATGTTGCAACTTTTGCCCACTATTAGAATTCATTTATTAACCCTCGGGCTACCAAGCTTTCTTTGTGATATCGGCTACCAAGGGGTGGGGTGGTAAATACCACCACCAATGGGGGAAGGTGGTGGTACACGCCCCCTGGATTTCGTGTTTGGTTTCACATATCATAACTTGTAATATAGCAATTGGATTCAGCATGCATTTCTGCACAGAATGGTATATTTAGTTGTACATTATGTGAATGCCCCTCGAAATTACATCACTTTTAACAACGGAACCCCCTTAATTAGCGATATTTTATATTATTGCGTACATTTTGTACTTTTGGATAAACAAATATAAGATTATGTGTGTTTTGAAACTGATCTATGTATAAAAGATACACATAATCATCCCTACACATGTTTATATAGTATAAATGTACATCCATACATATATATCCATACATATATATCGGTTACATTGTAATGCTGTATTCAGCCATTTTCACACAGATTACGCGTATTATTATTTATTTTGATCACTTCCGGTATTCAAAAGACAAACATATAAGTATGCAAATGAAGTCCTACATTTCCTCTAAATAATGGTATATTTGTTTCTCTTCCAGGAAGACAAATGAATACGCTACAGACAAAAACTAAGGGGAGTGCTTCCATTCAGCACATTTTTCACGCATATTACGCGTATTATTATTTATTTTGATCACTTCCGGTTTTCATAAGACAAACATTTAAGTATGCAAATGAAGCCCTGCATTCCCTCTAAAGAATGGTATAATTGTTTCTCTTCTAGGAAGAATAGTCAATAAGCTATAGTCGAAAAACTAAGGTGGGTGGTATCCACCCCCCCGGTGCCTCGGGTATATCAGGTATAACTTTTGAATGGCGTGGGCTACCACCATGATGTTTACCTCAAAATGCGCGCCAATGAATGCTGCTACAGCTACCTAAAATGCAAAAAATTATATTCCATATGGAAAAAAAATTATGCATAAAACCTTAGGGGGGTGGCAACCACCCCCCCTTGGTAGCCTGAGGGTTAAAATATTTTTTTTCACTCCACCCTAATGAGGAGGGATATTTTGAAAATGATACGGGCGCGAATGGGAAGCCAGTGTAGTTGTTGAAGAGATTGTTTGATGTGGTCTCTGGGACCAAGACCTTTTTTTATATGTGATGTTGTAAGATATTTGAGGCAATAAAGTGTTTTGTTATAGTTTTGGTTATTAGTTGATGTAGCACGTTAAGTTTTATTCGCTAGATGCCAAGATAATACTTTCAAGGAATCCAGCTTCTCTGTCGTTGTACCGAAACACTTTTGTCGTCGCCATTTTGTGTTTATGACGGTACATGGGATGTTCATTTATGCAATGCAATATACCAGATTACAGGGAAATTCGACTTTCACTCCATATCTGGTAAGATTTTATAACTCCTGTATAATTCTTTCAGCTCCACATTTGTTACCGTTAATTTTTACTTGTGATTTGACAATCGGATAACATAAAATGGTGTTTGATTCATCTGGGGAATTGTGAATGTTTAGGCCCTATCATGTCTTATCACGCAATTTCCCAAAAGATCTAGAATCGGTAAAAGTGTAGTGTAGCGTCGTAAATTATTCGCCATTCATTGCATGGGTTTCAGCATTGTTCGAATAAAAGCTGGATTGACGAAAAGAATTCTTGCTAAATAGAAGTGGAATTAGTTAAAAGGGTAATCTATCGTTTTAGCGGGTTTAATTATTGGTAAATATTTCGTATTTGTAGCATTATTATTTTTCATCAATCCAGCTTCTACTTTGGTGAGAATTCTTTTCATCGATCCAGCTTCCGTTAGGCAAAAATTCATTTCATCAGTCCAGCTTCTATTTAAGCAGGAATTATTTTTCATCAATACAACTTTTATTTAATTAAGAATTATTTTCCATAAATCTAGCTTCTCTTTAAGCAAGATTCTTTTCATCGGGCCCACTTCTATTTCATTAAAAATTATTTTCGTCAATCCGACTTCTATTTAGCAAGAATTAGTTTCGTCAATCCAACTTGTTTACGAAAACGCTGAAACCCATGCAATGGCGGATAATTAAACCCGCTAAAACGATAGATTACCGTTAAAAGTATCTTGCTTAAATAGAAGCTGGACTGATGAAAAGGATTCTTGCCAAAGCAGAAGTTGGATTGATGAAAAATAATAATGCTGCAATGGGGAATAATTTGCTGACGCTAAACTACACATTTACCCTAGAATCAACTGCATGGATGGGATCTTCATTTATTCAATGCGATGGTAGATTCCAGTTTTCCATTGTATAAAATGAAAGGCAATCCTCCGAAGTCCGGTCCCAAATTATTTCGCCGTACATGACGTTGGTAAGTAAGCACTCTACCGATGTCCATCATAACTGTCATCAATCCCGGGCGTTTCCATTTCATGCAGAATTATTTTTAATCAATCCAGCTTCCATTTAATGAAAAAATGACCCAACTTCTATTTAACCTGAAAAATATTTTCATCAATGGAACTTTTATTTAAGTAAAGAACTTTTCTCATGGGTCCAGCTTCGACTTACGGAAACAATTATTTTCATCATTCCAGCTTCTATTGCATCAAAACTTAGTTTCATCAATCCAGCTTCTATTTACGGTAAAAATATTTCCATCAATCCAACTTCTATTTAAAGATAGAAATGGTTTCATCAATCCCACTTGCAGTTAGCGAAACAATTTTTTTCCTCAATCCAGCTTCCATTTTAATTTTACGTTATAAAATAATTTAGCAACCTAAACTACGGGTTAACCATAAACGGTTTGTAAAGTGACGGTGAGAAAAAATGCTGTGAAATAATTTGGGACCGGACTTCGGAGGATTGCCAAATGAAATTGATCTAGGCATCTTGTGATTAATGTTTAATATGTTTAATATTTTTCCGGTAATCCTGCATTTTAGCGTATTGTATTGTTGCATTGAACATATTCTGTAGTTTAGCATATTTTATTAGGTAAAAGTGTTTTTAGCATATTTAATTATTCACCATTGCATGGGTTTAAGCTTTGGTCAAATACAAGTTGAATTGACTGAAAGAATTCTTGCTAAATAGAAGTCGGATTGATGAAAATAATTTTAGCTTAAGAAGAAGTAGGACTGATGTAAAGAGTCTTGCAGGATTGATGAAAAAACTATTCTTAATTAAGTAAAAGATGTATAGATGAAAAATAATTCGTGCTTAAATAGAAGCTGGATCGATGAAAAGGATTCTCGTCAAAGTTGAAGTTGGATTGATGAAACCAAATAATGCTACAATGGGCGAATAATTCAATTTGCTAAAATTAGGGCTGTCAAAATGTTAGAAAAACGTGGCCCGGGTACCCGAGCTCATTTTCAACGGGGGCCCGAAGGCCCGTCAGTGGTAAAACATTCGAGGAAAGCCAAAAATAGTTGAGTCAGTGTAACGAAGTTACAAAATTTGATTTAATTAATTACATAGAACGACCTGTGGCGTGTTCATCAAAGGACGATTCATCAAGGGCCTGTTCATCACAAGAACATTTATCATTTTAGCGTTCTTTAATATGTGCGCAATATAACATATCGCTTCACCGTTTCCTATTATATGACATTTTAATACCAATGTCCATGATAACATTCATCAATCCAGCTTCTATTTACGCAAGTATTATTTTCATCGAAGCAGCTTCTAATTTCATAAGAAATTATTTTCATCAATTAAACTTTCACTTTCCTATAAAAATTATTTTCATCATTCCAACTTCTATTTAAGCAATGATTATTTTCATCAATCCATCCTCCATTTAAGCAAAAATTCCTTTCATCAATCCAGCTTCTATTTAAGCAAGAATTCTTTTCATCATTCCAACTTCTATTTAAACATTAATTCTCTTAATCATTCCAGCTTCGATTTAAGCAAAATAATTTTCATCACATTCCAACTTCTATTTAAGCAGTAATTATTTTCATCAATCCAGCCTCCATTTAAGCAAAAATTCCTTTCATCAATCTAACTTCAATTTTAGCAAGAATTCTTTCATCAATTCAATAAACATCTTGATGAACAGTCCCTTGATGAAAAGACCTTTGATGAACAGTCCCTTGATGAATAGTCCGTGATGAATAGTCCCTTGATGAATCGTCCTTTGATGAACAGTCCGCATACCAGGATTCGAACTCGGTACCTCTAGCTCTCTATGCCAGTGTGTTATCCAATGCGCTATCGGGCTTGAAGTCGGATTGATGAAAATAATACTTGAGTAAATTGAAGTTGAATTGTTGGTCAACAGTAATTATTAAAATAATGGAAATAATTAAATACCCTATTGCTTTTCACTTGAAGAAACAAGAATAAAATATGCTGAAATGCAAGAGATTACAATCCATTTAATCTGTTATTGATTGATTCTGCATATCTAAGCAAAAACTGTCTGTGTTCAATGGATGACTATTTGCATCAGGTCTTCGTTTATGTTCTCCTAAGTACTTATCTGTTGTTTTCTGCAACCCATTTAAATTTTGATTTTTTTGCTGCAGTATTTTTCAGCTGTAAATGATTATCTTCCACTTTAGGTTCCTGTATGGTTTATATGGGGACTAATAAGAACTTTCAGACTGATGAAGAATTAGAAATTTTGCAGTATGCCTTATTGACTTGTTCATTCCACTTAATTTTGTTCCCACCAGGATAAACGTAAGATCAGCTTCTTTTAGCTAGCTGTTTGCTGCAACTTAGTACTTACCAAAGAGACTCTTGGTTTCTGTGCCTTTTACACACTGGTCCTTGTCAGTGGTATTCACTACTACCGAACTTATGGTGCCATTCTCTTTTCCTTCACCATAGTTTGGAAACATTATTGAAGTCTTATCTTTCTTTCCAAAGTGTCTTTGACCTTTGGATCTCGACTGAAACTCAGCTCTTCCATTTTAGGCACTTCCCATGTCATGTGAGATCCCTCCGTGGCCTTTGATAGGATTCATCCAGGAATATGGCGTCCACAATGGTTTTGCTTTTTTGATGACCATTGTTTGATGCCTTGAGCAATACTTGAGTGACGTTTCATCTCAGATTAATTTTATTATTATTCTTATTATTATTATTAGTAATAGTAGTAGTAGGTCCCGCGACAATTCGTCTACAGACTTTTCGTCTACGACAACCAAGTCCACCAAACAATCGTTCAACATTTTTGCAGAAACATAAAGTATCGTTTTTATCAAGAACTGTATGATATTGCTATGGTGCTTGCGAAATACAAAAACTTATATATCCTCATACCAGCAGATTCAATCCCTGAAGCTGAAAGCCGAGAAATTCTGCTTGATTCTTTGATAAATTTTAGTCATCTAGCTTAGGTTGAGTTAAGGAATAAATATTAATATTATTATTATAAAATGAGGTTCACAGCACTGCAATTGTTGCAAATTGTGTAACCTGCACTTAGTGCATGTCCAGGCATGTCTGGGATACACAAAATAGCCTACTTTGTGGGCAACATATAATTAGACTGAAAATTCTAAAGAAATTCCAAAAATAAGTGATTACAAAAAACTGTGTGATAGGAAACGTCAAGGTCATTTTCGTGATCAGCAACTCAAAATTCATAAGGTACAAGAAACATTGCTCGGAAAACCACACTTCTGTTGTCCAGTGTTATTTAAATATGGAAAAATTCAAGTTGTTTTTAACATGGCATATTACATTTGTTCTTTTATAGACTCAGTACAGAAGAAGCCTTGTACAGTCAGGAAATAATTATTCAATTCATGAACATATGTAGCTACATTGTTTCGCTCAACTGCATTTACTGAATAATCATGAGATGTAATACAGGAGAGAAGCAACACAATTGGAAAGTCTGTAACAAGTCGTTTGAATCGGTTGTTCACCTGAAGAGTCACATGAGAACTCATACTGGAGAGAAACCATACAAATGCCAGGTGTGTCTAAAGTCATATGTCCAAAGCTCTGATCTGAAAAGGCACATGAGAACTCATACCGGAGAAAAGCCATACAAATGCCAGCTGTGTCTAAAATCATTTGCAGAGCATGGTGGTCTAACCATCCACATGAAAGCTCATACAGGAGAAAAACCTTACGTTTGCCAGTTTTGTCACAAATCATTTGCCAATGGCTCTAATCTGAAAAGGCACTTGAGAACCCACACGGGAGAAAAACCATTCAAATGCCAGGTTTGTCTAAAATCATTCACACAGCATGATGGTCTAACTAGACACATGAGAACCCATACTGGCGAGAAACCATACAAATGCCAGCTGTGTCTAAAATCATTCGCAGAGCTTGGTAGTCTAACTATCCACATGAAAGCTCATACAGGAGAAAAACCTTACTTTTGCCAGTTTTGTCAGAAACCATTTGTCAGTGGCTCTAATCTGAAAAGGCACTTGAGAACCCACACGGGAGAAAAACCATACAAATGTCAGGTATGTCAAAGGTCATTTGCACATGGCGATAATCTGAAGAGGCACATGAGTACTCATTCTGGTGAGAAACCATTCAAATGCCAGGTGTGTCTAAAATCATTTTCAGAGCTTGGTAGTCTAACCAGACACATGAAAACTCATACAGGAGAAAAACCTTATATTTGCCAATTATGCCAGAAATCATTTGCAGAAGGCAATTATCTGAAGCAGCACATGAGAACTCATACAGGTGAAAAACCATACAAATGCCAGGTTTGTTTAAAATCATTCGTGAAACATGGTAATCTAGCCAGCCACATGAAGATTCATACAGGAGAAAAACCATACATTTGCCAGTTTTGTCACAAATCATTTGCCCAAGGCTATTATCTGAAAAATCACCTGAGAACCCACACAGTAGATAACCCATACAAATGCAAATTATGCCAGAAGTCATTTCCCCAAGGTAATGTTCTGAAGACTCACATGCGAACCCACACTGGAGAGAAACCATACAAATGCCAGTTGTGCCAGAGATCATTCACACAGCGTAGTAGTCTATCCATACACATGAAAACTCATACAGGAGAGAAACCATACACTTGCCAATTATGCCAGAAATCATTTGCCCATGGTGGTATTCTGAAGAATCACATGAGAACCCACACGGGGGAGAAACCATACAAATGCCAGTTTTGCCGGAAATCATATACTCAAGGTGGTGATCTGAAAAAAAACATGAGAACCCATACTGGTGAGAAACCATATAAATGCGAGGTGTGTCTAAAATCATTCACATGTAATAGTATTCTAACCAGCCACATGAAAATTCATACAGGAGAAAAACCTGTCATTTGCCAGTTTTGTCACAAATCATTTGTCAATGGCTATTGTCTGAAAAGTCACATGAGAACCCACACAGGAGTAAAACCATACAAATGTCAGGTGTGTCTAAAATCATTCACACAGCATGATGGTCTAACCAGACACATGAAAACTCATACAGAAGAAAAACCTTTCATTTGCCAGTTATGCCAGAAATCGTATGCTCGAGGTGATGCTCTGAAGAGTCACATGAAAACTCATACTGGCGAGAAACCATACAAATGTCAATTATGTGAGAAATCATTTCCCCGTGGCGGTGATCTTAAAATACACATAAGAACCCATACTGGAGAAAGACCATATAAATGTCAGTTTTGCCAGAAATCATTTCCCCAAGGTAGTAGTCTTAACACTCACATGAGAACCCATACTGGTGAGAAACCATATAAGTGCCAGGTGTGTCTAAAATCATTCACAGAACATGGCAAGTTAACCATTCACATGAAAGTTCATACAGGAGAGAAACCTTACATTTGTCAGTTTTGTCATAAATCATTTGCCGATGGCTCTAATTTGAAACATCACGTGAGAACCCACACAGGAGAAAAACCATATATTTGCCAGTTATGCCAGAAATCATTTGCCCAACGTAGTTATCTGAATTCTCACATGAGAACCCATACTGGTGAGAAATCATACAAATGCCAGGTGTGTCTAAAATCATTCACAGAACAAGGTAGGCTAGCCAGACACACGAGAACTCATACCGGAGAAAAGCCATACACTTGCCAGTTTTGTCAGAAATCATATGCTCGAGTTGATGCTCTGAAGAGTCACATGAGAACCCATACTGGAGTGAAACCATACAAATGCCTGGTGTGTCTAAAATCATTCAAATATAATAGTAATCTAACCCGCCACATGAAAACTCATACAATAGAAAAACCTTATATTTGCCAGTTATGTCCGAAGTCATTTGCAGATATTTCTTCTCTGAGGAAGCATATGAGAGAACATACTGGAGAAAAGCCGTATCCTTGTCATAGATCATATAGAGTTTATAGTCATAGAAAGAGTCACAGGGAACTTCATACGGGAGAAAACACGTACATTTGCCCTGCACGCAGTAAAGATTTCAGCAACAGAAGAACACTTACCCAGCACATAAGATGTCATGATGAAGTAACGCTATCTGATACAGAGAAGCAGGTGATAAGCAACTTTAATGGCATCTGTCACATTAAATGGTGCATGCATTATTTCTGGGAAATATTCGTTCTATACAGGATATGAATGTCTACAGCGTTCTTCTGCTGGCAATGTTTCTGACCTGTCAAAGGTGGTTGAGGCTGATCAATGCATTTCTATCAACAAAATTAAGTCATTGGGAGACAACAGTTTTTTGATGGCAAGACCTTATGGATGTGGACTATGCAGTGAATTGTTTGAAATGGAACAGGGATTTCTGGAGCATTGTACTAACCATGGAAATACTCTGCCAGATGATTTATTTATCGACCTTTGCTGAACTGTTTTTTTTACAGAATTCAAACAACCAACAAAAGCATGTTAGAAATTAGTTTCCTACACAGTGTCATCTGGGTCGGTTCTAAATGGTGAATGGGTCAGGTCTGGAAAAGCTTATGCCACGCACATTCTCAGTGAAAAAGTTCTTCTTTGATGAATTTCTTGACGAGGTGTTGCATTTCTTTGTGCTGCTATGCAACTGATCTTTGGGCGACCAACATGTTAAACCTGCACAATGGCTTCATCTTCGTTGAACAAGCTGGAACTGGATACTGGCAATACTAGCAGCCAACGGCCAATAAAGAGTGTGTGGATGAAGGTTGAAGATGCCCTAATGCTGTCGACTCTTCCATCTGCTGTTGCTGGGCCAGTTACTGCGTCTGTGCATAAAGTAAAAGGTTCATACGATGAGAGTCACAGCACCATATTACTGCCATCACTTTAACAAAAAAATATACATTCGAGGCAAACGGATACAAATTGTGGGTTCTGGTATCTTGCAATGGGTATCCGTTCAACGTTTGTGTAGGCGTTCTGTGGGAAAATGCCGGAAACCTTCGGCACCAAACGACGAGATTCACAACACCCTATTACTGCCATTACTCAACTATAATATACATTCGAGGCAAACGGATACAAATTGTGGGTTCTGGCATCTTGCAATGGTATCTTTCAACGTCAAAGTGTAGACGTACTGTGGGAAAATGCCGGAAACCTTCAGCACCAAACGCTTGGGCTGAGTCACCATGTTGTTACTTCTCTACTCAGCTGCATTACCAACCCGACGTACCACGAGGTCTACTACGGCAACCTCTTCATTTGATAGCTGTGCGATGGCACGAAAACCACTGTGTGACTATCGCTACCAATTTCATTGCAGTAGATCATTTGAAATGCTGAAACTCAGCCAAAAAGTTCGTGGTTGATATAAATCAAACAGCTGTCATTATAAAGTATACTCTTCAGATGGGTGTTGTGGGCATTCTGGACCCCTTCATGTCTAACACTCACACCGTGTTTCGCTCCAAGAAGTGGTGGTGCCACTCTTAATCAACGGTTTGAGCATGACTTTTGTTGCTGCCGTTGAAGTCGGTGGATTATTAATTGACTCGTTGTTTGTCTAGTTATTTGCAGTGAACGGTTTTATTTGTTAAACTGCTCGACTGCTGATGTAGCTTTGGATTTAATTGTATGTCTTATTCCATTTATAACAGTCAAATTATCGATCACCTTTCATAAATTCACATTGACATTTCACAGTCAACGTTCTGTTCTGTGTCAGCGTTCCCATATGAAGCGGATCCCGTATAAGACCCTTGTTCCTATTATGCCATATTGGATCCGTATATAACCGATTAAAGCCCATATGCCATATGGGTCCTATCTAATGCTCATGGAAAATGACGGCACGATCAGTACAGAATCTACAGTATACCGTAAACTGCATTTTACTGTTAGGTAACTAATAGACGTGACTGATTACCCGAGAAATCGATATCAAGTCGTTAAATCAGGCGATAGGCCTAAGGCACTTTTAGTCGATAAGCAGGTGACTCAGTCGATTGAGTCGCTTGCTAACCCTTCTGTTAGCGACTCCGGGTACTACTTAGGGTCCCCACCAGTTGCAAGTTAATTTTGTGTGTCATTTCACTGCTATTTTACTATGGAAGGGATTCTACGACTGGATCTGATCAGTCAGTGAGTGGTCTGCATCTGAATGACCACTCTACTAATTAATCATAATTTTGAAATATCTTGTTAATTATTGTTCACTAGTAGCGCTTTAATCGTGGCATCTTCAGCTGTTGACAGATTATCTTACTTTTAGCTCAGGCTGAAGTCGTCTACTGATGTAGGGCATTGTAGGCAGAGGCAGTGTAAGAGATCATTTCCAAGGGCTAAGGCGCATAGGCGCCGAATTTTACTTTTGTCTCTGGGTGCATGGGTTCTACCTCGAGGAAAAAATTTATATTCTGCACTGCCGTAGTTGAGTTTTAGCACATTTTTGAAGAAAGAAAATTGTTTTCTTGTCAAGGGTTACTACATAGAAAAAGTATTTGAAACTCACGTGACGGTAACTGACTTAGCCTAGTTGTGCAACCTTACTGCTTACATGTTCCGAAATTTTTGTATTTAGCCTGTCTTATATAGGACATTTGCAAGTTTGTTGCACAGTAGATCAGAATTCGTCAGAGTGCGACGCACCCACTGAATTTTCTCTCTGAGTGCATTCGCCCCTAGGCTCACAGATGTCGGCGTATATGCTAAAGCGTATCAGCTTCATCCTGTCGCGGGGTTCAAGGATGTACAGACAGTGATATTCTGTCTTAGGTCCAGCGTTCCACTGGCGCTTTTTTTTACCTCGAATTACCTAAAGTGCACATCTGTAGCAGTGCACAGCTGTACGTTGTCATTTCAGTTAAATACATGTACATGGATTCATAGAGTGAACTTTGCTCCTTTGCTCTCTTGTTTTAGTGTTTTACAGAACTTTATGTTGCTGTGGTAACGTGTGGCCGATTAGACTGGATACGTATTATGTCTGTGTTAGTGTTGTAGCTTATGTTTGTGTCATTATGTTTGACTGGATACGTATTATGTCTGTGTTAGTGTTGTAGCTTATGTTTGTGTCATTATATTTGACTGGATACGTATTATGTCTGTGTTAGTGTTGTAGCTTATGTTTGTGTCATTATATTTGACTGGATACGTATTATGTCTGTGTTAGTGTTGTAGCTTAGTTTGTGTCATTATATTTGACCTGTGTTAGTGTTGTAGCTTAGTTTGTGTCATTATATTTGACTGGATACGTATTATGTCTGTGTTAGTGTTGTAGCTTATGTTTGTGTCATTATATTTGACTGGATACGTATTATGTCTGTGTTAGTGTTGTAGCTTAGTTTGTGTCATTATATTTGACTGGATACGTATTATGTCTGTGTTAGTGTTGTAGCTTATGTTTGTGTCATTATATTTCTGGTTAGTGTTGTAGCTTAGTTTGTGTCATTATATTTGATTACTTAGTTTGTGTTATATTTGTTGTAGCTGTGTTAGTGTTGTATGTTTGTGTCATTATATTTGACTGGATACGTATTATGTCTGTGTTAGTGTTGTAGCTTACTGGATACGTATTATTCTGTGTTAGTGTTGTAGTGTCATTATATTTGACTGGATATCTGTGTTAGTGTTGTAGCTTATGTTTGTGTCATTATATTTGACTGGATACGTATTATGTCTGTGTTAGTGTTGTAGCTTATGTTTGTGTTTGTGTCATTATATTTGTAGCTGGATACGTATTATGTCTGTGTTAGTGTTGTAGCTTAGTTTGTGTCATTATATTTGACTGGATACGTATTATGTCTGTGTTAGTGTTGTAGCTTATGTTTGTGTCATTATATTTGACTGGATACGTATTATGTCTGTGTTAGTGTTGTAGCTTAGTTTGTGTCATTATATTTGACTGGATACGTATTATGTCTGTGTTAGTGTTGTAGCTTATGTTTGTGTCATTATATTTGACTGGATACGTATTATGTCTGTGTTAGTGTCTGTGTTAGTGTTGTAGCTTAGTGTTGTAGTTTGTGTCATTATATTTGACTGGATACGTATTATGTCTGTGTTAGTGTTGTAGCTTATGTTTGTGTCATTATATTTGACTGGATACGTATTATGTCTGTGTTAGTGTTGTAGCTTATCTGTGTTAGTGTTGTAGCTTAGTTTGTGTGACTGGATACGTATTATGTCTGTGTTAGTGTTGGCCTGTGTCATTATATTTGACTGGATACGTATTATGTCTGTGTTAGTGTTGTAGCTTATGTTTGTGTCATTATATTTGACTGTCCTAGTATTATGCCCTGATACGTATTATGTCTGTGTTTTATGAATACATGTATTATGGATTCATAGAGTTGTAGCTTATGTTTGTGTCATTATATTTGACTGGATACGTATTATGTGTTTAGTGTTGTACAGAAGCTTAGTTTGTGTCATTATATTTTATGTTGTCTGTGTTGTAGCTTATGTAACGTATTATGTCTGTGTTAGTGTGGCCGATTAGACTGGGATACGTATTATGTCTGTGTTAGTGTTGTAGCTTATGTTTGTGTCATTATATTTGACTGGATACGTATTATGTCTGTGTTAGTGTTGTAGCTTATGTTTGTGTCATTATATTTGACTGGATACGTATTATGTCTGTGTTAGTGTTGTAGCTTATGTTTGTGTCATTATATTTGACTGGATACGTATTATGTCTGTGTTAGTGTTGTAGCTTAGTTTGTGTCATTATATTTGACTGGATACGTATTATGTCTGTGTTAGTGTTGTAGCTTATGTTTGTGTCATTATATTTGACTGGATACGTATTATGTCTGTGTTAGTGTTGTAGCTTAGTTTGTGTCATTATATTTGACTGGATACGTATTATGTCTGTGTTAGTGTTGTAGCTTATGTTTGTGTCATTATATTTGACTGGATACGTATTCTGTCTGTGTTAGTGTTGTAGCTTATGTTTGTGTCATTATATTTGACTGGATACGTATTATGTCTGTGTTAGTGTTGTAGCTTAGTTTGTGTCATTATATTTGACTGGATACGTATTATGTCTGTGTTAGTGTTGTAGCTTATGTTTGTGTCATTATATTTGACTGGATACGTATTCTGTCTGTGTTAGTGTTGTAGCTTATGTTTGTGTCAATATGTTTGACTGGATACGTATTATGTGTCTCATTCCCTCCCCAATGTTTCATAATTTGCATTGAAACCAGTGGATATTTGTTGCATGACTAATTGACTATGTTTTGGTACCATCTTATTGTCTCTAAGGTAAACAGTTTACCCTAATTTATCGGCAATCGTGTCCCTTTTGGGTAAGCCTTTGTATCCAGAGAATCTGTGCCATTTCTTTGTATGAAGTGTTAATTTCAGGGTCTTTGTGTGAATAAAAATGATTAATTGAGTGATTGATTGTTGTATTTTCTGGCAGTGGCTTTGAGACGAATGGACCGCGTGTCTATAGGATTCGACCTTTATTCTTTTGACCATACTATACAGTTTGAGTTTGCAACTTAGCATTACGTAGTATAATTTTAAGAGTCCTTATAATTTCAACCAACGGACATGAACCAATTTGGAGATCGGCATTGATCAGGGCACCAATCGGCGTAGTGGCTCTCAAAACGCAAGTTACGTGGTATATAAAGAAAACGCATCTCAAAATGAGAAAGTACTTGCAAAGGCACCTCGATTAACTGCTTCCCTTCAAGCATCTGCTGTCATCGTGGATGTCAAAATGCAGGGTCATCTGAGCCTGGTGTCGCTGGTGCCTGGTGATGCTGTGGTTGTTGTCGAAGAACCGCCAGTTCAACAACGCTGTCGCTCGGCCGAGTCAGGCAGGAATTCTTTTAGATAATTAACCTGATTATATGTTTGAAGCGAGATACCTTAGCTAGGAAATGCACGCTGAACGATTCTTCAGAATCCAAAACTTGATAGTGAACCGAGAAGGCCATTACAGAGTTCAATAGTCGTGCAACGGATCATTATTTCGAACACATTCTGAAAAGTAAAATCTGCAGTTGTATTGGACCAAGCTACCCTTAAAAGTCGATGAAGTGTCGAGAATAAAATCTCTGACTGAAGCATGATTTCAATATGTGAATTAGAGAGTGACGCGGGGAGACAATCTCGTCCCCATCCCCGCTCCGCAAAAAGTAAGTCTTCCCATCCCCGCATGGTTCGTTCCCATCCCCACCCCATCCCCGCAGCACGACATCACATTCCCCGCAAAAAGTTTTCACCAATTAAAATTTTTAAAAACTTTTAGCTTACAAAGCTATTTTGTATTGCTGATTGCGTTAATAAAACATACGCAAAAACCGATTATCGTATCAACAGTTTGCAATAACCAAGCCGTGACTATTTCTGACTAGTAGGCTTCAGGAAATAAAAATACCTCCTTTCAGTTCCCAAGTTCTTAACATCACCCTGTACTGATACTTGTAGCTCTATAGAACTATAATAGTTACCATTACCGCGGTTTTATCGCCGGCTCATTCCTCATTACCGCGGTATTGCCGCAAGAGTAAACCCCATTACAGCGGTATTAGGGCAATTATTTTCCCCATTACCGCCGAATTTACCGCCGTTTACCGCTGGGAAATTCCCCATGTCTCACTCTAATGTGAATCCATGTGATGATGATGATGATGATGATGATGATGATGATGATGATGATGATGATGATGATGATGATGATGATGATGATGATGATGATGATGAATACGACAATTTCTACAGCGCCGTAACACGGCACATGCCGTTACAAGGGCGCTTTGACACGATAAAAAAACTCAGTCGGGATACGCCAACTTGAAAATAATGTGTCTTGAGTCTGGACTTAAATGTATCGTAGGCTATAGGAACAGTTAATCATGCAATGTCTTTCATCTACGAAGTTTTCATGGATTCAAGTTAACAGTGTTAGCGAGAACAGTGGCCACGTCGGACATTTGAACCTGCCTAAGAGGCAGAGAACCAAAAGAAAAAGTGTTTTTTTAGACAGATTTAAGCATATACGACACTAACCTGTGAGGCGATTTGAAACAGAGTTCCTTCAATCATTGTGTCGTCCTTCAAGATGGTAGAGAGAGTGAGGAAGGAGAGAGAGACAGACAGACAGACAGAGACAGACAGAGACAGAGAGAAAAAAGGCAAGCAGACTGAAGTACCTTTGTGATCTCCTTCTTTAGCTGTCTGTCTGTCTCTGCCTGTCTCTGTCAGTCTATGTCAAATGCTATGCGCAGCGCCATGGAAGACAGACAGAGACAGACAGAGACAGACAGACAGTTAAAGGAGGAGATCACAAAGGTACTTCGGAGCCTGGCCATGGTGAGCTTTGGAGACTATTATGGAGTATCTAAAATTCGATACGAGCCTCAACAGGTAGCCAATGCAATTCGCTCGTCCCGAAGGCCGATACAATGCTTCCATTGGGCTGCGCATAGCATTTGACATAGGCCTCTATACTTTGGCAAATGATAAAAGAGATCGTTCCATACGCATCGACTGAACGACAATTTGTCAACTTTGCAGCCTAGAGCTCTTGGCAGGTTAAATACATCGCAGTTTCCGATGCATTGCTAAGTTATATCGTGTTTTAATGACTGTCGTTAAATGGCCATTTATAAGGCTCTACCTGTGGACCAGCGTAGCCTACCTGAGTTACGTCTAATATGAAAGTATTTTACAGTCTTCCAGGAAAGATCTATTGAAGCGAGTATTTTTTAGTCAGTCGTTGAACGTCCGAGTTAGGCTGGGTATGGCAGTCTGAGAGCAAAGACCGATTAGAGCCTATAGAAAGAGTCTTTAGAGCGATTAGTCTTTAGTCAGTCGCTGAACGACGGAGAGAACTGAAGGACGCATTCGGTTAAAGGACTGACGGAGGCAGGACGTGTCTGAAGAGGAGGGAATCGGAAAAGAAGCAGAGAACAGACTCTTCTTCTCCTGACATCGTCTTCGTAAGTGTGAATATAGACTACTGTGTAGTGTGTAAATATTCGCTGCTTCTGGTTGTGTTAATTTATGAATGTATCTTATAAATATTCTGGAGCTTATTTGAAGATTAGATGCATGTGAGAAATCTATTCGAAGTTTCGATCGTCGATGTTTCTTTTTGTAGGGTTCAAAGCAATAATTATTCGCGAGTTATATACGAACATTTTATGAAGGCTATTATTGTGTAGCGACAAAGCACAGTTTGATGCATGTTTGTTGAATGTTAGACACTGTTGATAATAATAGAGAAGTCGTACCATGGGTACACGCGAAAGTCGATGTGCTTGTGTAAGATACAGCACTTTATTCGTTGATTATAGCAGTGTGCATTTTAGCGATCTGTATTCAAGGCATTCTTAATTAACACTAGAAGCACCGAAGGGGTCAATCTGACCCCTTTTGGTTTTTAGCGGAACGCACCTCGGCCCCAGATATAGCCCGGGTCCTGTAATTTCATGACTTCTCCTAACTTCGTAGGGTATACCCTCTGCCAAAATTTGAAATCGGGAGGATTCACAATTTCTGAGTTTTATGCTGGTCTACCTTTAAGCACCGAGGGGTCAATCTGACCCCTGTATTACTACTTGCATGTCAGGCTACGCATTTCTTGTTTTTTTTATTCAATTATATTATAGATCAAAGCTAATTACGTAATCAAATGTGAGAAGATAGGAGATCTGGTGAGAGGAGAGGAGATCTGGTGAGAGGAAGGAAGATCTGGCGAGAGAATTAGAGATCTGGCGAGAGGAGAGGACATATGGCGATGGGAAAGAAGATCTTGGGTGAGAAGAGGAGATCTGTGGAGAGGATAGGAGATCTGGTGAGAGGAAGAAAGATCTGGCGAGAGAAGATGAGATCTGGCGAGAGAAGATGAGATCTGGTGAGAGAAGAGGAGATCTATTGAAAGGATCGGAGATCAGGTGAGAGGGTCGGAGATCTGGCCAGAGAATTAGATTTTTCTGGCGAGAGGAGAGGACATTTGGCGATGGGAAAGAAGATCTGGGGAGAGAAGAGGAGATCTGGTGAGAGGATAGTAGATCTGGTGAGAGGAAGGAATATCTGGTCAGAGGAGAGATCTGGTTAGAGTATAGTAGATCTGACGAGAGGAGAGGAGATCAAGTGATAGGATAGATCTGGCGAGAAGGATGAATTGATGAGAGAGCGGAGATCTAGAGGATATCTAGTGGGAGAAAGAAGATCTGGTCAGAGGAGAGATCTGGTGAGAGGATAAGAGATCAGGTGAGAGGGTATTAGACTGGTGAGCGGAGAGGAGATCAAGTGAGAGGATAGGAGATCTGACGAGAAGAAGGATGAATTGGTGAGAGGAGATCTGGTGAGAGGAAACCTGGAGATATCTGGTGAGAGGAGAGGAGAGTGAGAGGAGAATATCTGGTCAGAGGAGAGGAGATCTGGTGAGAATAGGAGATCTGGTGATAAGATAGGAGAACTGGTGAAAGTAGAGGAGATTTTGTAAGAAGTTAGGAGCTCTGATGAGAGGAGTGGAGATCTGGTGAGAGGAAGAAAGGTCTGATGAGAGGATAGCAGATTTAGTGAGAGCGGAGGAGATCTGGCGAGAGGATAGGAGATCTGGTGAGTGGATAGTAGATTTAGTGAGAGCGGAGGAGATCTGGCGAGAGGATAGGAGATCTGGTGAGAAGAGAGGATCTGCTATTATCCCATTCCAACTTACCTATTATACTTGTTTATGCTTGTGTAATTTATGTTAATAAAGGTGATAGTCAATTTAATTGAATTTGCAATTGACTTTGCATTATAAATTATGTGGGGTCAAAATGACCCCGTCGGTGCTTCTAGGAAGTTCGATTTCTCGGTAGGCCTACTTCTAGTGTTAAGTGGTTAATTATTCAAACATAGCCAGTTGTTGACGGTGTGTCTGGTGCGGTGTCACGACAACTCGTCGAACGACATTTCGTCTACGACACTTCGTCGAGCGACATTTCGTCTACTAAAGTTATTTGATATTGTCACTTTAAAATGGAAGCTGGATTGATGAAAAAAACTGTTTCCCGAAATGGAAGTGGGATTGATGAAAACATTCCTGTGTTGAAATAGAAGCTGAATTGATCGAAATAATCCAGTTGACAAATAGAAGCTGGAAATAAACCTGGATGCATGGATGAAAATAGGTTTCCATTCAACAGAAGCTGGATTGATGAAAATAATCTTGTCACTTTAATTAGAAGCTGGATGTCCGAGAATATATAGCACGATTTAGCGAAACTATAAGAAAGCGGTCGTAAGTTATATTTGATTAGCCGTAATGGATAAGATACACTTGTAGACGAAATGTCGTTAGACGAATTGTCGTAGACGAAGTGTCGTTAGACGAAATGTCGTTCGACGAGTTGTCGCGGAACCGTCTGGTGCTGGAGCTGTGGATACAGTTGTATATTTCATTACTATGAACAAAATGTTACCAAACTTTTCCTGATGATACCTACGACCATAGCTTTTCAACAGCACCTATTCTTATATTCCCGAAATGATCCCACGATTTTCTAGAAATTTTGAAAAATCTGTAGGCCCTATACATTCAATTGAAAACTTTCGCTCTCTCCGTGTTAGCACATTGTTATAAATTGTCGTGTGACATAGGGACTCAAAGAACTTTATGAACTTTAGCAGTAAGACATCAGATAGACCGGTAGATATGTATTTCTTCAGAGTCATCGAATAATATTCGTGTCCTTATACAATAATATTTGCGCAACAGAAAAGCGTGGACAAGCAAACAGCCGCATAAACATACACATTAGGCCTAATATACCAGAAAGTATAAAGCATACACTAATAAATTCACAGGAGCTACACTGCAATTATATTTAGTATTCCGTATGCAGATTGAAGTTTGGGATTTGGTTTAAAATGAAGGGTTTCGATTGCATATTTAATGCATTAACAATAGGTAGGCTACAACTGTAATGACTCTGATGCAGAAACAATCTGCAGGGCTCGTTGTTTTAAAGCTTCTCTTTCCAACTTTACCCAACCTCTAAAGTAAGACCCTTTCTCGTTTAACACGACTAAAGTCATATCTATGACGACCAACATCTTATCCATATTCGCACCAAGCGCCACTCGCTGTCTGTCAAAGCTGCTTCTGTCCTTCTTTACGCATTCGCCTGCACTAGGGTGGACTATGGTAATGCCATCTATGCGGACCTCCATCTTTCTCGGATTAAATAACTTCAAATTGTTTTAAACAGCTTAATTGGGTAATGCATACACACATACATACATACATACATACATACATACAAGAGGAGTCACGGCATTCACTCTAAACCAGCACTATGGGACCATATAATTACCCGCAGAGAGCATTATACACCTCCACGACCACGTAGGCCCTAAACATGACATAAATCTACCGGTTGCAGACAGTCTGGCATGCAAAACATTTATTATTAGGATGAATTTATTCGTGACTTCATAAGGTACAAAAAGCTGCGGTTAGCAGTTGGCTCAATAAAGGATATGCTTACATACTCACATACATATATACATACATATATATGCAAACATACATACATATTTGTAATTGTAGTTCTAATCAGGTATTTATATAGCGCCACTTGTAAACAGAGGCGCTCCCGACTCGGGCCAGTGTCTTCACTGGTTAAGAGAGAGGTTTTTTTCAGAGGTTCCGCGACAACTCGTCTACCGACATTTCGTCTACAGATACTTCGTCTAACGACAGTTCGTCTACAAGTGTATCTGTGTCCATCAGGGCTAATCAACAGAGGCCGCTTTCTTATAGTTTCGCTAAAACGTGCTATATATTTTTAGGAATCCAGCTTCTACTTAGGCCTACTGAAATGATTAAAGTGATTTTAATCAATCCAGCTTCTATTGAATGAAAACTTAGTTTCATCCATGCATCCAGCTTGGTTTCCAGGTTCTTTTACGGGAAAAACTATTTCCATCAAACAAGCTTCTATTTCAACACAGGAATGTTTTCATCAATCCCACTTCCATTTAGGGAAGCAATTTTTTTATCAATCCAGCTTCCATTTTAAAGACAACAATATCAAATAACATTGTAGACGAAATTTCGGTAGACGAAATGTCCGTAGACGAATTGTCGTGACACCGTTTTCAGGCGCTGGCGGAACTGGTCAAAAGCAATAGATAAAAGGTCAGTCCTGAGGGACTGAGGTAATCGGTTCCAGCTATCGCAACCGCATGGGTCTACTCGCTCATCATCATGTCTTTCTCTGCCCCGGCCTCCAGTCTCATCCTCTCTGAAATTCTGCAACCGCTCCTTAGTCTACGCTGCACCAGCTCTTTGGAACGGACTCCCAAAGACCTCCGTCAGTTTGCTCATCCTCCTATCTCGCCTCTTAACTCCATCTCTCCTATGCTTGCACTCTCGTCTTCTGCTATCCACTCTCGACTAAAAACCGAACTCTTCAAGATATCCTATCCTGATTCTACACCTGCGCCACCACACGACCACCATCATCACCGATTACCACCGTAGCACCATGCTGTCTCCTCGGTTTGACCTCCCGGATTTTTACCTGGCACCGAAACGAACAGAGGAGTTTGGCTATTGCGGACTTGATTTGATACAGCGCCGGTGATTACGTGGCTTTTGTGGGCGTTGAGAAATTTTCGAAGATTTACATTACATAACTAACATTACCATGTTTCTCTTTAGATAACTAATTGACTATAATAGGCTATTTTGCCTCTAAAAATCTTGCATTGGTACGTTTCATCCCCAGTATGAATTCTAACATGACCCTGTAAATCAGAAGATCGGATGAACAAATTCTTACAAACTTAATTCTCTCCAATATGAGTTCTCAAGTAAGTCATGAAAGGAGATTGCTAGAACTGCTTCAGCTGCTTCGGGTATAAATGATACAGGAAGGGATTTTCCAGTATGGAGCCTCATGAGTGATTTAAAATAATGCAATTTTAAGGACATTATGGCACATATAACGTTTCTCACCAGTAGGATTGAAATATAAATTTTGAGACAGCATCCTCATATATATATGACATAAGAAATCCATATGACAATATTCCCATATGGATCCAATATTATGTTCTTACGTTTCATATCCTAAACAAACACGCTCCAGTCATCACTAAACCTGAAACTCATGCAAAAAATCCATGGTTCAATTCTTTCCTTCAGGCTCTCAAATCATCGCGGCGTCGCCTGGAACGGGCATACCGACGTTCAGGCGACCTCTCTATTCTCAAAAAACTTAAAACCTTAACAAATAGATACCATAGCCAACTTCTTTCAGCAAAAAAACGTTACCTATCATCTCTTGTTCATTCAAATTCATCCAACCCTCGAAATCTTTGGAAAACTGTAAACAGTCTTCTCCATCGTGGCTCCTCTCACCCCCTTCCAAACTCTATCCCACATGCATCCATTGCCGACTCTTTTGCATCCTTCTTCACTGACAAGGTTTCCTCCCTCCGCCTTTCATTACAGACTCTCTTATCAAAATCAACTTCTACGCAATCTGACTCCTCCCCCTCAATTGATCACAATGACACAACTTTACCACCTACTGCATCTTTCAACCTATTCGAGCCTGCTACTGAAGCAGAAATCGCTACACTCATTCAAGCCTCTCAAAACAAACAATGCGACCTTGACCCAATCCCAACTTCCTTACTTAAAGACTGTGTAACCCTCCTCGTTCCTACTGTAACCAAAATCATCAACCTCTCTCTATCGACTGGTACTTTTCCTTTACTTTTCAAAGATTCTGTTGTCAAACCACTTCTCAAAAAACCATCCCTTGACAAAGAACTCCTCTCCAACTACCGTCCAATTTCAAATCTCTCTTTCTTATCTAAGCTCTCGGAACGGGTTGTCCTCTCTCGTCTCAACGGCTACCTCACCTCAAACAATCTTCTAAACCCAAATCAATCTGCCTACACCAAGCACCACTCTACCGAAACTGTCCTTGCCTCGCTATACAACAAACTTGTCATGGCGATAGGCCGTCAACAAGTCTCTTGTTTGTGCCTCTTAGACATCTCTGCCGCCTTCTACACAATAGACCATTCTATCCTCATCAAACGCCTTTCCTCTGTATTTGGTATCTCTGGCACTGCCCTATTGTGGATAAAATCATACCTTTCATCACGCTCTTTCACTGTCAATGCCGCTGGTTACTCATCTAATCCGCACACCCTCACCTGCGGTGTTCCTCAAGGTTCTGTTCTCGGTCCTCTGCTGTTCATTCTTTACACCTCCCCACTCAGCAAACTCATTTCCTCATCCTCTACTGACCATCACCTCTATGCCGACGACACACAGCTTTTCATTTCTTTCTCCCTTCACTCCCTTCCAGACGCACTAAATCATCTACGCAACACAATCACCCAGATTTCAGCCTGGATGACCGCTAATCTGCTATGCCTTAACCCTTCAAAAACAGAATTCCTCATAATTGGCCTCCGCGAACAATTAAACAAACTAGCCTATCCTCCCGACCTTTGTCCAACCGATCTCACTTCTCCCGCACCTTACTCTTCTCCTGTCCGCAATCTTGGAATCATCATCGATAAAAACCTCACCTTTTCCGACCACATCAGACAGCTATCTCGCACCTGCTACATGCACATCCGTGACCTCCGTCGATTGCGCCCAATACTTGATTACAAGACTGCATGCACAATAGCCACCTCAATTGTTCATTCCAAACTCGACTACTGCAATTCCATTTTTACAACATCGACTCTTCTCAAATCAAACGCCTCCAAACAATCCAGAATGCGCTCGCCCGCGCAGTCACCAAAACTCCCAAACACCACCACATAACCCCTGTTCTGAAATCACTTCATTGGCTTAAAGTCCCTCAGCGCATCCATTACAAAATAGTATCTCTTACCTACAACGCCCTTCAAACGTCTAAACCCTCTTACATTCGCCAGCTATTCACCATCCAACCGCCTGGGTCTACTCGCTCATCATCATACCTTTCTCTATCCCGGCCTCCAGTCTCATCCTCTCTGAAATTCTGCAACCGCTCCATAGTCTATGCTGCACCAGCTCTTTGGAACAGACTCCCAAAAGACCTCCGCCAGTTTGCTCATCATCCTATCTCGCCTCTTAACTCAAACTCTCCTCCGCTTGCACTCTCCTCTTCTGCTTTCCACTCACGACTGAAAATCGAACTCTTCAAGATATCCTATCCTGATTCAACTCCTGCGCCACCACACGACCACCATCATCACCGATTGCCACCGTAGCACCATGCTGTCTCCTCGGCTTGACCTCCCCGGATTTTGACCTGGCACCAAAACGAACAGAGGAGTTTTGGCTATTGCGGACTTGATTTGATATAGCGCCGGTGAATAAGCTGGTCTCCCTGACGTGGCTTTTGTGGGCGCTGAGAAATTTTCGAAGATTTACATTACATTACATATCATTATGCAGGACATTATGAATCCCATATGACAATGGGATTCTACGGGCTTCAGATGCAATACACATGACTACATTTATATGGTTCCAGTCTATTATGGGTTCTTTTATGAACCTGAACAACAGAATTACGTGACAATTTTCTCTGGCATAACTGGCATTGGTTTTACTTTTCTCCAGTATGGATTCTAACCAGTGATGGGCAAAAGTTAACTAAAAAGTTGAAAACTTGTAGTTAAACTAACATTTTTAGTTCAGGATAAAGTGTAACTAGAAGAAAATAATTTAGTTAAAACCATAGTTTAACTAATTTTTTTAAATAAACGAAACTGACAAAATCAGCAACTACGCAACTATCTTCCGCAATGATTGTCACGAGTAACTGGTTTTATCACTCAAGTCAAGTGGATTGCATTGCATCATGTATCATCGTTTGCATTAGAAACTTTCTTCATGATTTTCAGGTGGAACTGTAGTAGGAATTGTACACATTACATTGTTTGAAAGAGAAATTGTCATTGACCCTCTGCATTATTACAGTTCACTTAACCTCTGTTATTGTGAAAATGTTTGAGAAAAATATTTGTTGAAAAGTTTGAAAAAGTTTAACTATTTTTAGTCTATTTAACTTATTTACACAATCAGTTGCCAACTTTAGTTAAACTATTTTGTTTTAGTTGAAAATAGTTAAAGTTTAACTAAAACAATTAGTTTAGTGCCCATCACTGATTCTAACATGATTTTTAAAATTAAATTTGGAAAATGTCTTTTACAAATATGACACACAGAATGGGTTTCCTCGTGATGTCTCAGATTGAAGTTTGGGATAATGTTTTGTCACAAGACATGATACATAAATGATTTCTCTCCTGTATGGATTCTTCCATGTGTTTTCAGAGCTAAAGTGCTTGTTAATGTTCTCCTACACACCTGGCAAAGGTTCTGTATGGTTTTCCACATAGTGGGTTTTTTCATGACGTCTCAGACTTGAAGTGTATGAGAATGTCTTCTGACATACCTGGCAACGGTATGGTTTCTCTGCGGAATGGGTGTTTTCATGACTTCTCAGGCTTGAAGCACATGCAAATTTTTTTGGACATACCTGGCAAAGGTGAGGTTTCTCTCCAGAGTGGGTTTTTTCATGACTTCTCAGACTTGAAGTGTGTGCGAATGTCTTCTGACATACCTGGCAAAGATAGGTGAGGTTTCTCTCCAGAGTGGGTTTTATTATGATTTCTAAGACTTGAAGCACGTGCAAATGTTTTCTGACATATCTGGCAAAGGTGAGGTTTCTCTCCAAAGTGGGTTTTATTATGATTTCTAAGACTTGAAGAACGTGGAAATGTTTTCTGACATACCTGGCAAAGGTGAGGTTTCTCTCCGGAGTGAGTTGTTTCATGATTTCTCAGACCTGAAATGAATGGGAATGTTCTCTGACATACATGACAAAGGTATGGTTTCTCTCTGGTATGTGTTCTCATGTGACTGTTTATGCTGCTACTATGATTGGCTTTGAACTCACACAACTGACATTGGTACGGTTTCTCTCCAGTATGAATTCTTGCATGAATTCTTAAAGTAGTAGATCGAACAAACCTTTTACGACATATGGGGCATCTGTAAGGCTTCTCACTAGTATGGACTAGAACATGCTGTAGTAGTCTGGAAGAACAAGAAAATATTTTTTTACATTCCGCGCACTGAAAAGGTTTTTCTCCAGTATGTGTTCTACTGTGAACCTGCAGATGAGAAAGTAGTGTGAATGATTTCTGGCAAAATTGGCAAAGATGTGGTTTTTCCCCAGTATGACTTTTAACATGGGTTCGTACATGGGAAGACTGGGAAAATCTTTTAAGACATACATGACATTAAAATGGTTTCTCTCCAGTATGAGTTCTAGTATGCTTTTTCAGACCAGATGAGCTTGAGAATGTTTTCTGACATTGCATACAAATGTAAGCTTTTTCTCCAGTATGGATTACCCTGTGCCCCTTTAGGTAAGAGGCGTACTTGAACACTTTGTTACATAGGTCACATTCGTATGTCCTGTCTTTGGAATACGTCGGCATATGACCATCCAGCACAAACGATTTCTGGGGATTGTGCATCTTTACCCGTGTTACATTTCTGAGGGAATTTGCAAATGAATGCTTGGAAGAAATGATTGTTGACATCACTAGTGATTGTGAAGATTCTGAAGTTATGTTTCAGATAACATTTTCCACAAAAACTTGAGCCTTAATAATGCTGATCCTCTTATATGTTACTAAGGATTGGAATAGCTGAAAAACGTTACAGTTTGTCGGCTTGTTCGCAATAAAATTCACCAGATATCACATTCGTTCAGTACAGACCTAAAGCAGTCAATGTCTTTCTGTATCTGCTATTTCTTTATTCATTTGATTAACCTAAAATCATAATAAGAAATCAAGCACAACGCACAAGACACTTTTGAGATTTGCCTATAGACTACAGTGCAGAAAGGACAAAGATTCCGCTCAACAGGACCACCAATCAAGTGAATTCACTTTACAATGAGTCGTGAAACAAACGCTTTGCATAAGAATCTGAATTCTGTGTTCCACTATCTGAATCAGTTATCGTATTCAAACGAGTGTGCATTTACCTATTAATAAAGTTTAATTAAGATATGATGCAAAAATCACAGATAAATAATTCCATGAGAACCCTTCTTTTTAACTTTTTCCGTTCCTCCACCATCATCTGCCTCAGGCTCCTCTATCCATCACCCCAAGGCTTTTCACTCGAAACTAAAGTCTCTTCTTTTCAAGAACTCTTATCCTGACTCATCTGATCCTGACTCTTCCAATCCTCGACCTAAAAGACACCCACCTAAACATCTGCTGTGCCCTCTCTGATCCTCTGGAAACCGGTCTCGGACCTTCCTCGGACTGCTCTTTTGAACAACCTTCTGATTAGACGCAGCGCTCGTGAATAAGCTGTTGCCCTGCGCTTGTCTTTCGAGTGGCGCTTTAGAAGTTTGGAGATTACGATTACTTCTGGATTTTGAACTTCATGATGAGAGAATCCCGCACGACAACAGTTAGGCTACTGCAATATATAATATATAATATTATCATCTCTTCAGAACCCGTCAAGAGCAAACAGAACGACGCATCAAGAAACTTGAAGGGTAAGTAACATCTGTGAATAAAATTAAACGAAGAATCTATAAATAATTCGGTACAGCTTTTAAAAAGGCAAAGATGGAAAACTTACTTACATGCCGCTATGAAACATAAATTATAATTGAGAAGCAAGGTTTAATTACTGAATTAGTTTTAGCAGTCTTAGAGAATTATCTGGCCAATGTTGTCAATCAACCGATTTATTAAAGACTGCAACATTTGGTTAAACGGATTCTCACGGTTGAGAGACTCGGTGAATATATTATAGGTAGGCTATAACAAATATGACATGTGACCAGGTGAAATGCAGAAGAAGAAAAAATAATATCGGCGCGTATCTCTTATGATGCAGAGATTCAATGCGGTGGCTTTCCTCGGAACTTTTGCAGCACTGGATCTCAACGACGTATAGGTGCCGTTCGAGATGTTTTCTACAATTCTTAATTAATGTTTAAGTCCCTGAGGGATCATATGTAGCCTACCTCGGGGCATAAAAAATGAATAAATAAATAATAATAATAATCATCATCATCATTTTTATCATCATCATTGCAGAATCAAACCGCCCAGGATCAGCTAAGGTAGCGGTAAAAGGTCAATCATCCAAAAATACTGCCATTTTTGTCATCATGGGCCTACTGCTTCGTGCTATTGTCCTCCGACACCATGGGCTCAATAAATCAAGATAATAATAATAATAATAATAATAATAATAATAATAATAATAATAATAATAATAATAATAATAATAATAATAATAATATCTTTTCTTTAATTAAGCGCCTGACAAACGCACTGCGCTGTAGGCCTACATTTACATGTTATGCAATTGAAACAATCTTAACTAGTTAACTACTAACAGAACAGACAGCCTGCAATACACGGCGCTAATAGCAGCCTACAAAGCATATCCGCCCTACGGGGCTCGAACTCGGTACCTCTCGCTCTCTACGCCAGCTGTTATCCAACGCGCCACCGGGCTCCCCTGCTCTGATCAACCTCTTCGGTTGAAATAGGTGCAGACAGTTAGGAGGAACAACGCGTTCAGGTTTAGGTTGGGTTGAATTTAAAGTGGTCGCGTATGTAGAATACTGGTACGCTGGAGACCTTGTGATAGAAAATAGAGAATTTATATAGCGTCTCTTCCATGCACACTGTTCAGAGACGCTCAAATGAGTGTAGAATGTGATAAAATAATCAATCAATATTCTTGTAATTCGATAAATCCAGTTGTCATGAAGGCAACTGTTTAATGAAAAGATTTGCAATATTACATCACTGTTTTTGACATAAATTGTCAGTATCAATTTTCCTCTTTTGTAAACCATATTAACTGTTTAGAGGTATCCACATAATTATCGTCAATTAAAGACGAAAATAATTTAAAACAAGAAACGAATAATTATTAGCTTTTAGATGTCGTCTGTCGCCAAACACAGACGCTCAGAATAATCAACTCAACAAAAGTAGTTAAATTGCATATCGGTTGCGACCTGTATCGTCGTGAAGTGGTTTTGCCTGAATTATACCAATAGTAGGCTACAATATTATTGAATTTAACAGTCAAGCACAGTTAATTCATTGGATTTCCTCTGGAACTAACGTTTCACTAGTAGCCTACCTTGAAATAATAGCACTACCTCAGAAAACATCAAGAACTGTGTTGTAGGCCTATCATTGTGATTTTTAATGGCACTACATGTGTTCTGAAACTGGACTTTCATTTAGAATGAGGTTTAGATTCTGCTTATTTCCTTAGAAACAGTGCAAATCCCATACATATGCATATGATAAATCTACATTTTAGCGTATTTTATTACTGCGTTGAACATATCCTGCATTTTAATGCCTTATATTATTTCTCTCATCTGGCTGCGTAGGCCTAAATGAACGTTGGATTGATGAAAAGAATTTTTGTGTTAAAATGGAAGTTGAATTGATGAAAATGGTTTCCGCATAAACTAGCATGGGGATTGATGAAAACATACTTGCGTAAATACAAGTTGGGTTCATGACAGTTATCATTAAAATCACTGAAATGATTAAATATGCAATAGATTACTTTTCACCGGAAAAACAAGAATAAAATATGCTAAAATGCAGGATCATCCTGCCCAGGATGATACATGATTATTTTGGTTTACACATAGAAGCAGGTTGTGACTAATGTTTACCAATAGCGAGAAAAACGTTTCAATAGTTGATAATATTATTATGAGAATACTTCGTTATGTTGACCATAGCCAAATTCCACACTTTTTCGGTTCCTCCATCATCATTGCCAATCACCCATCATCATCTGCATCGGGCTCATCTATCTATCACGTCAAAGGCTTTCCACTCGAAACTAGTCTCTAGGCTACTTTTCAAGAACGCTTACCCCGACTCAACTGATCATCTACCTTCCAATGCTCGACCTAAACGACTCGGACCTCCTTCAGACTACTCTTTTGGACAACCTCTGGTACCCTGCGCTTGGCCTTCGATTGGCGCTTTAGAAGTTTGGAGATTGCGATTGGTCCTAATACGGTGAAATATGACAGTTACCGCGGACATTGGTAGACTGCCTACTGACCAACATAAAGTAAGCCATTGGAGATCTTAATTAAAATAATTTGGCAACCTAAACTGCTGTTTAACCAAATATTCATTTAGGCTATTGCATGCCTATGTACATCGTAAGTGCCGTGATTTTTTAAGTTAAAGAATCTAATAGCAATCCATAACTGAGCAGATTTTTAATTCCTATAATATGCTGCTGTTTATCAATTTCACATGAGATCTAATGGATGTGGAAGCTCCTGGAATGTTTTAAATAGGCCTAGAGAATGAATGTATGAAAACCTGTTGTGATCATGTCCACACTGATAGGCAAACAGACAAAACTTTTCATTTGAGAATAAAAGGCGATTTGAAAATCGATCGCGCTGGTTTGAGTAGGCGATCGATATGCGGTCGACTTCGGGAGCTTTTGTGTACAGCGTATTTTGCGATTCGTATTCGTATAGTGCATATTATAATTATGGTTGTCCATTAACTGGCAACTGCTAGAGTATACGCAACACTTATTAGGCTAACTGCCCTGCTTGTCGATGCAATGTTATCGATCTTAGCCTGAACTTTCATAAGTAATGTAAATTAGATAAATAAATAGGCCTAACAGTCTTTCTCCAGGTTCCTCTTGGAATCTGACTCATCGAGCGCGATCGATTTACCGATCGACCAGACCTTTGCTAGGCGAACGACCAAGGAGATCGATCGATTACCTCAAATGAGAAGCTCTGCAAACAGAACAATATTAGGGACAATCCACAAGTTTTCGGATTATTTTCCACTAGTGACTAAGCACACATTCTACTTTTAAAATAACAATAATAATATTTTCGTCTATTGAAAAGATCTATAAAAGCTGTTGCTTGCAATTAATAATTATTATAGCCTAAATAATTTTACATAACGGTTAATTTTAAACCTTACCTTGCATAATGTCGCTTAAATCAGTGACGACATCGTTTTTGTCTAAACGCAAACACGGAGTTATTATTGTGTAAGAGGGACAATTTTACGATACAAAACAACTATGCGAACGTCAGCAGCCATGGCAATCATGCCCAATGGCACAAGGTCAAAAAATGTCGAAACGATTATTGAAATATTGATGTCTTCCACCTCCACCCCTACCAGGAGCGCAAAGTTTCGAAAATAGAGTTTTTCGAGAAAATTGCAGCTTTTCTTGTAAAATATTTTAATTAAAAACTAAGTAATTGCCATTCAATATGTGACGCCAGGGGTCAAAACCCGTCACATGTCGGTTTCTGACCTTTTTATTTAGTAATATTCTACAATAAATTTGCTTCAAAATACTTTTTACAGAATGAAAATATCTTTTTCCTAACTGAAGTTATGCTCGTTTGATTCTTTCTTTAGTATAGAGTGTGAAAATCGAATAAAAACTTTCGTAATATTCTGTGTCATCAAAGTCCTCAGCATTCATTAATTGAATATTCTGCAATTTTTCTGAGCAATAGAGGGCTATATTCTGTATCAAATAAGGCAAACCGCATCAAAATCGGATTACTACTTTGCAAATTATGGCAAATTCATTGGCAACTGCTGAATTAAAGAATATTCTATATTTCTGACCCCTCTCACCTATTTCGACTTCTAGCTCAATATTCATTGACAAGCGACGGGTTTTGACCCCTGGCGTCACATATACCTTTGGAATGAGCTATTAAAACTGAATAAAACGATATATTAACAGTCAGAATGTGCTCATATTTGTCGAAGTTATTAATTTTTAACCGTTCCCTTGCTTCGCGGCATTGTGGCTAAGCCTGAAAACGGTTAAACACTAAATACATTTTTTATCCTTTGAGTTATTTCAGCCCATAGTACGTCATTCGCTTCAGCTCAAACGGCATCGATGCGGAATTGCATTTGCCATTTGGTCAAATACTGACCAATTTTTTTGTCTTAATTTTTTACAGTTTTATTACAGTTTTATTTGCAATCTTTCATTGATTTCTGTTTTCATTTCTGCTGACTGCGCACTTTGACCGATGAGTGCTGAGTTTTCAGTTAAAATATTTTTACAATAAAACCTGCAATTTTATCCTAAAAGACTATATTTTTCGAAACTTTGGCCCTCTGTTGGGAGCGGAAGACATTACTATTTTGTTTAAATTGGACAGTATCTGACCAAATGCCATTAGGTAACTTTTCGTTGCAATTACTTTTCAAATTTTTAATTTTCGTTTTTTCACTCTACCCCACTGAGAAATATACCAACCGCTTTTAACGAAAACAATGCTTCCCGAGCCTATTCAATAGATCACGTGCCGTCAGTGACCTCTAACCTCTTTTCTGACGTACGCCTACTAAAATCAAAGCAGAAATCATCCCACTGTTTGATTTTTATGTTCCGTAAGTTAGCCTATGTCACTATGTGATCTGAAGCGATTCTGTGATCAGTAATCCCTATCCCATTCATTGATTGATGTGTAGGCCCTACCATAATTATGCCAGGTAGCGATAACTAGATTCACTCCGATTCTTTGCGGGTTAGATCTACCTCTGAAATTTGTCTGCAATAGTGGTCGTTCCAGATTATTAGCGTCAGCAGCTGCATCAGTCCAGCAGTGTTGTGCACGAGACCAAAATTCCAAGACCAAGACCGAGACCAAGACCGCGGGGTCCAAGACCAAGACCGAGACCAAGACCGCGTGGTTCAAGACCAAGACCGAGACCAAGACCGCGTCGTCCAAGACCAAGACCGCGTGGTCCAAGGCCGAGACCGAGACCAAGACCGCATCATCCACGACCAAAGATTTAAGCCTCAAGACCATAAACGCAATTTTCAGTTGTAGTGTTACATATTCCCATTATTCAGATCAGATGCTTATTATATTTATAGTTATGGTTTTTGTCCCTAAGTCTTCGAAGCCTCATGAAGAGCACGCTATAGCTAAACACTCTCAGTATAGGTGCAGGTGTTGCGGAATATTAAAAACTTTGCCAGTAGAGAAAAATTTCCCACCAAATACCTGATCTGCATCGTTTACCCGGCTACTGATTTTGCCTCGAGAAACTGCATCAGTTTAAGCCTAACTAGTCACTAAAGCACCAGAGGTCATGGTTAACTGTGCCTCAACGTTTTCTTGTCGCTTCTGATAAGAAGCGAACAACGCGGTCCTCTCTCGCTTTGTCCTATTATAGGCGGATCGTCGCATGAATTCGAAGCTATCTCAGAAGTAGGCCTACCTGAATAACCGAAAATATCGACAACATTTAACAAATAATCCTTCTAGTTCCCGCCAATGGCCAAACCAAAGGCGCAAGACCAAGACCAAAGGCGAAAGTCCGCGACTGACCGAGACCAGACGCCCAAGACCAAGACCACGCCTTTAAGACCAAGACCAAGACCAAGACCGCACCTTTAAAGACCAAGACCGAGACCAAGACCGGCACATTTGAGACCGAGACCAAGACCAAGACCGCATTTTTCTCGGTTCGAGTGTCTCGTTCCAGATTATTAGCGTCAGCAGCTGCATCAGTCCAGCTAATTAGTTTTAAAATGAGTCAGAAACAATGAATGGGAATAACTATAACCTTCCCGATACGAGCTATCACTGGCTTCTATGCGATTCATAGTGCGAATTAGGCCTACCCTTCAGCCGGGATCAATCAACTGATATGAGATTTCACTTCATTTTAAATGATTCCTTTGATGCGGATTAGGCCTACCGTTCACCCATTCATCTGGTATTATGCATTCTTTGTTTATTGATTATTGTTTGCTGGTGTCAGATAATTACTAGAGAAGTCATAACCAGTGATTGTAAATAAAGTAGGGCTTCCTGATATTTCTGGCATTTATTGATGAAGATTAGGCATTCGCACAATTAGCCTATGGGCAATAGGCTATATATAGCCTACCCATTTTATAATCGCAGGCTTTCGCAGCTAAACCAAACCTACCTAGTATCTATAAGACAATATCAATTAAAGAAAATAAAGCATTGTAGTCCATGAAGCCAGGACAGGCTTGAGATAGAGACTACTGAAGCATTTGTTGAACCATAGAATTATTCGGCTTATGTAGAATGTTATTGAATTTTGCTCGCGGAGGTAACACAAGCTAGAACAAAGTTGATTGGTTGACTATAAAAGTAGGCTAAGTAAGTAAGTATATCCTTTATTGAACCGCATTTTGGTGTACAAAGATCATCAAATATAAAAAAAATTAAGTAGGCCTATAAAGCATCCGTGTGACAAATGTTTTACGAGATAGAGAGTTTGCCTTAGGTATTAATCAAGGACCTATTATACACAGGACTGGAATCTCCTTATGTAGGCGCGTTGGAGAGAAAATGGCGGCCCATGGAGCCTGGCCACCTAGCGACAAAGGCGTAGAACCTCGTGTTTACCATGCTAAACGCCTACCTCCGTAATTTAAATTATTATTATTATTTAACTTAAAGTCATTAAAAATATCTTTATATTAATTATTATTTACCTCACTTTGTTCCTTAGAAACTGAAAGAAAAATAATCCTGATCTTGTTTTCCTCAAATTTGTGCAATTAATCGCTGAACAACGCATCGGGTCCTCCATGCTTTTTTACTGCCAAAGACCCTTCTTACCCCCGCATCGCCAGGTGGCGCCAGGCTCATAGCCTTAAACCGGAAGTACACGATATTTTCGCGAGTAACCAGTCCTTTAATATAGAGTCCTTGGTATTAATGATTCTATTGTGGGTCCTGGGTCGTAGCGAGTATGAAACAGTTTTCACGGGAGGCAGTAGTTGATGTAATACATGTGCAGGGTTGTTGATGATGGTAGAAAAGAGGTTAGAGTCTGCTTTTCGGCAAAGTTGCTCGAAACTTTGGTAGGATTCCGGTAGATAACGAGACCGGATCAGTCGCCGAATAGTTGCCTGAAGACGAGTGCGTCCCTCTACCCCCACAAAGCCCCACCAAGCCGGGGCCGCATAGAGCATCCGCGACACTGTGGTAGCATTTGTTACATCACACAGAGATTGGCCCTTTAACCTATGTGCTGTTAGAACGCGGAGGACATACATTGACTGCCTAGCCTTAATGACAATGTTGTTAACATGCGTGTAGAGGTTGACCACCACAAATTATTCGTAGCTCAAGTTCATCTCTGCTTAGACTTTGATGATCTCAACAGATTCAATATTAGTTAGTATTATATTGGCAATAAGTTGCATTAACAAGTACGACGTTTTAAATAGTTCAAAATTATTTTCATGGATAAGGCTGAATGTGACGCTTTGTTTAATTACATTACCAAAAAATAATACCCAGCAGAATATTCTAAAGACGAGAAACGTCGTCTACGAGAGAAATCTGTTTCATTCTGTGTCGGTAGTGGGGACTTGCTTCACACTGGCGCCAAAGACAGGAGAATTCGAGTTAAATTTCGACCTTGCTGATACTTAGTTAAGATTGTTAAGATTGTCCCGGGGGAGACTTTATTTCAGCGGGAGATGAAATATTCTCTCCTCTCCGGAGACTCTGTTTCAGATTATAGTCTCCGGGGGCGAATTTATTCTGAATCAGATCCGCCGGGGAGATCTGTTTCGAAATAGAGTCTCCGGGGGAGACTTTTATGGGGAGACTCTGTCACGCGACACCGGCACCGCGTACGAAGAAATACGAGCATATCGACGCAACTCTCCACCATTGTCAGTGACAATGAAAATCGATATCCGATACACTATAACTCAGCAATATAACATATTTAAGCTTGTATAGGCAATGACTTTTATGCTTTGTTACAAAAAGAATTTAAATTTTGTTTTACAGTTGCATTCTGAAAATTTACGACTAATTAGTTACACAAATTAAGTTTGTCTATGTAGTAAACCGTATGTTCTGTTACAAAAGAATTTGGCTGAATATGCTAAACAATAATAAAAACATTCCATATTTAAAATTGATCTCTGAAAGAATGACTTCTTAAACATTGACTCTTAAAAGAATGACCAACTCCCATACATACTATTGGTGTGCCCAGTGCTTTTTTCAGCCGGAGCGGTCCGGAACGGCGTTTCGGTACCTTTTTTCAGCCATTAAAAAGTAATTTATTTAATTTGAATTTTTAATAAAACAATTACATACAATTATTTAGATACTTTAATTTAATATAAGTGCTTTTAATGTTTATTGATACTTATATATATAAAACAGAAATATTAGCATAAAATAAGCCCCTATGGTTGTTCTGAATTTGTTGAGTTCCGGAACCTTTTTTCTAGAAAAAAATCACTGGGTGTGCCAGCTTGTAGGTACCCCATGCGCTAAGTTCTGCTGTAGCAAGGACTTTTCTTCCCGGGACTTTGTTTCTAGGAACTTTTTTTATCTTGGGACATTTATCCTTAAACTTTTGTCCAGGGTCCTTCTGTCCGGGACATTATGTCAGGAACATTTTGTCTTGTGACATTTTTTCCGTTCACGCCCATCGCGATTGGTCGTACGCCTTCGTTCCTTTTGCTCATAGCGACTGTTATCAGGTTTTCCTGAATGGTCACTTTATTGACTACTTCTGGGAAATTCTGAAAGAACATCCTTAACAAGCAGACTGACAAGGTCATACATATCCTTGTGTAATTGTTGTAGGGTGGTCAGCTGATCCCACTTGCTGCAACGCAGGGAAGTGGACGACGCATTCTGGATCACATAGTGTCCTCTTGTCCGTCGGCGCGTCAAACCCTCCCGATGTGAACATGCGACGTCCTTCAGATTCACCCAGTGAACACAACGCTTTCGCCTTTGCTTAACGCTATCGACCGCTGCGATTTTCTTACTTATGGAATCAACGCTCTATGCGTATTACATGTCCGTGATTTCCTTCAAGGAGAGGTTTTACACATAAGCAAGAAGCAAACGGTTTCTTTTATAGCAGCTTTATTATTAATATTATTAAGATATATTATGGGAATTTAGTAGGTTAGTCTGAAAAATCAGATTAGATTAAATATTTGACAGAATCTGTTGATGAAAACTAAGTTTAATTTCGACTTAAAGTGTATACATTAACTTCTGAAACTCCTCCGACGATCAGTTGTTTCTTTTCTTCGTCGTAACACAATCTATGTGGATATCGGATCTTCGTTTCTGCTGTTTCACCTATTGTTGGACAAAGAATTCGATTCCACTCAAGATCGGAATCGAACAGAATCACTCTACCGTTCCCTCTGTCAGCCACAAGCACTTGATCGTCTGAATCGATTGAGAGATAAGAAGGATCGTTCAGTTCTTGTGTTTCATTTGAAGGAATAAAACGATGGATGACCATCTGTCCATCAACGGTCAATTCACCTACAACCCACTTCGTCTCCCGTTCTTTCCCACTTGACACACTCTCTTCCTCCACATTCTTCATCCTTTCGTGAAAGATTATAAAATTCCCGATTGATGTTTCCACTGCATGAATTGGTTCGTCGATGTCACTTGGTAACAGAACGAATTGAATAAGTTCTGCGTCTGATCCGTAGATATTCAAAATGGACGATGAATTACTGACCACCACCAACTGACCATCAGTGGTCATTGACAGAGTCTCTGGCTCATAATCAGTGGTCAACCATTTAATGATTTTGTGTTCATTGTCTGTTTCTCTTCTAATCTTCCAGACGCAATTCTCTCCATAGTCAGAGACGAATAGACAATTTTCCATCTCACTGGATACAATGTCAATTGGATTATAAATCTCTTCTATATTGATTTTTTTCTGAAAACTAACTGGATTTCGATCATCAAAGACACGAATTTCACGATAAGAAGATGATAGACAGAGAATGTAGATTTCATTTCGTAGTTTAGCCAATCCAAGGACATGACATGATAGTTCATTTTCTCGTCGTATCTCGATTCTCTGAGTGAAGTTGATGGAAAGCGGACACACGACTAGAATAAAAACAAAATAATTACTAATACTCAAACAACGGACTTTTAATATTATATTTTATTTATCAATATATGCATTAAAATTGACTGCTGGTACTTCGCTTATTTTCACTTATTGACTTCTTTGTTTGTGTATTGATAATTTTATTTTAAATACATAATTAGAATGAAAGCTCTTCACTTATTGACTTCTACGTTTGTGTATTAATAATTTTATTTTAAATACATAATTAGAATTAAAGCTCAACTGGCAAATGTTTGGCCATTCAACTAAAATAAAATCACCATTTTATTAATAACTAATTATTATTATTATTATTTATTCACTATTTCTGTTATAGGCCTACTATTACGCTGTGTCCCGATGAAAAGTAGACCCCAAGAAAAAGTGTCATAACTCGGTCAAAACTTTTAGCACTTGCCTGAAATTTAAAAAAGCAACAACAGTAGCCATAGCCTATTACCACCAAATCTTAACGCCGTTTGGAAATGTTGGTGATTTTGTCAAGTTTATGAACGTTTGTCCGTGAACAGGGAGGACATTTTGAACACCAGCTGTAGCTGTACTTCACTTCCTTATGGCTCTTGTATGTTTGAAATTTCCTCTTTTAAGTACTGTATCTCAAACGTTCATAAACTGACAAATTCACCATTTCCAAACGGCGTTAAGATTTGGCGGCAATATGGCTACTGTTGTTGCTTTTAAAATTTCAGGCTAATACTAAAAGTTTTGACCACGTTATGACACTCTTTCTTGGGGTATACTTTTCATCGGGACACAATGTAGAATTGGGTTCTGTTGGTTTAATTAGATCAGCGAATCCATGTGTTTCTTTAATTTTTATATTATGTCTTGATTCAACTTCCTGTCTCTTTCATTCTATCGCTCTGAGTTTGTCTGCAGCTGTTTTTTGCTTCTTTCCATTATAGCGCTTCAATCAAACTTTTTAACCTCATGCCATTCTCTTTCTAATTACCTGATTTTCTACTGCTCATCAGCAACACCTTAAGTACTTGCTTCGCTTTTGACTACCTGTATCGGCAATTAAAGTTGAATATCTAGATTTTTGTCTTCTTTACATACATTTATTACATTCCATCTCACTGCAAGTCTTTAGTCGACTCTGTCTTTTCCACTTGTACCATTTTTCTTCCAATCCCACCTTTTGGTTTCTTCTATACGGTCTTGATTTGACTCAAATTGCATTCTACCTTAAGTAGCCTCACGATAATATCGCGCCTTCTACAAACCTCTCATGCCAGCTTACGTTTCTCTCTCTATAACAAACATATGTTCTGACTTTTTTGAGTTTCTATTTTCATTCATTTTCACTCTATTTGCATGAATCATCGGCCTTTTCTTGTCCGCTTCAACCTCCAACTGATTTAGTTAACCAGAGCTGTCTTAGTCGTTTAATTAATTTAAGCCCTGTAATTATGTTGAATGCATTTTAAAGTTTTATTTATGATGAGAGCGTTCATAAGAACTTGCCCACGGTTTTCTTGAATTGATTCCCATCGATGTTGATATCCTTTGAAATAGATGGTTGTATATTGTCAAACAATGTCAGCTGATTCGACTGGTGTAGCATCTGAATATCATCAAAGGCTGCTTGTGTATGACACCAGATCCAAACGACCACAGTCTGTCTGTCCAGTTGAGAGTCCAGAATTTGTATGCCTTCATGTTTCAGTTTTGTTATGAGTTTATCAGTCTGATTTGATCTTGAATTGATTCCGTTTAGAAGGTCTTCAAGTTCTTCATGAAGTAGCTGTGTTTCCATTGACGCACACTTTGCATCACGAGTTTGCACTTCAATTTTTATTACACCTTAAATCAAAAAAGCAGACGTAAGACCGCACTAAAAATGTCAAACTCCACACTCGCAAGTAGATGTAGGTAACTGCAGCTGCATGAAAAATATTCTTTAAATTGTGGATACGTCACTAATATAAGTTTCGTCTAATTGAGCCTGAGCGAAATACGCAACTGGAGATTTCATAAAGACCATTAGCATGCTTTGCAAATATCATCATTTGCTCAGGTATTTATAACACGCCAATTTACCGTCAAATATCAACAGTTCGAGATATGCGTTGTGTTAAAGATTATGAAGCACCAACGCCAGAGACAGTAAATAAAATAGTGTGTCCTACTGTTTATGCAAAAATGCGCAAAATCGCAATAGTTTCTTTGGATTTTGGTATAAACACCTGGCAGAATTAAATGTGAGTGGAAAGCAAAAGTGGCCAAAGAATCGGGATGCTACACCACGAAGCGCAGTGGAGCACTACGACTAGTTTCGAGTTTAACATATTTAGTTAATGCTGAAATTATTTAAAGGCGTAGAAACACAATTTCCTAGTCGAAATTTATTATTTTACTTCATCCTCCACTACGGTTTTCATATGAAATTACTTTCCTCATAGTGGCCATAGCCAACTGTCAGAATGGTTTTATAATTTTTTCTCGTAATTTAAGTTTGCGCTGAAAATACCCTATTATGACCTTTTAAAATTAAGATTTCCACAAGACTATAGAGTTCATCACTTGAACTGTATTTGAGATAATAAATTAGACAAAGGCTAGCACACGATACGACATTGCATAGAAATTATCAATTGCGCTAGGACAATCTGGAGGTAGTTCGATATATAGTAGGCTACATAAGCCACTTATTGACAGCGCATCAACACCAGTAATCTAGCGGCTTTGATTCAGCTTGATGTTCTGTTTGAAAGCCTTGAGGAGCGGCTTTAAAAAGAGTGTAACCTCACTTAAGTTCCCAGCCCTCAAAGAATTGTACGACCATTGAACCAACCAGACAAACGCACCCATAGACTAACAAGGCGGACATATTTACATGCATCTGCTGTTTTAAGCCTGCACTCAGCATGACCCGGACGTATTCGCATACGGCTGTAATTATTGTAATTTGTAATTACGACCATTTATATAGCGTCGTTGGTAACGGCTATTTTTAGACTTTGACCAGGATATAGTTTTCGTTTAATTTACACCCAGATAAATGCTGCTGTTGCAGCTAAACTGATAAATAGCTTAGCCGGATATGCACATCTGCTTCGTCTACAGTTGTAAGACCATTGCCAGATGTTAAATTAAATACTTGGTCGAAAGATAAATGTGGATAAATATATATTTATCATAATGTAACGCAATAGCTGGTTATATATATATATATATATATATATATATATATATATATATATATATATATATATATATATATATATATATATGAACAACTATTGAAAACACTACGCGGATGGTTCCGCGACAACTCGTCGAACGACATTTCGTCTAACGACACTTCGTCTACGACAATTCGTCTACAGACACTTCGTCTAACGACATTTCGTCTACAAGTGTATCTGTATCCATTACGGCTAATCAACAGAGGCCGCTTTCTTATAGTTTCGCTAAAACGTGCTATATATTCTCAGGAATCCAGCTTCTAATTACTGACAAGATTATTTTCATCAATCCAGCTTCTATTGAATGGAAACCTATTTTCATCCATGCATCCAGGTTGATTTCCAGCTTCTATTTACGTGAAAAATTATTTCGATCAATCCAGCTTCTATTTCAACACAGGAATGTATTCATCAATCCCACTTCCATTTGGGGAAACAGTTTTTTCATCAATCCAGCTTCCATTTTAAAGTGACAATATCAAATAATTTTGTAGACGAAATGTCGTTCGACGAAATGTCCGTAGACGAAGTGTCGTAGACGAAATGTCGTTCGACGAGTTGTCGTGACACCTTCGCGGATATAGGGCCTACCGCGGATATGCAACAACCACAATAAAATAGGGGCCTACTGCTTTCAAAGGTTAATAACTATAATGGTGATGAAAACCACTTCTTTTCTGCCTGTTTCGGATACTAGACAGAGATAATATAATTATACTAGATGTTGGCCCGTCCTAAGACGGTTAAAAACAATTTGAAAATGTCAAGAGATGCGTCTTCTCGTCTTCTCGTGCTATGATTGACATAAGTCTTCTCCCTCTCCCTCCCTACCTCCGTCCGTCCGTCCGTCCGAGGGTAAGTCCCTCTTTCCGTCCGTCCGTCCGAGGGTAATGAAAATGTCAGTCACTCCCTCTCCCCCTCCCTCCCTCTCTCCCTCCTCTTACTTCTCTGCCGTATCTCCCGGCCGTCCGTACCTTCCTCCCTCCCATCCCTCCGTCCCTTCGTCCCTCCCTCCCTTTCCCATCCTTTCTCCCTTCTCCTTCTCATTCCCCTCCTCCCTCTTTCCCTCCGTCCGTCCGAGGGTAATGAAAATGTCAGTCACTCCCTCCTCTTACTTCTCTGCCGTCCCTTCCGGCCGTCCGTACCTCCCTCCCTTCCCCTTCGTCCCTCCCTTCGTTCCTCCCTATCTCCCTCCCTCCCTTTCCCTCCCTCCCTCCTTCCCCTCCCCATTCCCCTCCCTCCCTCTTTCCCTCCGTCCGTCCGAGGGTAATGAAAATGTCAGTCACTCCCTCTCCCCTCCCTCCCTCTCCCCTCCCTCCCTCTCTCTCCTCCTCTTACTTCTCTGCCGTCCCTCCCGGCCGTCCGTACCTCCCTCCCTCCCTTCCCCTCCGTCCCTCCCTTCTGTCCCTCCCTCCCTCCATTTCTCTCCCTCCCTTCCTCCCCATTCCCTCCCTCCCTTCCCTCCCTCCCTTCCCTTCCCTCCCCATTCCCTTATAGACACGAAGAAGGATCCACATGTCGTCCTGTGCATTATCTCGCGTTGCTATGACGACGTAGAATGACGTAAGCCATATTGTCCATGGCGAAATAGCTTAACAGGCAAACAGCGTAACACCACGCTGGATTGGCTAGGGGCAGCAGGAGTCCAGCTACGCTGGACGCCTGCATTCCCCTCAGACAGAAATGCGTGCTGCCATCTGGGGAATGACTCTTGCGAAAGACCGTAACACCACGCGCAGACATAGTCAGGCGCGCGCAGAGATTTCTGTGCGTTTATATTATTAATAAAACGAGTGCACAGTGAACAATGAATTATTTACATGCTAGAGATATTTTTATATGGAAAAATGTAAATACCTTTTTTAATGCACGTCTAGTAGAAGTTTATTTAGCCTAAGGGTTTTAACATAATGCGGTACTTCACGTTGGTAAGTAAGCAGTCTACCTATGGCCATGATAACTACCATCAATCCCGCTTCCATTTCATGAAGAATTTTTTTAGTCAATCCAGCTTCCATTTCATGAAAAATGACCCAACTTCTATTTAACAAAAACATTTTTCATCAATGGAACTTTTATTTAGGCAAAGAACTATTCTCATGGGTCCAGCTTCTACTTACTGAAACAATCATTAATTAACCACTCGCTGTTGTAATATACGGGATCGCCTAAATACTTTAACAGTTCGGTTGGTGGCGGTAAACCGTAGCTGTCGAAGTAAAGCTTGTCTTCATGATTCTTAACCCAACCCACATAATGCGTCCCTTTACCACCCGAATCGTCAAGATTAAGGATACCGCACTCGTTCCGTTTAGGTTTCTTCGGTAGGGCGTCTCGCATAAAAAACCCTCTAAAATTTGGAATATTCAGCTTCTTCGCGGCATCTATTAATTCTAAACTCGTCAACGGTTTATTTGGAAGAACAACGCCTTCAACGCAGCGTTTAAAGTGGTGTGGGAACTGTGGGAACGGCGTTCCCACTGCTCTGGAAATTTTTTGCTTGTTTGTGTTTCCACTGCTCACCATGCATTGGAACCATGATTACACATGCGTTCCAATAGAACTCTTCTTCGGAGTTCCCACTGCTCACCTAACCCACTTTAACCACTGCTTCAACGTTTATGTTTTTTACAGTTGTAGTGCTCATTTTATATTTCTTCTAAATGTTTTATAAAGTAGTCCGCTTTGACTTCCTGCATGACGTTTAGCCAGCGATCGATTTTGTTCGATTTTTTGATGTTTTTAACTGGTGATAGAGGACGTATGTTTTTCCAGTTCATAGCTTTTTGAAGTTCTTCCTCGTCTAACAAATTGAATGATGAGATTGGTAAAACGTGATCAAGGTGCCAAATTGAACCATAATTTTCAAGAACCATCCCTTCTTCTAACTGAAATTCTATCCATTTGGTAAATATTTTAAAATCAAGACCTATAAGTTGCTTCGTAGTTTGCGATTTCGAGTTACCTCTTAATACTTGGCCAAGTCTAACTCTTAGATTTCCGAGTAGTTTAAACTCTGGGTCGTATAGCCTTCGGTCTTTAGAATACGCGTTATTATATTTATTTTTGCAGTCCTTGCATTCTCTAGCAAACCCATCTTTGCAACATCTATTCTTTGAATATTCTAAAACGTCTTTTTCTTTTCTACAACACCAGCACTGCCGTGCTTAGCAAAAAGACCGTAACTGAATTTTTTCACATTTTGAGTTAGGACCATATTCGGTATTGTATACCAAGGCTACACATTGGTACAAAGTGAGAAAGGCGTATCTTTACTCCCGGCTGAGATATAACCCTATTAAATTCACCGTAACTGCACCTACAGGCTAGTGTGCTTAGCAAAAAGGCCGTAAGTCACTTACGGTCTTCTTGCTAAGCAGAACTCTCATTTTATTTGTACCGTATCTGCAGTGCGCATGCGCAATGAGTACTTTCGGGGTTTCGGCGTCTTATGTTGCGCAATTATTGGACTTTTTATCCGAAATCAACTCTAACCGTACAAAAAAGGTAAGTAAATATCCAAATCGCTGTAATGATATTATTACTTATATTAGTATAATTATTAGTTTTTAGCAACGCCCGTGCTTCAGTTATGAATCGTGATTGATTATTCGCTGCACAAGTTCATCGGGCAGAGTAGGCCCATGGGTTTAATGCCTGTGTGCGGTGTATTAATAATAAGGCAAACTTATAGTAGGCCTATCGTGGGATGAAGCATTATACAGTAGGCCTATCTTTGGGCAAGCTGCGCGAACGCCGGACGGTACCAGGTTTCCTAATGACGACCCTAACCCTGGCCCTGACCGACCCTCACGACGCCTAACCTCACCCTAACCGACACTCACGACGCCAGTAAACTTACGCACTATATCCTTCAGCCCCCGATACTATAAGCTTGCCAATAATAATTCGTTAATATTACCTGTTGAATTATTCAAATATATTTAGGATTTTTTCTAAAACATGTTGGATTCACAGTTCACACTAATAGGCCAATAAAATAACCTAATGAGTTATATTTGTACAGAAATTTCCTAAGAATAAACACCATGTTAAGTATTTTTAAAGCGTAGGAATTCAGTTTTGTTTACCTTCAAGCAATTACATGTTGCTATAGTTGACATCAACTTAACAAATGTTATGCTAGTTATTTGAATTATAAATTTTACAGCTAAATTAATTATTGAAATATATTTAAATTGTAGACTTCTTAGCTCATCGGTGCAGTACTCTGCAGTACAGCCTGTACCATTGCTCAAGCATTCTACAAAACAGCCGCAGTCCGTTCTCAGCCTGTAGGCCTACCAATGGTAGGGGATTCCACAATACAGCCGGAGTCCATTGCTCAACCTGTACCATTGGTCGAGGATTCCACAATACAGCCGCAGTCTATTGCTCAGCCTGTACCATTGGTCAAGGATTCCACAATACAGCCGTCCATTCCTCAGCCTAATAATACTTGTCATACTTGTTGATTATATACTTCATTACAATGCTGTTATGAGTGATTGTTCCCAGACTGGCTATAAACACAATATCATGGTCTGTACACTGTCAGAGTACTCTATTGTTTTTATACACCAACAATATAATATGTGCATATTTAAGTATGAATACTCATGGAACTACAAACTACAAGTTATTTAAATTACTGCAAATAAACTACTGTTTTATACTATGTACCTGGGGTGACCCTATCTAAGTTGGGTCACTGCTCTTCTGTGTCTCCCTTGTTCCCTACTCAGAGAAATTATAATGTTAAGTTCGTGACGTTTAATCCTATTTATTAATAGTTCCATTTAATTTGTTGCCTTCCTTCTTTCAAACTTGGTAACTCATAACTCATGTATTATACATTGGTCATTGTGGACCAATAAAGATTTGATTTGAATTGATTTTATGTTATGTTGACTAAATAAAATGTGGTTTGCCTTATTAAATAATTCACTACAAGAGAATGGCCAAATCCTGGTCACATTCTTGTTACAGTTTGTTCTACAATAGCTATGTGTAAGTAGGTTCTAAGTTAAATAATGGAATTCATAGAATTCTAATAACCAAGCAGTATTTTACAATAAGTCGTTCTTCCATTACTCCGATGGTTTGGATATGTAGAGAGAATGCCATCTGACAGAATCCGACTCAATACACTACACTCAAGATTTGAAGGCAAAGGAAACAGGCAGACCAAGACTGCGATGGGTAGACAACATAAATGAGGACATAATATCACTTGGACTAACACTGGGGCAGCACTGGACTTGACGAGTGACCGAGGACAATGGAGATCGTTTATTCGTACCCATCGCCGCCAGAGGGCTGGCATCAGAAACTGATGATGATGATGATGATGATGACTTAACATTTAGGGACCACCACCCCCGGTTTCGGCGTCTATGGAACTAACACATAAAAAGTTAATTGCTTATAATTGCAGTTACGGTTTTCTTTCTAAGCATCGCGAACACAAGGTGCATAGCCACTATTAGTCAGTCCATAGTTAAAAGGCCGTATCTGCATTTTTTGGCATTTAAATAAAAAAAATAAAAAAAATAATAATGCTCAAATAAAGTGAGCAATAAGTTGCATGAAATCTGAGAAAACTAGAAATGTAGCTTTTTAAATAACCCTTGGCATTTTCAATTTTAGTTTTTTCAATTTATCTCGGAATGGACTTTTTGCAGATACGGTCCTTTTGCTAAGCACGGCAGAGCAGACCTTTTTATCTTTTTCTTCCCTAATCTCTAATCTCGAGTATTTTCGTCCAAGTTCCTTCGCTCTGATATTTTGGCATGTTTTACAACTAGGATAATGCCCGCTCTTTTTAGATTTATCTTTATGAAATTCGTTCAAGTTTTTTTCCACTTTACATTTAGTACACACTTTAGAGGCTTCCATTTTATATTATTATATTTAGTCTTTAAGTAGTTTCAACAAATAGTGGCTGTATGCTAAAGTATGAATGCCGTCTTTCATTATCACGCGTTTGTCGTCGTCGGCTGATAGAGCTATCTTATTAACTTCTTCGCTATAGATTTCGTGAAGATGCGATCTTATAACATTCATTCGTCTCGATTGATCTTGTTTGGTGAACAAGCAATTTCTATAGTCTTCGTGTGTGATTGATTTCTTAACTACAGACTTCTTTACACCCTTAGCCTTTTTATAATCCACTCCGGCCATCTTGTAGGAATACAGTTTCGATCTTAAACCTATAAATTCTTCGATCTGTTTGCCAGCCGCTTCGTCCTTAAACATACCGATAACTTTCTTATTCATTCCAGTTTCTATGCCAGATGAATGGTCTTTTGGGTAGTCGGATGTGTCGAATCGGCTTCTAATATCAGGAGCGATATCAGCGAAGAAATCATCTGTTTTAATTTCATAAGCTAGAGAATCTGTGTCTGTGAATAACAGTTTAGCTCTATCTCCGTATTTCTGCTTAATGTAATTATAGTGATGATCGTACATCAAAGTCTTACTCAAGTCTAAGATACTCATGCCTAAGTATATAGGTTTGTTATAGAACAGCTTGGTCTTTTTCATATGAATCGCGATTAGATTCTCGTCAAAAATTGTGCGAGTGTCATAGCTAGTTTTCGCCGCTAGTTTTATCGCTTGCTTTTCGCTGGAGACTAGTTTAATATCTACGTGATTCTCTATATTTTCACAAGTTTTCCCAAAAACGCTATTATTCATTAGTTTGAAAAAGTCTTTCTCGAAATCGTTAGTTGCTCTAGTCCTCAAGCTGGTATTTAGATCGATATATTTTTTCAGCCAGGCACTTTCTTCAAACTTAATTCCGCGATGAATTTTGGTTATCTTCAAGCCTAGGCTTTCGTACTGCTTTAAATTTTCGTAGTGAACTATATATTTTACTTTATCGTTCAGGTTTGGTATGAGTTTAGGCACGGTTGAAGATTCAGGTGTAATGTTCTCAGGAGCGAGCGGGTAATCGTTATGGAGATCGTGCAAAGCTCTCGAATATTCCAAGTCCACTTCTAAAATACTAGGCGTCGTTCTCCAATCGTTTAGCTCATCATTACTCATCCACTCGAACCCGTGAGTTGGTAGATTTTTTGACATCGCCCATCCGTAAAGATTATTAGCGTCAAGGTACGCTATAAACGACGAAGGCTTGCTTGCGTCGAACGAGGGCATGTACTTATTATTAGCCTGCGCATAACGATGCGAAATTGTGCTAACACCGCCTCTTATCCCGTGTTTAACCATTAGTATCATATCGTAATCGCTTAATAATTCCAACTCTACACCAGTCAACTTTAATGCGGCGTCCCATGCAAGACCCGGAGAAGTATAATACCAAGCGGGGTCGAGACCGTAGTTCTTACAGCACACGTCTCTGAAATTCTCAAAGACATCGGCGAGCAGGAGAACGTCTGACAGATTATATAAATCGTGGTATTCTCGAAACGTTTTGAATCCGAATTCTTTCCACACCGTCCGTGCGTGGTTATAGTCTTCGTCGCTAATATCCGAATCGTTAAGTCTCGAATAGAATGCAGACCTCGGCGGTAGTTCCGTTTCGTTCAGTCGATCGATGGTATCGATATAATCGTAGGGGTAGGCGCCTTTTCTTAGTAGGAGATCTAGCTGAGTACCGGAATAATGCTTGCCTATATTTTTACACTGATCTTTGCTTAGGTTCTTCGATAATGCATCGAGACTGGAGGGCATGAATCTAAAACTATCTATGAAACGTAATTCGCGTTTAACCTCTACTTCCTTGTTTTCTTTATTCACAAACTTATCGACCACAACTTCTCTGCTAAATGAAATGTACTTTTCTTCGGTACAAGGTATGCAATTAATCCTTTCGTTATCAGCGCCACGTAGTTTCGTTACGAATAAATGAGCATCATAACAAGATAAGTTGTGTAAGAGTACAGGGAAAAACTTGGGGACCTTATAGCTTAAATTACAATTGTTATGGGCCGCCCCTCTGAATTTACCTGTAAGATGGCAGTGATCTCTAACTCGATCTGTCCCTAATTCACCTTCGCAAATGTGGCAAACGGTGGCTGAATCGTATAGCTCCTTGTCTTTCTGCTTGAATATCATTCGTTTAGGAAATTTAAATCGTTTGTAAATATCTTTTATATTCTCTATAAGAGTGTCTATAAATATTTGAGCTACATCATCGTCTTCGTTTTCCGCTGTAAACATTACGGGGTCTTGCGAATATAGGTCATCATCGAAACATTTTATAAAATAACAGAATGAACTCGGAACGTGTTTTTGGTATTTGTTAGTATAGGACGTGTTAGGATTTGGCTGACAAGTGTCTATAGGTTTAATGAAGCTTTCAAAATCGGCGTAGATTATGAAGGGGACTCGCATCTTTCTATAATAATTTTTAAAACTCAACATAGTTCCCGGTTCTGGAAGTTCGATCTTTTGCGCCTCGTGTTGGGAACAGTACTCGGAATGCTTAGTAAGCGCTTCTATTCGTTGAAAACCGATTAAACATCGTCTACAATAGTGCATTGAATTTTTAGATTTCTCTGTGTGTTTCTTCATCAATCTGTTAAAATTCTTTATCCAACAATAATGTTTTTTTTCTCCATCAGAAATAAGCAATAGATCTACATAGGTATCGCTTTCATGCTTCGATATATATAATGGGTATAGTTTAACATCTGTCTCATAACCGAAGACATTAATACTAATGTTATTATTTCTCTCAAACCTGCTTATCACATTAGCATCCGCCGCTACTGGAAATTCAATGCCGGACCAATCGAGTTCCTCAGACTGCTTGATTAATTCTTTCGTAATTCTTTCTGAATTTCTTTCAACAGGGTTTAAGGCTCTCGTGACGCACCACTTGAAACATTCTTCGTCTTCGTTCTTCATATTAACGATAGCCTTTTTACTCGCTAAATACTCAGGTAGTGGAATGTAAGAACTTCCTTTCAACGGCTTATATTCCACCGTATCGATATCCAACTTCATAACTGATTTAAACCTCCAATTACTACCTCGCATCTGATAACTCGCCATGCTTTCCTTAATTTTATCCACTGCGCCGCTATATATTTCACCCACGTCGGTTGCGTCTAAAATAATCTCATTCTTCGATTTAAAATTAGGTTCAGCTTCGACCGCTTCCCCAGATTTCATATCTACTTTCTCCATTACACATAAAAGATTGAATTGAACTTTTACCCCTCGATTTTTCGTTAGCAGACTGACTACCCGCGGCCTTACAGCATCGAGGAAAGATGTGACGTCGATCCCCTCAGTTCCTTCGATCGTGTATCGCTTAGTAAATCCTTTAATAGCATTCGCGGTCTCTAGGATTTCGAACTTCTTTTTATTGATTTTGCTAAAAATACTCGAAATCTTTGACTTCAACGAGTCTAATTTTTCATTCACGGGTTTCTTTTCTCGAGGAGCTACGTAATTAACCAACCAATCCGCAAAAGAATTAAGTTTCGACCTTACCTCGTTCTTCACTTCAGTCAAAACATTATTAAAACGAGATTTCCATGTATTAGATGGAGGTGTATACTTACCTGGAACAAGCGTTGGAACTTTGATGTCTGGAACTGGAGCGTCTAACAGGTTGCTTTCGTGTACAGTCTTAACGCTTTGCAAAAGTCTCGATGATACTAATGTCACGAGATCCGCTTTTCGCAGTCCCGAATATCTAACCAAGCCATTCTCTTTGGCAATGTTTCGTAATTGTTTTACTGTTTTCGTTTTGTATTCCATTTTATATACAGAAGATTTTTCTTTAAGTCAAAATGAGATAACAGTTTTCGACCGTGTGACGGCTCATCATCGAGACTGACGACTGATCGAAACTGTTGGGAACTTTCGCGCGCGATGACTCATCGATCGATACCTTGGGAATTTCCCAACAGTTTTTTTTAAAAGAAACGCGTGGACGTGTGATCATTAATAACCTAGGCTATGGGAGAATCACAGATTTTTATGTATGGGAGATTCTTCCAAGTACTCGTTGTAAGTGTGCCGGTGGCCGTGTAGATATCGCGGGTGTAGAAGTCCTTTGGCTCAAAATCGATGTGTTCTTGCGGCAACGCGGCTAACATTTCTGTGGTGGGTTTCGCGATAGTATATCCACAGTTGGGATATCATCGAGGTTGTATTTTTGCATATTTCTTTCCCCCTCTGATTTTATGGTGTGAGTCTAAGCTGATTAGTAAACTCTTTGTGTAGTAGATAAGGTGGCGACCCACTATCTTTCTTAGACAGGAGGGGTCAAACTCTGCCAGAAGGGTTTTTCGTTTCACACTTCTATGTTTTCGCACTGGAGGCACTCTGAAGCAGTGGTTTAAACAAGCGTCGTTTGGTTGATTCAGGAATTGGCTCATCAAGAACGTATGATTGTCTGGAGAGCTGGAGACCCTGAAAACTCAGCTTGCAGCTGCTCTATATACTCATCCATAGACAATGCCATCCAAATATTTTAGGTTTGGTCAATGACAAAATCATATATTATGCATATTATTTATTGAATTGATATTATAATTATTGTTACCTTCACTTTATTCAAAAACATTATTATATTTTCTTGGTCTGATAATATCATGTTCACAGTCCATAGATAACCAAATCACTTGTTCAACTGGTATTCAAATTGTTATTGATGAGTAACGTTTCCACTCTTCCCGAAACTCGCGAACGAGTTTTAATTTAGCAGTGTAATAACCACAATCCCGGCAGAAATCTATTACTAATGTTAATGCCTCTACCACATTTAGCGTATGTTTTCGTTCTACCACCAGTCCACCACAACGCAGCAGAAATAAATGAGTAAAACAATACTCTCAAATGCACCTATGAGAGCATAAACTTGTTTTACCGATTGAAAGACATTTACATGAATTTTCCTGTCATTTTTCTGGCATATATTTTAATCTATATATTTCAATTGATTAATTTTAAATTTTTTAACTATTGAAAATATTGTCCGCTGTATTGGACTGTGCGTGTCATATGGGTTGGTTCGATAGTCGTACAATTCTTTGAGGGGCTGTGGACTTATTGAGGTTACACTGTTTTTAAAACCGCTCCCAAAGATTTTCAAATAGATTACTACTACTCAGCAGTCAGTATAAACTCCAAAACTTCCAGTAAATGATGCAAAAGGCTAAAGAAAAGGTACAAGGTAAACTGTGTTAATAATATTATTATAAGTATTTAGATCAAGTGTATAGTTTAAACCTCCTCCTTCTTCTATGATCCTTGCCACTGTCTTCTGGTTGGTTTGTCGAAGACATTTGACGAAATTTGAAAACTGTGTGTCGTCGAAAGGCTGCACGGCGTACAAAAGCTCTGCGTTCTTATCTCGGTCTGAACGTTGTCGTTGAATGAAGTGACTTTGTTCTTCCGTTATACAGTTGAGAGACAGCATGGAAGCGATTAACTCGTCATTTGGTTGAATATTGTCTAAGAGATAATTTCTGTTGTTTACAATGATTGAAGATCTTTTCGTGGATATTCTGTAGAAATCTAAACAGACAAAAACTGTCACTACTTTCGCATGGCATGACAGCTTCGTTACATCACAACAAATCATCATCAGCGAGACATTTTGTTCCAAAGTAAATAGAAAAACTCTGCTGACTTTGGATTAGACCAGTGTTGTTCAGTAATTGAAATACATGTAATTGAATTAGGTAATTGAATTACAAGTTCTGTAATTGTAATTGTAATTGAATTACATTTTAAATCCAGTAATTGTAATTGTATCTCAATTACAATATTGCATGTAATTTGTAATTGAATGAAGTGTCAATTACAAATTACTTTCATAAAGTCAGCAAAGATGCCAGCCTGGCGGGTTGACCCGGGCCACCCGTTTAATTGAATAAACTGCTCTGCATTATGTTTGCATGGCAACATAGGCCTAATTGTCAACATTATTCTATCCTTACTCCCCTGTTACAATCTTACAGCACACTTTTATACACCCCTAGGACAAAGGCTGGCCATCATTATCAAACTATCAATGCAGTCATGCAGTCATTCTTAGCTAGCTTACTGCGGCTGCCTACAGATAACAGAGCTTCCATCTTCAGCTCCAGTTGAGCATCTATTTAGCACTGCTGGACAAATTCACTCATTCACCCAGGCGCAATCAACTACGTTCTCTAACAGGCAATCATTTTGAAAACTTCTACTCCAAAAATCAAATAAACTCTAACTCGTTTTAGTGGATCATAACAATTATTGTAAATTGTATTTTGGATACTTGACAAACTTATAACACAATTGAATGTACCGTATAGATTACAATTTACAGGCCATTGGCACATTGAATGTTTTAGTTTAAAAATAGAGTACATTAAAAATTATCTAAAAATTCTAAATCATTTGCCAATTTTAAAGGAATAATTGAAAAGTAATTGGTAATTGAATTACAATCAAAATGTAATTGTAATTCAATTACTTTCACAATCAAGTAATTGTAATTGTAATTCAATTACATTTACAAGCATGTAGACTAATTGCAATTATAATTGAATTACATTTAGAATGTAATTGATACAACACTGGATTAGACAGATGTGATAAAGTTGATTCATCTGAAAAACCAATATTCTAGTCAAGATGTCTGACTCTTCGAAGTGGAAACACCTCGTCCATTTCTCACGCAAAAAATGTGACTCAAAGATACGAAATTAGAGAATGTACCTGAGAATTTATGTTTTTGCCTGGTGGAACTATCTTTCGTTGTTTCTCTATTAATATGTTTTCTGAATAATCATAAAAAATTCACTGACACAAAGTATACATTGGGCATGGTAAGCTGCGGTTGCTGGAAAGTTAAACGGATAGAAGAAATACTATTCCTGAGTATTAATCCTTTTGAAATCTGGAATATTAGCAACCACTGGAAGAGAAATTTGAAATACTAACCTCCGTTTATAGACAAAAATTTTTCACTGTTTGAGATGTAGGCTACGTGCTGCCTCTTTTCCTATGTGGAGCAGTGACTTCGATGCGTACCATAAATTTCGAGACGAAGCTCGATGTCTGCCAGCGGTAATGCCTCAGGAAGGTACTGCGCATTCGCTGTGCAGCGCATATTATCACTGCGGAAAAATACCGCCAAAGCATGCACGTACCAGAGCCGGAGCAAGGAGACTCCGGCTGTTTGGACATACATTACGAGCTGACAAAGAAATCAAGCCCTTTCGAGGAATAATTTCCAGGCTTCCAAGCTGTTGGAAGAGACCTGTTTGAGTTTTTACTAAACAAGGCGCGCTGTGAAATGTCGGAAGATAACAAAAGGAAAGCCCGAGAATTGAGACGGCGGACTATATAAGTCTGGGAAATGGCAATGCATCAGAGAAGAGCATGCCTCAGGTGATGTAGATGGTGACGATGCTGAAACGATCGACTCTGCCTAATTATTTACGCTCGTTTACCTTGTCTCCGAAAGAAAGTAGTGTAGGGGTATGTTCGGTGCCTTGCAGCCGGAGGGTTGCGGGTTCGAATCCACTTCAAGCCGCCGCGTAGGGACTCTATTGCTCATGCGCTTCGGCGTGAAACTCCGATTCAGTGTCCGCGCTGTAGTCGGGAGCGCCTCTGAGTAGAAATCTTGAAGGGGCGCTATAACAAGTGCTCATACATACATACATACATACATCTTGTCTTCCGCTTTTCGCGCCAAAGATGAATCATTTTTAGCGGCTTGTCTACCACCTTGCTTGACAAACGGAGCGGCTTTTCTTTTCGACTGGCAGTGAAAATGCCTGTCCTTCTTGGGAGGTTTAAGGATGCCCAGTTTTCTACTATCAACGAGGGATTGCTGGAGGGTAGATTCACCGTGTACAACGGATATCGTCGTTAGTCATTTTGGAAACAATACGGTCCAGGATTTCTGACCACGGTGTAAACCGTTAACTCCTGATGGTACTCCTTCGGTAGGGCTCTTCTAATTGTGTGCGTGGAACCTCTAGTGGTGACTCTTCAAATTAGTATGAGGAATGTTTTGTTTCAATGACTGTTGATATCACTTAGGCCAATAAAGGTTGCGCTGTTGTGAGGTACTAGTAGTGCACTTTATCATGTTAACCACATTCGTGTAGACAGTGCAAGTTTTCAGATTATATAAAATGATTTAGGTCAAAATAATCGCTTATGTCGAGGTAAGTAATGTTTGGAAGAACTTACGCCCAATGTCCTTCTTGAATCGGTGTCTGGTAATTCTTCGATTGAAGCAAACGTCGACTGATATGAGAGACCTGATAACTTCTTCGTCTCCCTGACATGTTGGTGAATTCAATACCCAATGCAAATAGGACTTTTGTAAGATAATGTCCAACATCTCCAGTGGAAGATCGTACAGCTGAAATTTAAAAAAACATTAACACTGTAAGACTATATTGGATGTAGGCTAATGATTAGTTAATCTAGAATTTTATGAGGAATACCAAATAAATTATCTCAGCATAGATTTCAATATTACAGAAGACTTTTGAATTAGTGCAACTTACAAGATTAATCTCGTCGTCAAATTTTTTAAGTTTTTTAAACTACGTTGCATCCGTTAACAGAGTACAATATACTTCATACTAGTCCAACAGTGTACACTCTTTTACTGAGTAATTTTCTGCGCAAACTTATCTTGAATCATTTACATCTGTGGACTTGCTTGGTGCTAAGTAAAGGTTCTGAGCACTCCCATATTCATGCTTCCATCTCACAGGTCATCTTATGAGCTTCTGCCAAGTCAACTCTACTTATTCATACTAATTTGTTACGCTGCTCTTTACTGTTTTCAATGTTACTGGCTACTCAACCCCTGCCACAATCGCTACTAGTTTTGTGATGTCTTTTAAATATGAGTGATTTATGCAACCACAATCAGTTGCCATTTCTCTACATCAAAATATTAACAATTTTCAGTTATTAATGTTTAGAATCTTTAACATGTATTTTAAAGTCGCATATTGGAAATATGAGAAAGGGAGGAAATCAGTCACTCCAACCTCTCTAAAATGTGATTGACAAAGTGCTGTAAGAGAATGACAGGCAGGAGGATATAAAGATAGACAAAGAGAGACAAATAGAGATTACTATTAAGTTAAAGGTATACCCAGTGATGCTTGTTGATTCAACAAAGTGTATCTACCAAGACCTGAAATTACTTTGATGTAAAGATAGGTGAATTTGAATAAACAGAAAGATACACAGTGCTTGAAAAGTAAGTAAAGAAGTCCACCTCCTTCAAGATTGCATTCAGGGTGAAAATGGTAGAGAGGGTTAGCGGAGGAATGAAGTCATGCGTGTCTTTGCCCATAATTATGCTAACAAGGAGATTGAGTAGAGGAACAGTATATGCCTGCAGGAAATGTATATTTTGCTGGCTCAGGTTTTCCTTTGGTAATATTATGTATTGACGGGTAGTTAATAATATTCCTTTTCTGCCCTAGTGTCCCTGCGCGATAAAACCAGATGACATCAAGACGCTGCACTTAATCCTGTCGAAGACAGGATTAAGTTCGAGATCAACCTAGTAGAAAAGCTTTTACAGTATAATTGGCGCGACTCCTAAAAATATCAGAGGACTCTGCGTTCCTATCTCCTGCTGTGTGGTCAATGTACGTTGCGTTCAGCGGAACCTAGGGTCTTAACGGTTCTTGCTCTTTTAGGACGTAGCGGGCCGTTGTGCTTTTTTGTGCAAACAGTATTTAATTAAAAATGACTTCCACAACGCCGTTATCATAATGCACAAAGCATTAGTCGATGGTTGCTTCAAGTAAGATCACCAAAGAGTGTGTGATGTTCTTAACCTTGATTTGTTTTTGATAAAATAGTGCACAATCTTAATCTTACCGTTGTACAAGACGGAGCTTCATTCTGTTCAGTTGTTTCCTTCATCGGTCCTTGGTGGTTTTCTTTAAATAAAAAAATTTAAAAAAATTATTTATATGTATTCATCATAAATTGTGATCTATATTTCTAGAGTATCCAATTGACGTACGCTCATAGGCCTACATGTTGCACCTAGATCTTCAAATGCGCTGAAGGGATGTTTACTAAACTAGATATCTATGAAACCCAAAAGCCGCCAAACTTATGCGCGGGATGTCACGAATTGTTCCAGTTGCCTCAGATTTTATCACAAGCAATTTAGAAAAATTCATCATAAATCATTGAGTACTGTACTGTACAGATGCTGGTCTAGCAAATACTCGTAGCTATAATCGACTTGATCTGATGAAAGTGATTGGTAGCTGACGAAGTCTCCATCAAATCTACAGACATAGATGCCATTAAAAATATGTCGATATCTAATTAATTATTATTGCAGGCGCCGTAACAATAATGGAAGACCATTGGAACTCTTCTTTATCTACACGTGCCCATTTAGAAACCATTAGATGCAAGAAGCGTAAATACGGACACAGTAAGCAACATTCAGTGACGGTTTGATCTTTTAATCTCTGGTCAAGAAATGCCGCTAGAGTTTCCCAGATTATCTGGTATTCCTTGGAACGTCACTCATATATAAGTACAAACTGTCATCGACGTGGTTTAGCGTCTTTGTGCTTCAAAGCATTGTTTCCACTTAGATAATTTGTCATCATAATTATGTAACCACAGAGATGATCGTAACTAGAAGACTCTCAGTGTTTGGATATTTGACACGTTGCTTTGGTGGGATAGGACCACGACGTAAGAGCTTTGATATTTGGCATAAAAAACTGAAAGAGATCAGTAGGAAATCCCAATGGCACATGGACCCTGGAGTCAGATCCCCGCCCGCTCTACGTCGAACTACGGTGTCCATAAAGCAAGAAAAAACTCAAGACTAGGTGAGTTTACAGAGTCGTGAATATGACAATGCTTTCGTGATGTAGCTGCAGCTGATTATGATAATAGTATGCTCCTTGGAAGTTCCCATCCTCACATTTTGACGCAGGAAGTATGAACAGAAGTAGGCAACCTTAATCCGAATAGACATGGGGATTAGGCCTATCTGTGTTCTGCTTCCTATCGTAGCCTATGGCAAATAACAGCACAAATAAGAGCCTAATAATTGGCGATGGATTTCATCGATTCGTGTTTCATTAGGAAAGGGCTTTACAATGTAACACACTAGACTCGATAGAACATCCACACACTTGCTACTTTCTTACTGTAAATTCTGCCACGAGGATGGAACAGTTTCCAACATGATCAATATTTGACCTATTTATATGCGAACTTTGCATTGCTTTCAAACCGAGCCTCATCAATATTTGTTGATTCGTCGATGTTTCTCTGTTTTAGTGTTAGTAATAAAGTTGTTTCTCTCCACTTACCTCCTTTTCAATTTGAAGTAAGTCGAAAATCAGAAGTATGGCGTTCACGATTGCTTTCGTTTTCGTTTTGTCTTTGTTTTCCTGCGTAGGCGCCCATAGGGCTCTTTAACGGAAATGAATTTGAGGAACTTCTTTCTATTTTATACTATTTTCTTAAATACACGATGCTTTTCTAATTTAAAACGCTTGCTTTATAGGAACTTTCAATATATGAAAAATGACTATGCTTATTTAACAAGAAGATATATTAAAATAGCGAAGTCCTAATCCGTGGTTGCGTCAAACATGAGGACGGAAATTGATTGGCATCTATTTTTAGGAAAATGTTTTATGCATCATCGCAACAACGTCTTTGTTGATGCGCCTGAATTTTTGACATTCGCTCACATAGAATTCTGAATAGTGTGTTGTCATTGAAAAGGTTTGGGTTGACGAACTACCAACTGCTTCTCTGATGAGACACCATTTTTAGTTTCTGGCAACAACTGATTCTTTTAACTGTTTACCGTTAGCAGTTACTATCAGTGCTTCTGACTGTCACTTCAAGATGATAAACTCTTTTCAATTGTGTTTTTATGTGCTTTGATGAACCTCAGCTCCACGCCGCAGACTTTATTCATATTCTTTGCTATTATGGGCAGCTTGGCCCTTGGTCAGTCCGAGGTTATCTTCTTCATTAAGCTGACCTTGAGTCAGCCGGATGGTGGATTCGAAATTTTTTGTAATTTGTAATTATTTGTAAATTTTTGATTGACGACTGCATCATTTTTAAGTTTTAATTTTTGCACTTGGGCCACAAACGTGGCCTACTGTTCTTCTTGTGTTAAGAAGGGAGGGGGTTTCCTTGTATTGAAGTTTAGTCAGAATTAACTGAATTTCTTTCTCGTCAGCTTACAAAAGTCCATAAAAGCGGAACTGTGACTGTTTCTTGGTATCTGTTGTGTCCCAGTAGATTGTTGCACATCGTCTTAAACTTGTACGCCTAGGCCGATCTTTGCCAATTTTGGGACAAGTAATCTAAAAATTATGATTATGATGATGACGACGATAATGATTATGATGATGATAATGATGATTATGATTATGATGATAACTATTGTTATTATTATTATTATTACCATTCTTATCATTATTATTATAACATAGCATACATATTGAAGCAGTGATTACCTTTTCGGCGATTCCAAGCCTCATCTGTTTGTTGTCTACAGTGGACTGCTTAAATTCAGATTGAAAGGACCATGGTTAGGGTGAACTTCATATGGGCAGGGGTGCAAGGCACCCGAGACCACGACTTCTAGGGGCCCACAGATACAATAATTACATTATTACTCTAATTCACATTCCTGCTTATTTGATGAAGCTCTAGGAGTTGTGACCTTGTGATGTTCGAAGGTTTCGACAGTCGACACACTTGCATTACTTCCTTACTTTACTGCTTTAACATAGCCAGCTGCCGCCTGCCAGCCACAGTTAGTAGTCTACTGAGTACTAAACTCTTTTTACCTTAGTTTTAAGTCTCGAGTCACGACGGTCACTTTGTATGTGAGTGATAGGAAAGAAGGTTAGTAATAAAGTTTTATGTCGAGAAAATGAAGTAAATCAGTGAACTGAAAATCTTATGTCGTTGTGAATCAAATAATTCAAATTCGGAGACTGTTGACTGTTAACTGTTTTAGTATGAACGGTGCTGTATGAAACTATATGTCTGCAAGACGAAATAGGCCTACGTGTATCATATCAAAACATTTAAGCAGATTTGCGAAACGTAAACGACGTCAGAGGATTGATGTAGAATCCAGGAAATTGTCACAAATCTCCAGTATCATTGTCACTAAGGCTGGCCCGGCAACGGCAATTTTGGGACCTGGATCGTTACCGACTATGGACTGTAGCCTACAGACAATAAAGATGGCAGTGGCCAGACTGGCAACAGTGACTATGATGCTGGTGATGTTGATGCTATCGTTTAGGATAGGTGTGATGTCTTTCTGTCCATCTGTAACGTTCGTTTATGGTTGTTAAACAGTGGGCTGCACAAATGAAATTCATACTTAAGTGCTAGAAGTGAATAAGTATGCAGCGCGACTCGTGCTAATTCAACTGAGAAATAACTGAAATTACAACATTGTAATTTATTCGTCTCATTCCTACAGCATTCAATGTTTATTCTGTGAGTGAGTTGTATTGCAAACATGCTTAAACACAAAATGCCAACGTTTATTTTTGTTGGGCCATACTCAAACAGCACTGCTGCTGTCTGCAGCAGTAGTACTAGAAGGCTAAAGTGAAGTTAGTGAACAGATTATTGGTTATTCTGGTTATTGATGGTTGATTCAACTGTAGGATTGCGAAATATAACGCAATTTTATGACTGACCTAAGACCGTGATTTAGGTATTAGGCATGTGGCATGCACATGAGTTCATAAGGACCATGACAATATTGGTAAGACCGTATGAACGCAAGGCTACAGGGCCAAACAGGGACCCGGGTACAGGGTGCATGAAAGCTATGTACGCAACTGTGAGGTACCTACGCTGCAGTTGACTAGAGCTTACTTGTGTCGTCTGATTAAACATAATACAGTACGACATAAAACACAAAACAGATGCATGTCTACACTCTTAAAATTGCAGAGTTTTCTCAGCTATGCTTTTCTTAGTTGTCATGATAAACTTCATGGAACTATGCAAAATTGCTATTGCAACAGAGAATTTAGTTTAGTCAGCAAACTTTAGCTGAAAGAGGTAACTTGCGCTTTGGTAATTCTGCTAAGAATGCATAGATGCTAGGCATTCTCAAATTGACTTTTTGCTAACGTGTCTTAACAAAGCGTTTGTCTTTATAACTTATCCAAATACTTGTGCAGGCTATGGCTCTTAGTTGATATAGCATCGCAACTTAGGTAGGCCCCTATACATATATCAACTATGCAAGTTAGTTAGCTAGCAGCAATGATCGGCATCCATTAAGCCCCACCAAGAGGCTTTGCTGCATTAACAACGCCACATAGCCAAACATCAGTTATCTGCATCGGATTTGAACACCGCTGATTGGCTATTGGCTATCGAGGAATAGGCTGCACGAATTTCAAACCCCGGTCGACCGTCCAGGGCGTCCACGAGGCAATTAACACCCTAATCACTTAAACATCTGGCAATCTGTAGAGGATGACCACTGTGTGATGTATATATAAGGACGTATATTTAGATAGAATGTGCTTGTTGAACTCATGTATATAACGCTGATGTTGGCGTAAGATTATATGTATTTATATGCACGATGTAATTGTAATACTGAACTCTATCAAATCGCGTTGTTAGACTGTTAGACACATCATTTCAGACGAAGTCGAGTAGACGAAAGGTCGAATGCTCGACAATAAAATTTGAAAAGTCTCTGCTTCAAAACCAGAGCCTTTTCTGAATTATACCTATTCCTTATGTCTAACATCAGCAACGCCTGGAATAGTCTAGGTCTATGGATACGAATCTAGCCCTTAACAGCCAACGACGACAGCGATTCTACAACAACTCTTACCAAAACAACTACAACAACGACTACAACAAGGGAGGCCACATTATACGTCGGCTCCAACTCAACAATGGACCACCAGCGAATCATCAACGCAACAACGACTATAGCTCAAGATCGAGAAATGCCAACAGAAGTAGTAGCTTTGGCCGTATGGCCACGGGTGACCAACGCAACAACAACTACTACTTACACCGCGACTACAACCACACAATAACTGGAACGGAAACCGTCACATCAGCAGTAACAACAACTAAGACAACAGCAACACACGCAACAACAGTAACAACATCGACATCCAGCATCCAGGCGACCACAGAAGCAACAAGGCATAATGAAAAGCCAACTACGCTTGCATAGTTTCGGAAACGCCTGAAGACTATCTTATTTATTAGAGCCCTTGGTCGGGAGCGCCTCTGAATCATTGAGTGGCGCTATACAAATGTTCAATTACAATTACAACAGTTACCCTACATAGGCAGCCAGAGCCCCCGCTACAACGCTAATTACGAGATCCAACTAAGCATGCGTAGTTACCCTACCTAGGCAGCCAGAGCCCCCGCTACAACGCTAATTACGAGATCCAACTAAGCATGCGTAGTTGACCCACCTACAGCGTGCATAGGAGAATCAGCTTGATATTTAAGGCAAATCACGTACATTCTGATAACTACGCAAAATTACGTGGATCAACTCAAGGCTTAGGAAGCTAATTTTTAACTATGAATCTTAGTTGTGTTGCCTGCGGATTCAGCTGATTTAACTTTGCAAATTTAAGAGTATATATGAATGAATGAATGTACTTTTATTCTAATCATGAATGTACGTCATAGGCCTAGCTACATTGAGGCCTCCTCTTGCCTTCTGATATATTGGAACTTCGATTGACTAATGGTCCCAATGACCAGGATTTTGCCAATGGTCTGCGAAGTTGCCTCATCTTGAATTTAAGCCTCGCTACGCGCCTGATGTAGGGGAAAGGCTTGTAATATGGGCCACTGTGTAATATGGGCATCGACTGTATTTCCCACCTACCATGTCTGCGGAGAGCTCTTACAGTGGGAAACCATCCGTATACTGATTTCAACTTCCTGTTCTGGATGTGTGCCTTTACTAATAACTTCTGCCCGAAAAGCATCAATGTTTATGTTTTGATACATGCTGCTTATAAGACTTGTTGAACTTCAACGAGTGTTATATAGTTTAGGATTTCATCTATGGTATGCCCTGATGTTTCACAACTTTGTTGATCTAAAATACATTCGTCGATCACGCTATAACAGATTTCCCCGAAGCACACCATTTTTGTAATATGGTCCTGTGATCGAATGCGTAATATGGGCCCTATCTTTATGGAATGAGACAGTAGAAATAGGCCGTTATGGCTATTTTTTCCATGTAACCGGTTCTCAGTGTTGTTTACATTAGGCATAGGCCAGATTGTTTCTTAATGGTTATCCTAGTAAGTTTAATCTCAGAAAATCGTTTTTTACTGTTTTAATATTAGTCTGCGGCACGGAAGCATTGCAATTTCATCTTTAAAATGGTGGCTCATATTACACACCCGGTGGTGTAATATGTGTCAATTTCCGTATTTTGAAAACAATTTGTTAAAAATTTATTTGCACAGATTAAGGAATCATTCCTTCATATTTGGCAACAACTCATGCCAAGTAATGCATGGAATAAATAATCTACATAGCTTCTCTGCTATGAAATAGGAAAAGTTTCTTAGGGGGTCCATATTAGAAGCCCTTCCCCTACGTGTGTATGCATGCATGTCTACTAGCAGATCAGTAGTTGTCATTCATTTTGGCGACAATTTATAAACTAAGCCAAGCGCGTAATTGACAATCTTACAACGGTGACCGGCTATAGAACTTGCTCTAAAGTTGCCCATGTATAAACAATTATGCATGTATCTTATTGTAGGCCCTATCTGTAGATTTATATAGCGCCTCTCTCAGAATAACTATTCATAGGCGCTCTCAGCACGAAAACCCGGGGGGAAAGAAACGTCTTTAAAGAACGAGAGACTAAAGAGGAAAACCTGCAGAGCTTCTCATTTGAGGCGATCGATCGATCGATCTCCTTGGTCGATCGCCTACCAAAGGTCTGGTCAATGGGTAAATCGATCGCGCTCGATGAGTTAGACTCCAAGAGGACCCTGGAGCCAGACCATTATTTTATTTATCAAATTTACATTGTGAAAGTTCATGCTAGGATCGATACAACATTGCATCGACGGTTAAGAAGTGTTGTGTATAGGCTACTCTAGCAGTTAATGGACTACCATATAGGCTAATATGCAGCAATACGAATACGATACACGAAATATGCTGTACACAAAGGTCCCTAGGTCGACAGCGCATCGATCGCCTACCAATCCTGCGCGATCGATTTTCAAATCGCCTTGTATATTCAAATGAGAAGCTCTGAAAACCAGTCATTAGTTTAGCCCTTAATGAGGGAGGAAGATAATTCCAAGTAGAGGGACCAACCAGAGCAAATGCCCGGCGTTGAGCCAAGGCAGTCCTAGTCCTGGGAACAAAAAGATCAAGCCAATCAGCAGAGCGCAAGGAACGAGTTGAGGTCGCAGATAACGGCTTTCGCATGTAATAGTCAGAAAGATAGTTTGGGTCACTGTATGTATATATGTCTATATGAATGAATGAATGCACGTATAATGAATGTACGTGTGTATGCATGCATGTTTATAGGAATGTACGAATGTACGTATGCTTGCATGTATGTGGGTATATGTAATTATGTATGTATGTAAGTATGTATGTGTGTATGTATGTATGTATGTATGTATGTATGTATGTATGTATGTATGTATGTATGTATGTATGTATGTATGTATGTATGTATGTATGTATGTATGTATGTTTCTATTTATCAATCAATCAGTTAATCAATAAATTCTTTTTATTTGAACCAGCAATAGGAAGAATCACAGTGTACAGTAGTAACATGAAATGACTCGTTATGGCTACAAAAAGAGGCCCTGAAGGGTGCTTAGATCCCGCTAAATAGGGACACCTAATTACTAAGTCATGTTGTAAAATGAGAGATGGCAGTAAATTATGTTCTTCAATATGTTCTCAAATAGCTGGATGAGTGGAGTCCATAAAAGTACAAAGTTCCATATAATTATTATACTAAATAAACTTTAACTAACAAACACATGAAAAGAAAGGAAAACACTTAAGAGGAAAGGCCCTCAACAATGAACAGCTAGTGGGCTGGTCGGCTAGTTATGTCCTTTATCAATGATATTATTACAGCAGGATGAGTGACCTCTGTAAGAGTATTACAATGCGTGTATATTATATAAACCTTAACTAACAATCGCAAGAAAGGAAAAGAAACAAGAAATTTAAAAAAACTCTATTTAGGAAAAGATTTTTGGTTATCCTCCATAACAAGGTGGTTGCGCAGTTTTCTTTTAAATATCGATAAACTGGATGACTGTCGAATTTCAGGTTGGTTTTTCCCAAATTATTACGCCGTTAAGTTTTATTGAGAATAGGCGGGTGTTAGTGTGGACATAGATACAGCGATAAGAACTGAAATTTCTCGTAAGGTGTGAATGCACTTCGGAGTTAAGACAGCACAGTCCTTTAAATATGCATGTATGTATGTATGTATGTATGTATGTATGTATGTATGTATGTATGTATGTATGTATGTATGTATGTATGTATGTATGTATGTATGTATGTATGTATGTATGTATGTATGTATGTATTTATTTATTTATGTATTTATTTATGTATGTATGTATCGTATCGTATTTAAATATTTATAAAGCGCCTCTCATAGGGTGAACCGTTCAGAAGCGCTCCCAGTGTGCTAAGCCCCGCGAAAATAAACAGGTTTTGAGAAAAGCAAAGGAAGAAGAGAGACTGCCAGAGAGAAGTTTAGAGCGAACAGAAGGAGAAAGAGCATTCCAAAGAGAGGGACCAATTGAAGCAAAGGAACGAGCCTGAGCCATAGTAGTTCTACTACGGGGAACCAAGAGGTCAAGTCTATTGCAGGAACGAAGTGGACGGTGGGAGGAAGACGAATGAGGCCGAAGTATTACACCAACCAGATATTGCGGGGCAAGACCCCTCTGAGCCTTGAAGATCAGAGAGAGGATTTTAAATTGTATGCGAGCATGCAGAGGGAGCCAATGAAGTTCGTTAAACATAAAGGTAGAGATGTGAGAGTACCGGGAAGGCGGGCTATCAGTCTAGCAGCCGAGTTGAGGACCGACTGAATGTATGTAAGAATATATGTGTAGGGGTTGACTTCTCTGGCACCAGATCATTAGTGAACCCAGACACAGACTCAGACGCTCCAATCGTAGGGTCTACTGGGTGCGGAATTCCAGGCCGCTGACCACAGACCGACTGACTAAGTGCCAACAGACAGAAAGAAGCAGACAGGCAAAGAGATAGGGAAAGACAGAGAGAGGGATTGAAGAAGGCAGCGATTTGAGTAAGCGAGTAACCCACCCAGCCCAGCTAAGCCTAAGTTGACTTGCTCCGTATATATATAAACGCTGTCTTATTAGTAAGAGTGCAGACTATATATGAGACCATCATAGCAGACTATCATAGCAGAGAGTTCAGACAAGTCAGACTGAGTTTGTTGTTCGCCATCACGGTACACTGTTTTATGATTCTACAATAAACTACATTAATCTCTGCTGATCGTCTTCGATCGTCAACGGCCCTTGGGCCGGTGGCCGGGTCGACATGGCCGAGGCACGAGTAACCATCATGCCGGCCTTATCGTGGACAGCGCCGCCACCGAAGCGCGCTTAGCTACGTTACACATGTAGAAACATTCACGTCCTGTCATACGCTACAAGTGGTGGACATGCAGCGTCCAACCCCTCAAATCCACTACATATGTATTTATGCATGTATATACGTATGTATGCATGTAGGTATGTATGTATTTATGTATGAACGTATGTATGTATGTTAGTGTGGTCCAAAAATATAAAAGGTAGAAAATTAATTTGGGTCACATTTGTTCTTGTTCTATTCAGTTTAAGGAATATTTGGACCAATTTTTGTGGCTTTAGGAGAATATCTGAAGGTGGCTCAATTTTGAATGATAAATATTGTTACTACGAAATTTCCTCAGATATAGTGCAGGCCCCAATTCATATCTTTGACCAAGAAAATTTTAAAATTGAAACAAAAAGAAAATCACTGTTTAGTGTTTACTGCTTAGTAAGCTTCTAGTCAATATGAACAACAACAAAATAAGTCTATTTTGAGATATTCTTTTAAGAGAAGCTTTGATGGCTCTGGATTGGGTTTTCCGATGAGCGCTGACAACTTGAAGATGGTATTGTTTTTGATTCTCGTTTTTTTATAGAAGAGTTGAATATCTGGATTTATAAAGCAGTACCTCTCTCTGCACAGTCATTTACTACTTTCATCTGCCTGACTTTTCCTGTCAATTGGAGATAAATTGGATCCAAATGACAAAAGTCTGGTGGTGTCGAGAGGAGAGCCTGAGCCTTTTCTGCCCCACTGTCAATGAATAGGTCAAAGAGCCGAGATATTCGGCTTGTTACATATGATTCCAGTAGATTTCCCAAGTTGAATGTTCTGCTTTCAATCCTTTTTGATGGTATAATTAGTTTTTTCAGCACGTTTGAGATTCTTAATCATGGCGGCCTTTGTAGGCCTATTTAACATCAACGCGTGGGTCAAAAAAGCCAGGCCTATCAAATGCTCAGAAAAATACCTGATGTGTCTCTTGAAAGCTGTTTTGGCTGCATTTTTCACAGCAATGTTGCAACAAGTTCAATAGTTTCAAGTCATTGTATGGAGCTCTCTCTGCCAAGCAAGCTTCATGCCAAAATAATTCATAGACAAGAGAGACAAAAGACCGACACCTGTTAAAGCTTTTCTCTCCCAGGTGTTGAGAGTCATTTGATTCTTGAAAAGAAGAATTTGGTCAGCCACCTCGCATTGTGCATTGACGCAGGAGCTCAAAATCACACTTCTTCTCTCAAGGAAGATGAGACACAATTGCAGAAGCTCGCCATAATCTTCACGCTGGTGCTGGTTTTCACAGCATATTAGTAGTATGTAACCATCTCATTACGGATATCCATCATGGACCCGACCCGCTGAAGATTGTTTCGTCAGAAGTGTCGTACTTGGTTTTATCAAACTTTAGCCATTTTTTAAATGTAAATCGCTTGAATACGCCTATATCTGGTCCACTGGTAGTTCCGAGGTTGTGGAACCAAACACGCTGGATGGCATAACTTCGAACACATGGTGGCAACTTGCAATCCACACAAGTTCTCTGTTGAGAGTCTGTTCGATAATTGTACATGCGCCAGTCTTCAAAACAGTCTTTGAGGCGTTTCATCTCCATAAACAAAGATTGCAATTCTCCCCACTTTCAGGCTGGTATAACAAAGATCTGGTAAAAGTTTGCCATCCCACTGCAAAAGGAGAGAGACCTCGATCGAATACGATTCCTGGTCTGCTGCTGCCTTTGCCATGCGAGTGGCCATTTAGAACAACGAATAGCTTCGAGAAATATTCTTTAAATCTTCAATTATTAAAATTGAATTGTAATATTTTAAAAGATTAAAAACATCTAGAAGGAAGTTAAAACATAACAGGAAGTGAAAACAGCAAAAAATCAACCTAGATTAAATGTTTAAATTAAATAATTAAGCAGACTCACATTTTCTTCAAAAATCTAGAATTTTTCATAATGTCAGTAAAAGTGTCAGCTTTGAGCCACCTCTAAATATTATTCAATCCGTTTCATTTTTGGCCTGTAAGCTCCTCTGGGATATAGAAACAAGGGCAGCTATGACCCAATTTGATATTTTGAAATTTATTTTTTACATGGTAAATTGGACCACACTAATGTATGTATGTATGCATGTATGCATGTATGCATGTATCTATGCATGTGTGTATGTATGTATTTATGTATGTATGTATGTATGTATTTATGTATTTATGTATGTATGCATGTATGCATGCATTTATGCACGTGTGCATGTATGTATGTCTGTATGTATGTATGTATGTACGTATGTATGTATGTATGAATGTATGTATGTCCGCATGTATGTATGTATGTATGCATGCATGCATGCATGTACGTATGTATGCATGTATGTATGTATGTATGTATGTATGTATGTAATTCAAATCAATTCAATTATTTTTGTTGAAGCCATTAAAGTGAAACAAAGGTAACATGATCATTTGTCATTGATGGCATCACAACACATTAGTAGCATGTTTATTTTTCATCACTAGCCACAAAAGGGAACCCTGAAGGACAATAGTCCCGCTAGCTAGGGTCACCTAAGTTATTTCTATTATAATTTATCGCAGTACAAACATTATGCTCACCTTATACTATTCTATGATTTATCCATACATTGCCTATTGCAACATGATATGGGCATCAAACTACAATTCTCGACTCCACAGAATAAATGTTTTGCAAAAAAGAGTTGTTAGATTAATAGCTGGCTCCCCCTATAATTCTCACACAAAGCAATTATTCATACAGCTCGGTATTCTAAAAATTGCACAAATCAATCAACTGCAGATTAATGAATTCATGCATCGATATACCTACAACACACTGCCTATAGCTCCTATGCCAACTTCTATAGCCTTGCCTCGGACATTCACTCACATAATACAAGAATCTTAGCCTCATACAGAAGTGAATTTGCACGTACAAACACTCGTAAATTCTCGATCAGATGTGTTGGCCCAGAGGAATGGAACAGAATACCCCAAGACCTTCGCATTATCTCAAATTTTAAGCTATTTAAACATCAGTTACGTCTATGGTTAACTCATCAGAACGATTAGTTGGGTTCTAATCTCTCATTCTGTTTTTTCTTAGTTAAGGTTTAATGCCTTGTTCTAGCACGTTTATAATTGTGTTCCTGTTCTACATCTGCTCAGATCTTTGATATGAAAGCACTGTACAAGATAACCTCTGTTAACCATCTAGCAACAGACTACGTATATAGGTGGCCCTAACCAGCGGGACCCTGGTCCCTTCTGGGTTCCCTTTTGTTACCAACAGATCTTTGTTTTTGTACAGCGAAATGTTACTTTGTCAATGTTTGGTGCAATAAATTGATGGTTATGGTTATGTATGTATGTATTTTTTTATGTTTGTTTGTATGTTTGTGTAGGGGTGTGTCTTCTTCTTCTTGTGGTTCTCTGCCTGTTAGGCAGGTTCAAATGTCCGACGTCGCCACTTCTCTCGTTGTTGGGCCTCTTCTTTCAATTTCCTGTAGCCGTTTGTCATCATCCAATCCAGCATCATCTGTCTTGGTCTTCCTCTTGTCTTCCTCCCCTTCATTTTTCCTTCGATGACCGTTCTTAGTAGTGAGTCTCCTCTCAGCGTGTGTCCGATCCATTTCCTTTGCCTGTCTCTTATTGTGCGTATAAGGACTCTTTCTTCTCCAATTATTCCCAACACTTCTTCATTTGTTATATGTTCTGTCCAGCTGATTTTTTCCATTCTTCTCCATGTCCACATTTCGAAAGCTTCCAGTCTTTTTATATCCGCTTTTCTCATTGTCCATGTCTCCGATCCATACAGCACCACGCTCCATACTAGTGTCTTTATCATTCTTATCTTTAGATTCCTGTTTAGTTTTCCTCTAAGTAATTCTCTTCTGTTTGAGAATGCCTCCTTTCCTATTGCTATCCTTCTTTTAATTTCTCTGTGGCATTTGGCATCTGTCGTAATCATACTCCCTAGGTAGCAGAATTCTTTGACTTGCTCTATCTGTTTTCCTCCAATGTGTATTCTGACTACAGTTTCCTTTCCTTTACTTATCTTCAATACCTTTGTCTTTTTGATGTTAATCTTCATCCCGTATTCGGTTGATGTTGTGTTTAGCCTATCCATCATTGCTTGCAGTCCTTTCTGGTTTCTCGCCAACATTGCCTGATCATCTGCAAACCTTAATGCCTTTATCCATTTTCCACCAACCTTTATCCCCTCCTCCATCTCCTCTACTGCCTCTCTGACAAGCTCTTCTATATAGATGTTAAATAGTAATGGTGACAGTGGACATCCTTGTCTCACACCTCTTCCAACGTTTCCTGGTTCCGAGTACTCTCCATCTATTCTTATTCGCATCTTTTGTCCCATGTATAAGTTTCCTATTAATCTTCTGTCTCTCCAATCTATTCCCATCCGCCTCAATGCATGTAGTAGCCTTCTCCAGTCAACTCTATCAAATGCTTTTTCATAATCCACAAAGCATATATATACATCCTGACCATTCTGGCAGCTCCTCTCTGTTAGTACTCTTAGTGTTCCGATCGCATCCCTAGTTCCCATGCCTTTTCTAAAACCAAATTGATCATCTCCCAGCCCCTCAATTGCCTCTGTCTTTGCTTGCACTCTCTTTGCTAGTATTCTTATCATGACTTTTGACGCATGGGTGAGGAGGCTAATGGTCCTGTAATCCTCGCATGCTGTTGCATTTGGTTTCTTTTTAATTGGTATTATTATGGATTGCAGGAAGTCCTCTGGCCATTCTCCCGTTGTGTATATATCTTGGCATATCCTTATTAGTTCTTTCATGGCACCATCCTCCAGACTTTTGAGCATCTCTGCTGGTATGTTGTCTATTCCCTCTGCTTTGTTGTTTTTCAGTTCCTTTATGGCCGCTCTTACCTCCTCTCCCAGCACCTCTGGGCCAATATCATCCTCTCTCCCTCGAGTCTCCTCTTCCTTCTCCAGTCCCTGATTGTCATGCAATTCTCCCTCTTCACTTCTGTAGAGTTCCTCCACGTACTCCTTCCATCGGTTCTTAAATTGGTCAGTTCCTTTGCATTGGACAAATTCCTCCATCCAAATTGTACACCTCCTGTCATGGACTACTTTCTGCCAACTACTCTGGAAGAGGTTCGAACACTTGTCTTTTCCTCACCTAACAAAACCGGTCTCCTTGACATTATTCCTACTTGGTTTCTGAAAGAGTGCTTTGATGTCCTTGGCCCCACCATTACATCGATTATCAATTTCTCATTGCTTGAGGGCTCCTTCCCATCTGCTTTTGCTCATGCCATAGTTCATCCGCTACTTAAGAAACCGTCTCTTGATCCTGATGATCTATCAAATTATAGGCCTATCTCAACCTTGAATTTTATATCTAAAATCCTTGAACGGATAGTCATGAATCGCATGCAAACTCACCTGTCATCAAACTCCCTAATCTCCCCTTTTCAGTCTGCCTATCGTAAGTTTCACTCAACAGAATCTGCACTTCTTACTGTTCATAATGACATCATTTGCTCAATGGATGGTGGTAAGGTGACAGCACTTGTTCTTCTTGACTTGTCTGCTGCTTTTGATACTGTGGATCATTCTATTCTTCTTCATCTTCTTGAGAACTGGTTTGGGATCTCTGGCCCTGCACTAAATTGGTTTAGTACTTATCTTAGTCCACGCACTCAGTCAGTGTATTTAAATGGTAATTATTCATCTGATGCTTTGTTGACATGCGGTGTACCACAGGGATCAGTGCTTGGCCCTCTTTTGTTTACATTATACACCACACCATTAGGAGCATTGCTTGATAATCATTCGCTGAGATATCATTTCTATGCTGATGATACTCAAATTTACATTTCATTTGACAGTCTGTCATGTAACTCATCTGTACAGCTGTTGTCTGCTGTCTTTGATGAGGTACAGTCCTGGATGGCATCCAATAAACTCCTCCTTAACCCATCAAAGACTGAATTTCTGCTACTGGGCACTCCACAGCAACTTAAAAAATTTGATGGGCTTAAGTCATTGAAACTGGGTGACTCAATTGTTCATTTGGCCGATGCTGCACGTAACTTAGGTGTTGTTTTTAATTCTACCATGTCTCTCACTGGCCATGTAAACAGTATTTGTAAGTCATCCTATATGTTCATTCGTGACATACGCAGAATTAGGCGTTATGTGCCAATGTCTGCAAGAATATCTTTGGCAAATGCATTGGTTTCCAGTCGCCTAGATTATTGTAATTCACTTCTTACTGGTATCAATAAGTCTAACTTGCTTAAACTGCAGAGGGTTCAGAACTCTTTGGCTAGAGCCATAACTAATACATCCAAATATGAACATATAACCCCTGTGCTTAAATCTTTGCATTGGCTTCCTGTTCAACAGAGAATTCGTTTCAAACTGGGGCTCATAGTATATAAAACTGTAAATTCTGGCCAACCACAATATTTAAAATCAGTTCTTATTCCCCAGACTTATCATTATTCAATGAGGTCATCTGATCATCTTTGTCTGGTCATACCAAAATCAAGAACTGTTCTTGGCAAACGAGCTTTTTCAGTATCTGGACCTACTTTTTGGAACTCTCTTCCTGTGTCTGTACGCTGTGCTCAGTCGCTTGGGTCATTTCGTTCGCGGCTGAAAACTTACCTCTTTCAAATTGCTTATCAACCGTAGGCTGTCTCTCTGTCTCTTTACGGACTGATCTTTTGGATGTTGACCTGATTACGGCTTGGTTTTGGTGTGCCATCGGTTGATGCCTTGTGCATTAGACACCGGCGCAATAGAAGTTGCTAATTACATTACATTACATTACACAGGAATCTGATAGAGGGATAGATTGAAGACATACAGAGACAGCCAGACAGACACGTTAATATACACACAGAGACAGCCAGACAGACACATTGATATACAGACAGAGGCAGAGAGTAATGAGGAAAAGCAGATATCTGTGCTATGCGTAGGCGTTGCAGGAATGCCCAGAGCTCTTGTGCGGTAAAAAAGGCGCTATATCAGATATCTTGATTCTTATATACATGCGCTTTATAAATAAATACATACATACATACATGCATATATACACAGATACATACATATGTGCATACTACTATACCCGTGTTATCGGCGGGGTCTATTAGACCCCAGGTGTGCTAAATGTGTTGGCCAGGAAGGTGTGCGTCATAGGGTTAATGAAGATTGCCAAAGTTATTCCTATATTCAAATCTGGTAGCTCTCAAGATATGACTAACTATCGTCCCATATCGACTTTGACTAGTTTCTCTAAGATACTTGAAAAGATTGTTCATAAAAGATTATATGATTTCTTAGACGTGAACCAGATTTTATATGATAACCAGTTTGGTTTTAGAAGGAATCATTCCACTGCTTTGGCTATTCTTGAAACCATTGACCGTATTTCGGAATCTATGGATTCTCATAAACAAACACTGGGTGTTTTCCTCGATCTTTCTAAAGCCTTCGATTCGATCCGGCATGATATCCTTTTGGACAAACTGTCACATTATGGCATTCGTGGCTTACCATTGGAATGGTTTGGTTCTTTTCTTACTAACAGATTCCAGTTTGTCTCTTATGCTGGCGCCATTTCTGACCTACTTCCCATTCTCTGTGGGGTTCCCCAGGGGTCCATACTTGGCCCTCTGCTTTTCTTAATCTATATTAATGACGTTTCTCATTCCTCTAAGACCCTTACTTTTATACTCTTTGCTGATGACACGTCTGCCTTTCTTTCCTCATCCAGAGTGCTGCATCTTTTCCAGGACATGACTCTCGAACTTAATCATCTTTCCAACTGGTTCTGTGCTAACTTTTTATTACTTAATATAAAGAAATCTAATTATGTCTTGTTCAGTGGTCCTAGGACTACCAACACTGACCTAATTATACAACCCCTACTAATAAATTCTGTTGAACTGAAACGTGTTCCTAATGTAAAATTTTTAGGTGTTATTCTTGACGAACACTTGACTTGGCATGACCATATTTTGATGATTAAAAACAAAGTATCTAAAGTGGTGGGCATTATTAACACACTCAAGTGGAAGCTGCCTACTGGAATTCTAAGGAATTTATATAATTCGCTTATGCTGCCCTACTTAACGTACTGTACTACTGCTTGGGCTGGAGGCTCTCCAAATCGCCTTAAACCTATATATTTACTCCAGAAGAGATTGATTAGAATCATTGCGGGTGTACATTACCTTGCCCATAGTTCCCCACTATTCAAGTCTCTCAATTTACTGTCCATATATGATATTTATCGCCATCAACTGGCCACTCTTATGTATAGGCATCAGTCTTCCTTCCATATTTAAAATTTTTTCACGACTAATTCTGACCTCCACCATTACAATACACGTAAGAAACATGATTATCGATCTGCTTTATCTAGAATTGGAGCGCGCTCTTCCTCGGTTCGTATCATGGGTCCTAAACTATGGAATTCTATTGATCCTTCTGTTCGATCTGCCTTTTCTCTTTCATCCTTTAAATATACTTTTAAATCCATATTGGTCTCTCAGTACTCCTAAATTATCCTACTTTACACGAAACTAATACTGTTGACCTCTAGTGTTCCTTTTCCTGATGTAGCCTTTCTGTTTTTGGTTCTAGTACCCACCCTACCCATCTAGTTTTCCTACCTATGGGGATGACTCGATAAGCACTTTGTGCTTCTTCTCCTCATTAGTTGTTATTCTATCGATTATGAACTGATGTATCTTATCATTGCACTGTATATACAATACACATTACTTGTCTAATTATCATTTCTGAACATTGTTTTAATGTATGTTATGTTTCTTTTATTGAGTTCTTGTTGTACACTGAGTCAAATAAATAAATAAATAAAAAAAATAAAAATTACATGGAACGTAAATGTAAACATGTAGGCTAAACACAGTTCCATAGTCATGCCCACGAACAAAGCAGCGAATTGTATAACATTTTCGAGTACAAACGAAAAAGTTACAATACATTTACAGGATGAAAAACTTATTGCGTTACTTGGAACTTTTTTATTTATTCATTTATTTATTGCGTCAGAAAACAGAACAAATAACAGTACACATCACGATAGAAACAGATCAGTCACTGCGCAACAGGAAGCCAGGAAAAAGCTAAGAGCTTATACCACCCTGGCCCCTAGTACCTGGTTCACATTTCAGTCAACGTTTAGTGTCACACAGATCCAGAACAAATTATGAGAACAAATTAGAACAACTGAGAACAACTTAGCTCGCTACGAAATGTCTTAAGGTTTACGTACAAAGAATCGTATCTTCACTGATAAACTCTCCAGTCGAAACTACACGCCACAAGTTCACTCAATTGGAAATTTCAATTTGCATAAAAAATATTTAAGAAAAACTTAGTTAACGTTGCATAGAATCGTGTTGAAGTAGGATTATGTAAAATATCCGCTGCCATTTTTAGGTTATGCAATTCTAAAAAAAAGGATGACTGCGATTCTGTGCATCTTTCGCGTTACATAACGTTAGGAAAGAGAAAATAATCTTGCGCTATCGTCGAAACTCACACAGAGCAGGGGCACTGATCAGTGTCTCCGATCTGAATCTGCTTGAAACTGATCTTTCGCCTAGCAAAACCAATTCGCCTTTGATAGACTGGAGGTTTGTACGTCTGGTCTGGAAGTTGGTCGACATAGGTCACTGACTGTGAGATTTTGACGAGAGATCAACCGATTGCTTTTTCGGTAAACACCAATTCATGTGCTGCGCCGATTGTTTTCGTAAGTTACTTGTAGCCAATAAGTTCAAGTGTAACAGTGTTACGCCGAAACTTAGCAGTAGGCCTATAAATTATAAGCTCCTACAGGAGAATGCTTAAAGAGGATCCGACGGAAGACGACTGAGTTCGGTTCATCATCTGTTGCTGAGAAGAAGTTTGCATTTGCAGTCAGTGATTGACGAAAACTATGCCTAGTCTCTTCAAATGACCGAAACCAAAGACACAGCCTACGAGACTCCTGTGGTGATCACTCAGGTATACAAACACATTACATCAAATGATATCCGTTGGTCTCATTTGTGTAAATTAGACAAGTGCACATTTATTAAGCGTCTGACACGCTTCATTTTTATTCTATTTTAATTTTAGCGTTTGTTTTGTCTTGATTTTAAGGTAGTTTTCTCGTTGTTCAAAAACATGCATAAATATTTAAAAACTGAGGTGAACAGAAATTGTGGTTCTCCTTTGAACTCAAGAAGAGAACATGTTTCATAGACAAGAATGAAGGGTTTATTATATCCGGTCCCAAAAAATGTCTGATCAACAGGCTAACATTGTGTATATGGGTGTTGTGTTATACTCTCCAGCAGACCCTTATACATACAGATTCTTTCCCCTCATCGCCTAACCTATTATCTGTACTGCATTTGCCTTGGTTCTACTTATCTTCTTCTTCACGTTCTCTGCCCTCAGGCAGGTTCATATGTCCAACGACGCCATTTTTCTCTGTTCTCTGCTTCTCTTTTCAGTCCGCTGTATCCCTCCTCTGCCAACATCCAGTCCAGTAGCATTGTTCTTGGCCTACCTCTCATCTTTTTCCCCTCCATTCTTCCCTCAATGATGTCTCTTAGTAGGGTGTCGCTCCTTAAGATGTGTCCTATCCATTTCTTCTGCCGCTCCCGTATAGTGCCTATCAGTGATCTTCTTTCTTCCACCAGCTGTAAGATTTCCTCATTCGTTCTTCGCTCCACCCAGCTGATTTTCTCCATTCTGCGCCATATCCACATCTCAAAGGCCTCCAGTCGTTTTATGTCTTCTTGCCTCATTGTCCATGTCTCAGAGCCGTATAGGACAACACTCCACACTAGTGTCTTTACCATTCTCTTCTTCAACTTCCTGTTTAGACCGCCTCTGAGGAGCTCCCCTCTTTTGTAGAATGCATCTTTTCCCATAGCTATTCTTCTTTTCACTTCCACATGGCACCTTGCATCCTCTGTAACCACACTTCCCAGATAGCAGAACTTCTTCACCTGTTCTATTTCTTCCCCATTTAATGTGATGTTTATTGTTTCTACCCCTCTCTTACTCATCTTCATGACCTTTGTTTTCTTTATGTTTATTTTCATGTCATAGTCCATTGATATGCTGTTTAAGCGGTCCATCATTAGTTGTAGACCTTCCTGACTGCCTGTCATCATCGCTTGATTCTACTTATCAATATCTTCAATATGTATGTATGTATGTATGTATGTATGTATGTATGTATGTATGTATGTATGTATGTATGTATGTATGTATGTATGTATGTATGAGCACTTGTTATAGCGCCCCTTCAAGATTTCTACTCAGAGGCGCTCCCGACTACAGCGCGGACACTGAATCGGAGTTTCACGCCGAAGCGCATGAGCAATTGCGAGTGATGGACTTGCCCAAGGTCCCTACGCGGCGGCTTGAGGTGGATTCGAACCCGCAACCCTCCGGCTTCAAGGCATCGAACATACCCCTACACCACCGCGCCTCACAAAATAATGCTAGTACATGACTTTAATTCAATTCACATAATTACAATGACTTTTCTTGGAGACTTCATTTACGCAGTCGATGTCGCTCAAATAATCATGATATTACTTGGTTCGTGCCTTTGTCTGTTCACGCATTGACTACTGTAACTCATTACTAATGGGCCTACCAAAATTCCGTCTGGCTCCACTCCACTCAGTAGCCTACTTAATGCTGCTACTCGATTGATTGCCGGCCTTCCTCGTTTCTCCCATATTTCGACTTTCATGACTGAAGACCTTCATTGGCTTCCTTTAACTGCTCGGATTCAGTTTATAATTCTCTTTCTTACATGTAAAACGTTTTTAGGTCAAGCTCCACGATAGCTTTGTGATCTTATCAGACGGCCTATCTCAGCTACCTCTGGACGTCCTCTCCGCTCTTTAGACCATCATGCCCTTCTAGTTCCTCGGTTTCGGACTGCCACAGCACAGCATCGTGCCTATGCATCTGTTGGACCTTTGCTGTGGAATGACCTCCCTGCTTTAACTCGTGCTGTGTTGTTGTCTGGGAGCACTAAAGTTTCTGCTTGTTCTCTTAAGACTTTTCTTTTTCGAGGGGTCCTTCGCACTGGAAGCGCCTCTGATAGGTTGTTCTGTGCAGTGGCGTCTACCAATGGTGGGGGGGGTTGGGAGAACGATCTCCCACCGATTCTAGAAGTGGGGGTTGACATTTTTGGACATAAACTGGGGGTTGTTGATTTCCGTTAATATAACGGCCTGCTGTACGAAAATTAGTATATATGTATCATACATGATATCGAAAACACATGTTATCTCGGACCAATACACCCAAGGATCCCTCCAACTCAGAGACATCAGTCGTTGAACACACTTCTTATCACTTCAGGTCACGCTTATTGAAGATGCCAAGCCGAAAACCCCCCGCCATGGGGGGTTTCTGCTTGGCAACGAAGGTGATGAAGGCGACAGATGATTAAGGTGGCCTTGTAGTAAATATCTATCGACCCGTTAGACACTTGCTGTGCACGTATAGGTACCTCAATCTTCAAACAGTGCATGTTCCCTCTGTAAAGCTAATGAAGCTAATAACAGATGTTTCCTATTAGATTTCCGGCCAGCAGATCCCTGTAATGGATTAGAGCTGCTATAGCATGCTGTAAAACTGCCTTTCAGTGCTAGAGGTGCAGTCCATAGAACGAGAATTCGTGACTTCAGGCTTTAATATTCGTAAATATTCGTAAATATTCGCTGACGACGTCACTGTTTTTGCTTTGTTTACAACTAATTAAAGACTACTAATTAAGAACATGTGTGACCAGGGGCCCCGGCAACCTATAGACTAGAAAGCCAAAGCCACACAAGCTCACACAAGTTTTGTGGTTCCGAGGCGGGAGGGCGCTCACACAACGTTTTTGGTAACATTCAATCATTCATAAAATAAAAAGTATAATTTGCGCGCTGAATTTGAATGGTGATTCATGCACATAGTGAGAGCCAAATAAATTATAAACTTTGTGTATAATGTTACAGGCATCTTGAGGTCAAATTTCTTCAACCGATTCAAAGACTCTCTCTCTCTCTCTCTCTCTCTCTCTCTCTCTCTCTCTCTCTCTCTCTCTCTCTCGCTCTCTCTCTCTCTCTCTTTCGTTCGCTCGCTCGCTCGCTGTCTCCATCTCCATCTCCATCTCACTCTCACTCACTCTCAGTCTGGCTTTGTCCGTCTCTCTATGATGTATCTCACTCTCAGTTCGTCAATTTCTGTCTTTCTGTCTCTTTTTGTCTCCATGTGTGGGTGTGTGTGTGTTTTGCCGGAATTTTCCGCCCCTTGAAAAATGATGCAGTCTAGATCTCCTATTTCCGAAAACCCCGCACTCAGTATGGGTAGGCCCTAATGCAAGTATTATGAATACGATTAACGTTTCAATGAGTTCCAATGAGGCGCTTAGTTATAAAGTCGCTATATGTTGTTTTAATAATTATTGATGTCACAAATAGCTACGCCGCTCAGTGCCAGCCTTAGGTAGGCCCTATAGGCGATATAGGCTGTCTAAGGCGGCATTTTTCAAGGGGCGGCAAATTGCGGCAAAACACATGATCGGCCCGCATCGCCTATTTAGACTTGAACAATAAACTATGTGAAGTTACTGATATGGATGAGTAATTAACATGTAACTGTTCTAACGCCCAGTTTTTAGCACTGAATTTTGTACAATTAATCCCGGATTTTTAAAAATTAAGAATTAAAGGAACTTAAAAAATTTTTAATATTCGTTGGCCATTTCAATAATCGTCAATACTCGTAAATTTATAAAAATCTTAAAATCCGTAATATGCGCATACTCGTTCTATGAACGCGCCTACACATGTAGGCCTGCATTCGCACTTACATAAAAATTTGCATGCATACACACAAGCGTACATGCATGCATGCGTACCTACATACATCAAATCATCAAAATCAAATCAGTTTATTTGTCGACCAACCATGTACAGTAGCACTCAATGAGATATAAAAAAGTACGGTCACAAAGGGACCCTGAAAGGGTCTTACGGCTCGCTAAATGTGGCCCTTAAGGTAGCAGTAGGCTACAGCCTCAAAAGGCAAGTCAGTATACTTAACTAGTCTAAACTAAACCTATTAAGGAGCATAAATGATAAATATTAACTAATGACTCAGCAACACGCATTTTATATTAACAGTCAATTTCAGTAAATAGCTATGACACAATTTAGGTCCACGTTTAATCGCATTTAGAAGATGAGCATGGGATAAAATAGATTCTTCGGAGTAAGTAAGTAAAAAGTACATTATATAGGCACGTGCAATCGTGCATGCATACTTGCATGCATACAAATATACATGCAAATATACATACAAACATACAAGTCGTATTTGGGTCTGAAATTAATGAAGTTTTACGTCAAGAAATCTCTGAGGCTACCAGATAATTATGTGCATCACAAGTAGGCCTATTCATCTCCGGTTGAACGGTAGACAGTGGAGACATTCCGTGATTGACGTTCGGTTCCATTAGACCTGGGAGTCACTTTGGTCAGCCAATCTGACCCCACTTGACCCTAAAGCAGTGTATCGCAAACTGTGTGCCGCGGCACACTAGTGTGCCGTGCGAGATTTCAGGTGTGCCGCGAGAGAAACCTAAAATTTGCTAGTCGCTTTAACTGACTTTATAGGAAATTATTCATTAATACAATTTTCAGCTTCTTGATGTTTTTATTTTTAAGAATAGTTTCTCATTCACAGTTATTCGATGTCATGTGATCAAAAGTAAAAAACTCCAGTGACATTAATCTATTCTATGTTATTTAAGTGTTCACCCCTTCTCTCGACGTCATTATTACGGAGATAGGCTACCAGTATAACTGTAACTGAATAATCGTAATCGCGTATTTATATAGCGCCACTCAAAATCAAAGGCGCTTCCGACCCGGGCCAGTGTCTTCAATGGTAAAGAGAGAGGTTCTCAGGAGCTGGCGGAATTGGTCAAAATAAATAGAGAAAAGGTCGGCCCTGAGGTAACCAGTTCCAGATAGTGGGACCAACAATAGTGAAACTCCTACATGTAAACTGGGCCGTAGAAGTACGCACCCGCGGGACAACCAAGTGACCATACGCACCCGCGGGACAACCAAGTGACCGCGGGCCGAAGGGAGAAGCAACTGGGCAGAGAAGATAGTGGGGTACAATATATCACCTAAGATAAGGGGAAGCAGAGCCAGCAAGACAGTTAGGGAGCAGACCTTGAATTGGATATGCTGGCGGATGGGGAGCCAGTGAAGGGAGTCACGGATGAAAGAGGAGATATGATCAAACTTGACAATGCCCCATTGCCCTATATATGACGGGTAGCAGCATTTAGGATGATCTACTACTTTTTCAATTATTATTACTCAAATATAGAACTAATAATGAACTACAAACTCATGTGGATATATTATTTAGAATTTGTTTTTTTATTAGCCATAAAATAGTTAAATTCTTTGCAAGAACCGACAAAATTATGGAAAGCATGACAGTAGACTGAGTAGAGGGAAAAAATTTACAGATAATCGAAACCATCCAGTAGGCCTATATCGAAACGTAAATAAAAAGCGACTACAGATGGTGGATGATGAAATGAGTGTCTGCTCGTCGGCTATAGAATCGCGTCTTGAGTTAGGCCCGAATACATGTATGCTCTTATAAACAAGTTGATTCATCGCATTTGTGATGATTAGTCAATTAGAAATCTGCTTTAGTGTCGCTATTACCGTACTAAAATGCTAGCATAAACTATGACAAACTGAAATTATTGATGTTGGATTTGTAAACTTAATAAATTTTAATCGGTGTGCCGCGATAAAAATTTGCTCTACTGAGTGTGCCGGGAGTTAAAAAAGTTTGCGAGACACTGCCCTAAAGTGACTTGAGGTCGACTTGAAGTCGACAACTTGGAGTCAAAACGACTTGACCCGACTTGGCAGAAAAACAACCAACTTCCGACTTAAAGTCGACTTCTGGCATGGTAATAACGATTACGTAGGCTACTGCTAATAATACAAAAAATGTCATGCCAATTTGCCTGGCAAGCATTAATTTCTTATACTAATGAGTAGGTTGGAACAAGTAGACACATTCCGTTATCTGGGATCTTTGATAACGGAAGATGCAGCAGACGTTAAGGATATAAGAGAGAAGTTGGCTAGAGGTCTTAATACAATAACAACGCTGAAACAATTATGGAAAAGCCATAACATAAAGATGGATACAAAGATGAAACTCATGAGGGCTTTGGTATGGCCAGTGGCAACATACGGGTGTGAAAGTTGGACTATCAAGAAAAAAGAGGAAGAAAGAATAAATGCGTTTGAAATGAAATGCCTAAGACAGATTCTGAGAGTATCATGGATAGAAAAAAGAACAAATGAGTGGGTGTTAGAGAAAACAGGAACGGAAAGAAGCCTACTTGATCAGATTAAAAGAAGGAAACTTACATACTTTGGACATTTGATGAGGAAACAGGGAGACTGCCTGGAAAAGGAGATCATACAGGGAACTGTACCAGGAGCAAGGACACGGGGAAGACCGAGAATGGGGTGGCTTAACAACATAAGCACGTGGATGAATATGCCTTTTCATCGATTGTTGACAGAGACGGAAGATAGAAAAAGGTGGAGAAGACTTGTCCATGGAGCGACCAACCCTCGGATCGAGGATGGTTGAAGACAAGACTAATGAGTAATGAGATCTCAACACCTGATGAATAAAATTGCTTATTATGTATATTTTAAGCTGTTTGTGTTTGTTCTTGAACAATTTTGTAATGCTTTAATGGGTTAACAGAAGAATCTGCAGCGGACCGCGAACTGGTTGCACTGAATGGCGTGTTATAATGACACAGTTTAATTCTGTTGTCATAATTATTTGGCCACTAACGTCATTCAAATAGCAGTGCATGCTATCATCCCACAGCACTACCACTCACCGACAATAAAGTCGATCATTGTCTAATACAACAGTTTTTCCGTCTGCAAACGACTAATGCAGTGCACCAAAGTAGCGCAAAACGATCGATTGATTGGTATGTGCTTCAGATTTCTTTGGGTCGAATTCACTGACGACTAAAAGTTCATTGATTTGCACGCGTTCAGCTCTTGAAAAGGCAGACATGCTAACATTTTTATTAACATTTCGATTCACCAGTTTTATTAAACGTACGTGTGACGCTTTAACATATAATAACTCGTGATATAGATAAATCGACACCGATAAAAATTAGTAGGCCTAAGTAGCTGCTTAGCCCAACCGCCGTAACCGGCGTCGATAATACAAAATAATATCGCAGATTTGAATATTTTTTCTTACTCTTTCAAATGAGATGAAAATCAACTTTTCTCTTCAACACTTCAATTTAGTGTAGGCTACATCGTCAACATAAATCAACTATAATTATTTCTTAACACTTCACTCTCAATATACAGCTCTATCTACTGTATTAAGACAACTGCGTTATTCAAATCGACTGTAATCAGCAATTATTTCTAACCTTTCCCGCGCTATTAGCACGTGCTCAGTACAAGATATATTCAGTCAATGTTTACGTAACACAAGCGGCGCTGACCGCCCGCTCAACTAGATCATGTTTATACCTATACACAGGTGTATTGTCATGACACAACCCTAACACAGAATAGGTCTTAAAAACGCTTGTTCACACTAAAAACACTATACAACTGCTTAAACGCCATCATGGCCTCACGATCATTAGTGTGGCGAGATAAATTTAGATTTGTTTGTGTCCCAAGTCGGTTTAAATCGACTTGTGTAGAAAACAACTTGAGGTCACTTTTCTGTACAAATTCGACTTGGGGTCAGTTGCGCTAAGCAGAAACGACTCGACTCGACTTGGGATGCCCAAGTCGACTGGGGTCGACTTATTGGGGTCGACTCCCAGGTCTAGGTTCCATACATAAGTGGAAACATGCAATGTGCATTTGCATAATATCTACGTGCATCTGTTCGTTTTGCTCAGTATCTTAATTCATTTCAGTCACAACTTAAGACGTATTTAGTTGGTTTATCCACCACAGTGTCTGTTTCAGTGGAATAACTTTTCGGTTATTGACTTGTATTGCAGCTTTTAGCCTCAAATAATTTCTCTTGTGAAGTTGCTGAATAATTAATTAAGAATGCATTAATGCATGCGGACATGCACACGTCTACAAGTACTTTAGGACATAATTCAACGCATAATATATGTAGCAATAACGTACCTAGCACAAAGAGTTGGATTGCACTGGGAAAGGGCTCACCCATAGTGTTTTTCTCACTAGCCGATTGAGCTTGGACATTTAAATAGTTACGCACCCAATTGACCCCAATTTTGAAGCGCACTTTACAAGATTTAATATGACACCAAATAGAAAACAGTCAACCTGATGCATAGGCCTATTGGAAAATGAGACGACAATTGAAAAAACCGCTATTTCGAAACGTCTTCAAAAAGTAAATTATTCTACATAGGGCCTATAGAGGTACATTATTATAGAATGTGCAAATACAAACACTATTACACACTCTTTACAGTTCCTATCACATAGAAAATATCAAACAGTCTACATGTGCAAAAGTTCGAATATAATAGTTTGTTCATCATGAATCTCAAATAACATGCTTTGTTACTCTGTTTCAAGAGTTAATTACTCCAATTTGGCCTAAACTAGTAAAGTAAAGAAATTATAATTAGAATTTAAATGTTGCGTCCAATGAGCTTCGTGCATCGATTTTTCAACGGCGTTGCATTTTAGCGAACCTTGCAGAAATAACAAATTCATAAAATATTTGGACAAACAATTGAAAAAATTCGACAATAGTAAGTAATGTGCCTCCGAGAATCAGTCCCAAGGCACCGCCAAAATCGCAAACGAGTGTGAGGAGATCGTAGGCTGGAGTTGTTTGGATGTCGATATAGCTCAGCTGGGAGTAGAAGATATCCAGGAAGACGAGTTCCTTGCTCAGTTTCGAAATCGTCAGATGCCTTCCCTTGAACTGCGACCTTTGCGACATGTAATTGAGAAAATGCTCCGATAGAGGACTTGTTGAGATTGAGTATGGATATGTGGGTTGATGGCACTGAAGAGGACAATCACAGTTACTGGATGCGCCGGAATAAATCCACCATTTTGTGACTTTTGTCACGCACTTATAATACTGGTCAAGAGAGCATAATGTTCCTGTACCTAAATGCACAAGATGACTATTAACATAAACTTGCATATATAATATCTGTCTATTTCCGCCAGTCTGTCTGTCTGTCTCTCTGCCTGTCTGTCTGTCTCTCTGCCTGCGTGTCTGTCTGCGTGTCTGTCTGCGTGTCTGCCTGCGTGTCTGCCTGCGTGTCTGCCTGTGTGTCTGCCTGCCTGTCTGCCTGGCTGTCTGCCTGCCCGCCTGTCTGCCTGCCTGCCTGTCTGCCTGCCTGTCTGTCTGTCTGTCTGCATGCCTGCCTCTCTGTCTGTCTGTCTGTCTGTCCGTCTCTCTCTCTCTCTCTCTCTCTCTCTCAGGTCCCTTCGCTCTAGTGATAGCTTTGACCTCTTCGTCCTCCGGACCAGGACAGCCATGGCTCAACGCCGCGCCTGTGCAACTTTGGGTCCTTAGTTGTGAAACAACCTTCCCCCACAAATTGGGGCTGAGATTTTGGCAGGTGGTTTATCCACCTCTGTCCGTTGCTTGAAAACTTTTCTGTTTCGTTGGATTGCTCACGTTGGAAGCGCCTCCAAATAGTCATTACTGTTAGAGGCGCTTTATAAATGTCCAGATACAATACAATACAATTTAGAAATTCGTATAATCAGAGAACTCGAATTGACTGTACGGGGACATCATAATGGGCTCAACGAGAGAAGCCAGACATGTAAAGAGAAAGAAAGTGATTTTCGAGAAGAGCGCTTTGATATGATTCTTGGACCACTGGCAGTTTCAGATTACGCCAGTCCCAAGTCTGCATGAAGGAGGAGGGCCACGATAAGCACCTTCGTTACGTAAGGAATAGATACATGGGAGGCCCGGTGGCGCGTTGGATAACAGCTGGCGTAGAGAGCGAGAGGTACCGAGTTCGAGCCCCCGTAGGGCGGATATCCTTTGTAGGCTGCTATTAGCGCCGTGTATTGCAGGCTGTCTGTTCTGTTAGTAGTTAACTAGTTAAGATTGTTTCAATGACATGTAAATGTACAGCGCAGTACGTTTGTCAGGCGCTTAATTAGGCCTAAAGAAAAGATATTATTTATTATTATTATTATTATAAATTAAAATTTCTCACACATACAAAAGGCATGAATGTTATGTTATCATTTACAGTTTAAAGTAAGTAACTAAGTAAGTAAGTAAGTAAGTAAGTATATTCTTAATAAAACCAATTGCACATCCGCACTCTGGTGTACATACATCGTAACAACAATCAAACAGTTAATGTCAATACGAGTACAACATTCTAACAATAAACGTCTTTCGCTGTAAATTATCTGCAAGAGGTACACAATGGTCGTGCGATCGCGGTCGCAGGGTATATTGTTGGGACTTTTTGGAGGAAGTAAACTATGCAGTACGTGGCCCTGGTTCATCAGGACCGCAGAGAAAAGACGGGTGTCAGCTTCAAGACAAAGTCGCTCAAATTTTGGGTGGTCTTCAGGAAGGTACCGGAGGAGGATTAGCTTGTTTATAACTGATTGAAGTCTGCATCTATCCTGTTGCCCGCAAACTCCCACCAGGCCGGGGCAGCATAGAGTAAACGAGCCACTGTTGTTGGACGTACAACATCATAAAGCTGCAGACCCTTGAGGTCATGCGCAACAAGAATGCGCAGGGCATACATTGATTGTCTTGCCTTACAGCATATTCGGGAGATATGAGGCTCAAAGCTGAGAACGTCTGTAAATATAACCCCTAGGATATTCAGGCTCGACACCCTATTCAATCCCGGGGTGACATCCGGAACAGTGTCATTACATGCACGCCCCCTCGGCCGTCTGATCACCATCTCAAAGGTCTTTTTCTTATTTAGTTTAAGGTTAGCCATGTTCATATAGACATGCATACAAGTAGGTCTATACATACCAAGTGCACACATGCATTTAGCTTAAAACTATTAAATTGCTTTACAGATTTATACCACTGCCAGTTTCAGATTACGCCAGTCCCAAGTCTGCATGAAGGAGGAGGGCCACGATAAGCACCTTCGTTACGTAAGGAATAGATACATGTCATATAAATTAAAATTTCTCACACATACAAAAGGAATGAATCTTATGTTATCATTTACAGTTTAGCTATGTTCATATAGACATGCATACAAGTATACGTAGCCTACCAAGTGCATACAATGTCATGCATTTAGCTTAGAACTATTAAATTGCTTTATAGATTCATACCATCCAACTGAAACGGTCGACATTTACAAATGGACATCATAAACTCCGTCAAGCATTGCGACATGCATCTCATGTAACTTATGTATAGTTTTCGGCCTGACGACAGGCAACATAGACAGCTACAGACACATGAAAAGTAATTTTACATTAGCCTTCCAAATGGAAACGAGAATTGACTCTTGCTTAGTTGATTCCGAATAATAAAGCATCCGAAAGTATTCTTTAAGCAGAACAATATTCTTCAGCTTAATAAGGAGCACAGATTTGTGTCATGAGTAACTTAATTCAAGAAATAGCTAGATCTAGATCTACAGTAAGAGCTAAAGAAATTACATTCCGTCCTATAGGCACATTAATTTTAATGACGTAGAATATAATTATGTTAATGTCATCGGTGTACGACTTATAGATTAGGCTGACCAGATATTGGAAACTAAAAACCGGGACACTTCAATCACAAAATAAATTTGTGATGTTGTCAATAATTAATATAATATAGCTTGCACAAATATCTATTTTATGCTTATTATATTGGTATAAGACTATAAGACTAAGTGACAGGTTTTATTCAAGTCATGCTTTTAAATTTAAAATTAAATTCTACATTTCTCAAACCAGTTATTCAAATTTGGCACCTGAATGTATGCGTCTTAAAAGTTTTGTTGCCTGCTAACATTCTATCATAACAAATCTTGCTTTTAAATTTAGATTTAATTATTTTAAATTTATAAAATCAGTCACTCATATTTGGCGCTTGAATGTATGCTTCTAAAAAGTTTTTTGTCTGCTAATATTCTGTCATAAAATTTTAAATTTTAGATTTTAAATTAAAAATTATTATTTATGAAAATGTGTTTTATCAGAAATAATTATTATTACTACAACAATCAAGGACCAATATTAATATAGAATCCTTGTACAACAATATGACGTTTAGAACCGGAAGAGGTATTACCGTATTATGCATGGTAATAAATAAAAGTGAGATTAAAAATGAATTTACTCGCCAGATGCCAGTAGTAAAATCAAGGAGACGTTGATAAATTAAGTAAATATATCCTGGGATTATTATAACTGAATTAGTAATAATAGTCCCAGATATATCCTTTATTTGATCACATGACAAACGCACATGAAATACATCATATATAAAATCGGAAAGTCAGGTCAGTTTTCAAAAACCGGGACATATTTAGAGTTTGGCCTACCTTTCCCGGCAGCCGGGACAGCTAGCAGAAAATCGGGACTGTCCCGGGAAAACCGGGACGTCTGGTCAGCCTATTATAGATCTACTTACGTTTCTAAGTGAAATTGAAACTGATGTTGAAACACCAGTTCCGATTCTGAATGCGACGGACTGCATAAGAGGCTTTTCGCGTGGATCATGCAAGACAACCTGTAGAAGACAATTTTGCAGCAATCTCATAAATACTGAAGCTAATTCTAAATGTTACGAGAAATTAATATACGGCTATGTCAAGATTATTAATCGAAGGAGCGCTCATAGATATATCGCAACAGAATAAATGTAATTAAGAACAAGGAATTCATATGTTACAAAAAAATCCTCGGATAAGGGTGAAATTCGGAAGTTATGAGCTCTGGAGTTTAACCAACATATTCCTATTCACAGTTGATACCAGCTGCAGAGTTCTTCAACTGCGTTGCATTACTTTGGTAGAGGAACAACAACAACATGATGTATGATTCGTTGCTCAGTAATAACGGTTGCCTCATGGTCCAGAAGTGACTCACAGTTGGTTGATGACGCATCGTCAGTTCAGACGATGTGTCATCTGAACTGTAGATCTACGCAGGATTGACACTGGATTGGTCGCAGAACCACTGTGTAAATGACAGTCTCATGTTCAACTTTTCGGCTATGATATCTGGCCTTCTTAATGGTAGGTGATTCAAACGGCGGTAAAACGTACAAAAAACCATGCACGAATCAAGAAAAGCGCCAAACCAAGCTTTATCCTTAATGCCATGATCAAGATACGCTAGATATAAGTTTAGCAGAAAAAGCCGATTCCGAGCCCGACAGCACGGTAAAAAACAATCAAGACCCTAGGAATCACAATCGTAGAAAGACTATTATTCATTCATTCGGGAATTTATATAGCGCCCCTTCAAGGAAACTACTCAGAGGCGCTCCCGACTCCAACGCGCCCAAAAAGATCAGTTTTGAGTTTAGTAAGGAAAGTTTCAGGCAGACTCCCAGGGTGTAGACACAGCTCTAGAGGAAGACCATTCCAGATCATTGGGCCTGCCACAGAAAAAGCTCGGTTCTGCATTGTTGCAGTACGAGCAAAAGGAACCATAAGAACTTCTTTGTCTGCGGAGCGTAGGAGGTGACGCCCTGGGACAACGGAAATCAAACAGCAGAGCTCACGGAGGTCAGTTGGGGCGAGGCCCTGAAGACAGCGCAAAACCAAGGCAGCTACCCTGTACTCGATGCGCTGGCAGATAGGGAGCCAGTGGAGGACCTCCAGCATGTAGCTGGAGACGTGTCCATACTTTGGAATTTGCCCGATGAGTCGCGCTGCAGAGCGCAGGACTCGGTCCAAGCATGCTATGCGGCTAGATGGGTGCAAAAGTAGAGCGATGAGCAATAGTCAAGACGAGCTGTGATGAAGGAATGCACTAGAATAAGTTTGGCAGCAGACGTAAGCGGGCGGGTAACCGTACGAAGCTGGCGCAGCTGGTAATAGCAGTCCCGAGTAAGACGATGTAGATGTGGAGCAAAAGTGAGCTCTTGGTCCAGCTCTACGCCGAGGTCACGAACCGTGGTTGAAAAGGCATAATGAGGGATTTCAGACGTAAGAGTAGTAAAGTCAAGTTTAGCAACCTGTTTCCGAGTGCCTAACCAGATGAATTTAGTCTTGGACGGGTTCAAGCGCAGTCGATTAGACGACATCCACGCTTCTAGGGCATCCATAGTCCCGCTCATGACCCGAACTGCAGAGATTGCGTTGGATGGTAGGGAGTGAGTGTACGCTTGCACGTCGTTAGCATATAGCTGACCTAAAACCACATTTATTTTATTACATCAATAACATTCTCCAATCATGTTCAGCATGCATGCACGCGATAGGAACTCTAACTACATCTTTCTAAGGGGTCACGCGAGCCACAGTGCTAGCACGAATGTTGTACGCCTCTCCTTCATGGTGGGATCTCGCCGAATCAGGAGACAGAGCCCGGCTGGAGAAGGCGATGGGAAAACAAAATACAGCAGGATATTAAACCACCTATATATATTCGTTTTATTATAAATTCAAACTCAAGGATGACACACCGCACCCAAGCTCACAGTTACAAACTAGAATGAAAATTAAAATTATTTAAACAGAGAGTTGGCTTATAGCGTCACAGAGAAATTCGCTTATAAAGGATCCTTGAAATGAAATTCTTGTCATCTTTGCGTGGTAGTTCGAATTCATGGGCACGAGGGCGGAGGCTGTAGCGGCGATGGACTGTAGGCGGGAAAAGGTGACGCAGTACGTGCACTTCATTCCACACGACCGCCTGGAGTAGGCGATCCTCCGCGGCCCCGACTCGCTCCTCCATCGTTGGCGCACCAGCCGGCAGGTATCCCACCCGTTTGAGTCTTGCCAAAAATCTCTCCAGTCTCTGATGGTCGGCTGTCGATGCAAAGCCCCACCACGCCGGCGCCGCATACAATAGTCTCGCTACTGTTGTAGCTTCTGCAACTATATGTATCGCCTTCGGGGGGAGGCCATGAGCTCCAAGTGTTCGCAGCGCATATATATATATTTATATATATATATTTTCGTTTATTGAACAAACGGGTGTGACAAACCGCAACCCGGTACAGAAAATGACAAAGAGAAATAAATGTTTGGTGTTACAAAGTTACTGCTAGGTTGGTAAGGTCCGGCGATAAGGTTTCAGCGCAGGCTATCTTAAGGTGCCAAAGTAAGTAGGTCTTATCGTCCATAGGTGGTCGTTGAAATTCGTGAGCTTTTCTCGGAAGTTTTCGTGGACGAGGATTGAGCAGAATTCGCCAACGTTGAAGAGGGTCCATGATGGTCTGACTTTAGTTGGGTCTCGGCGATGATCAGTATGCCAAGGCCATACCCGATGAGCCCCGTCCGCAACTGGTCCAGGGCGTGAGGCTTAGCGATGGAGCAGGCATTGATGTAGAGCCCTGGCAACTGAGTCACAACGCGCCTCGTAGGGTGGGCCCCACCGCCATTGGCTCCTCTATAGCCCCTTGGGCGAATGTTGTTAGGTTCGCAGAGACGGGTGGCACCCGGCTGTTCCACCGGCGGATTGGGTTGTGCAGCCGGCGCACGGCGAGCCGCGTACAGCTGATCACTGCGGTAGCGGAGTACAAGCCCCGAGCCATCCATCGCACCGACACGCTCCACTGGACCGTGACGAACGTTCAGTCAAAAGAGACACCAAAAGCCGCGAAATTCACGAATATTCCACTTTTTCATCAATAGCCGCCAACAGTAATGCGTGACATCAATCACAAGCCTTACATCATCCAAAACGCAGAACCTCCAGATGTTTTAATCCCGATAACGTGACATAAATGTGTTACAAAACACCGCACGTGTGGCAGCCTGTGAGGCGCCTAGGTCAAAAAATTATACTTGCAAAATTTACCGAATAAGGCATGGTCTAAACCTTTCAAATGTAAGCCTACGTTTAATATACCTTGAAATCGACGGCTGCTATTGTCCCTAGACTTGCTAGCATTCAGTCGGAGGTTGTTGCGTTCCGCCCAGTCTGCCACAGTCTGCATGTAGTGAACCAGAACAGGCTCCAATGATCTCGTCAACATGAGAAGCGGCTTTGAGGTCCTGTCTTAAGGTGACTCCGAGGCTTTTCATTGACTCCACTCTTTCTACTCCTTCCAACGGTGGAGGTAGCTCGACGCCTCATCGCCTTTTGACCAGCATCTCCCTAGACTTGCTAGCATTCAGTCGGAGGTTGTTGCGTTCCGCCCAGTCTGCCACTTGCTGAAGCTCCTCGTGAACTGTGACCCTCATTTCCGACCCCACCAACAAGTAAGTATCGTCCGCGTACTTAATCAGCCTGTTGGCGGAGTAGCAACACTAACAGTGGACTCATTAGCAACCAGAGCGGACTAACACTTATTTAAACCTTAAAGCACTGCAAAGCAATGAGCAATGAACATAATGCCCTACCAACCCGCCGCACTCATTTGCTCTCCCAGAAAGACACCCGAAATATTATATCAAGAATGCTATGATAATATTATTGTAGAGATATTTCCTAGTGCATAGAGCTGTAATATCGTGGAAACTAAACATTAAGAACCAAACATTCAAACCCAGCACATGTAAAGGACAGCGTTCTGTCTGCCACTATTACTTAAATAAACGAAAATACAATACAACACAATAGCAGCCGTCGATTTCAAGGTATATTAAACGTAGGCTTACATTTTGGAAGGTTTAGACCATGCCTTATTCGGTAAATTTTGCAAGTATAATTTTTTCATGTTGCAACAATCATTTATTGCTGCAAGAGATTTTACACTTGAATGCCTGTTTTGTGGCTTGTAACGATTACCTTAGTATTATAACAAACATGCATATCTAACCATAACCAAAAATTTTATTCCTTCAAGTAGGCAACATCACAATTAACATCACAAATATATTACAGAATCGCCAACAAAAAGCAAAGGGAGAGAAACCCTTAAGGGACCAGGGTCCCGCTAACAGGGTTACCCATGTACATGAGAAACGTAGCAGCAGGTTATGCATAAGGGTACCAAAAATTGTAGAGCTTAACTAGTTAACTAAATATCAAAAATTTCACACAATGAGTGTCTGCACCACGCACAGTGTGTACGAATTGGAGCATGTACGGGAGGTAATAGCAAGGGAAGCAGGTGGGAGTCAGGGATCCACAGTCAGTAAGTGATGCCTGAGTTTCTTTTTAAATATTGAAATGCTGGGAGAAACACGAATGACGACAGGGAGATTATTCCATGTCCTAGGGCCAGCACTTTTGATGGAGAATTTCCGTGTATTCGTTCTAGTGGCAATTCCTCTATAATTGGAAGAAGTCCGAACATTGTAAGGATTAGATTGGGATGTCAAGCTAAAGAAGTCAGTAAAAGCGTCAGGCAAAAGATTATGCATATATTTAAACATAAACTCTGAGGTCTGTTGAATTCTAATCTGTTCTATATTACAAATGTTCAATTTCTGTAACATGGCCTTAGAAGACAGGGAGTTCGAGTTACCCAAGATAATTCTGGCTGCTCTTTTTTGTAATGAAGTTAACCTAACCAATCGAGAAGGGTAATTAGAGGCCCACACTACATTACAATATGAGAGATAAGGGTGGACTAAGGAGTAATATAAGCTAAGTCTAATTCTAGTCGGTAGAAGGTGGGCAGTACGGGCCAAGATACCTACACTTTTTGCCACTTTCTTAGAAATATTTTCTATCGTAGTGGATCCGTTCACGCCCCGGGCGTTACCGGATCCCCAGTACTACAGTCACGTCCGTCGCGTTATTGGCTAAAGCCTGTCACGTGAACTTATTGTCTTCCCGTCGAATTTTGATATGGCGGACAACTTGAGGGCCGGTTAAAGCCAGGTTAGGATTCGTGGGGTCGTTTAGGGTAAAATTAGGCGTCGTGAGGGTCGTTTAGGGTCAGATTAGGCGTCGTGAGGGTCGGTTAGGGTCAGGGTTAGGGTTAGTTTCGTCTTTAGAAAACACGGTGAACAAACTTCCACCGCAAACGGCAATGTTTATCGGTCGGTTCGTTTCAGGTGCACACAATCATGTGACATGTAATGACCAATTGCGAGGCGGGCGTGATCCTAGTCCCAGGTATCGGCTCACGTCGGGCGTGACTCTATCCACGACCATTTTCTATATGTACCTTCCAAGTTAAAAACTGATCTACATATACTCCCAGGAATTTGACCGAAGTTACTTGGGGTAAAGGTTTGTTATCCATAAAAACTGTTCCTTTAACTTCAGGAATAGGCTTTCGGTGTGAACAAAATAATACGTAATTAGTTTTATTGAGGTTCAAAGATAACTTGTTCACTCGAAACCAATCGACCACATGCTGAAGTTCCTGATTCATTGTTTGAAAAAGTATGTCGTACGATTTGTGAGAAGCAAAGATGTTTGTATCATCGGCAAAGAGTACAAAGCGCAATATTGGGGAAGCATTGGGAAGGTCGTTAATAAAGAGTAAGAAAAGAAGTGGTCCAAGAATAGACCCTTGTGGCACCCCAAATTTGATTAGTTTCAATTTCGATAAAGAGCCATTACATAAAACCTGTTGCATTCTATTGTCTATTCATATATATGCCCTTAAGAAGTCGGGGCTTGATATGAACTTACCATCCAGTTACAGACCCATTTCAAACCTAACCTTCATATCAAAGCTGATTGAGAGAGTGGTTGCTGTCCAGCTGCTCCGATATCTTGAGCAGAATGGTCTGATGCCAAACCATCAGTCTGGCTTTCGCAAGGGACATTCAACCGAAACACTCCTTATCCGTCTTCTATCAGACATCAATCAGGCTATGGATTCGGGCAGGGTTACACTACTGGCTCTTCTTGATGTGAGCGCTGCCTTCGATTCGGTAGATCATCAGATACTCCTTACAAGGCTTGCGGCATCATACGGGATCTCTGGCCGTGCATTGGCTTGGTTCTGCTCCTATCTTGAGGGGCGGACCATGAGGGTGGAGATTGGAGATGACAAGTCGGTCTGGGCGCCTGTTGTTTGTGGTGTTCCTCAGGGCTCAGTCCTGGGGCCACTACTTTTCATTCTCTACACAGCTGACCTCTATAATGTTGTAGCGTCGCTGGGCCTCATATCTCATCAGTTTGCTGATGACCTTCAACTGTATTTGTCCTGTCGACCTGAGGATTCAGTGGCATGCGCGCAACAAATGCATTGTGCACTTGAGACGGTGCATGACTGGATGACTGCCAATCGTCTCATATTAGACTCAACCCGAGCAAGTCACAGTTTATATGGTTCGGTACAACACGTGCACGTTGTAGGATCGATAAAAATGCTCTTGCATCGGCATCCCTTATTGGACAGTCCTGTAATGTGGTGAGGGACCTTGAGGTGCTTCTTGATGGTGGGCTTACGATGGCTGATCATGTGTCACATATCTCCAGGATTAGCTATTATGAGCTCAGGCAGATCCGAGTTATACGGAGAACGCTGTCGCTAAGCGCTGCGGCTGTGCTAATACACTCCTTCGTCCTCACACGTCTTGATTACTGTAATGGGGTCCTCCTGGGCCTCCCTGAGTTCCGTCTTCATCAATTTCAGCTCGTTCAGAATGCAGCAGCCAGACTTCTCGCTGATCTACCGAGATATTCACACATATCTTACTACATGCGACGTGAGCTCCACTGGCTTCCAGTTGCTGATTGTGTGCAATTCAAAATTGCTACGCTGGTTTGGAAGGCTACGACTGGAACTGCTCCGGACTACATTGCTGAACTGTGCCTTCCAGTTGGCTCTCAAACTGGTCGGCGGGCTCTCCGGTCTGCCTCGCGAAATGACTTGATGATACCTTCGTTTCGAACCACCACCTGTGCTCGTCGGGACTTCTCGATTGCGGCGCCACGGATCTGGAACGCTCTTCCGCCATCTGTGCGTGCTGCACGCGGCTTTACAGTTTTCTCTAAACTCTTAAAGACGCATTTTTCAGCTGTTTGATGGCCACGTGTTGAGCGCTTCTGAGAGACTCTTAAGTGGCGCTTTATAAATGTTTTGTTACATTACAATACATTATATAGATTTTAATAATATCGTTAATGATTAATTATAGCATTCTTTGTGTTAAACTTTAATTAATCAACCAGCGTAGATAACTGGCGCATAAGGGGCATAAGGCCATTATTAGTCTTTATTGTCTGAACGCCATGGATACATAACTACGATGAAACCATGCCATTGGACAAATTCAAACAATGTCACGGTTGATCAACAGACTTTGACCGCACATGCTCATTACAAGAGCAGAACGGTGTGCAAAGGACCGTTAAAGAGTTCTTCGTCTAATGCGAGAGAAGAATGGCGATTGCGTGCCGTTTCTAAGTGCAATTTGAGGCATTAGAGCGTCGAAAGCGTTTCTTAATCGTAAGTCTTTAGATTACGATAAGAACTATACTCGTGGAGTATAAATACAGTGCTGTGGAAATAAGATTAAGTCAAAAGGAATCTTATAATCGAACTGAACTCTACGTCGGTCGATTTCGGTGGAAGTTTAAATCCACGTAAGCAGTTAAATTCGTCGGAACTTCCATGTTGGATTAAAGTCGATAGCGAGTCGAATATAAGAGCGAAATGATTCATACAAATCTTCCATATTCAACTTTACTAGAAGAAGATGCGATGCTACGTGAGTTTTACATTTTATAGAAGAGATTCACTCGTCAACTCAACGAAAGAAATGATCGTCGTCATCATCATCCACAGTGGGATCTACGCTTATTCGAAGTGAAAGTCCGTTGGGGTTATACAGAAGTGACTACAAAAATATCTACGAGGGAGGTATTTAATTTCCCTTAGGCTTAATACCATATAGAAGGCGCTGGTTTAAGTAAGGATAGTTTATAGAATTAAAACAATCTTAATAGATTACCCTAGACAAGAAAACGAGACCATTATTTAGATAACATTTCATTAGTTTAACGATTTTCTAATAATTAATATTCAAACTTGAAATGTGTTGCATTGATTTGATTGGTTCAACTATATAACTTGACAAACATTCATCCAATCGCAATGGATATAGACTTTATAGGTAACACGTGCACACGATCAGTGCATACCCGAAAATAGATAAAATCTATTATTAGGGGACCGTTACAAATCTGGGTGCCACGTCCGAGATTAGAACAATTAATTTAGATAATTAATTAGGGGATACAACCCACGGATTAGTATGATTAGTGTTAGAGGTAGCGTTAGTAACCAGTGTAACCACTCTCAATTTGAGAAAAAACATAGACATTAGCTCAAAAAAACATAGAAAAACATAGACACGTTTTTAAAGGAATACGTGTGGATATAGTTACAATTTGTAACGAAACACGGACATTTTCCAGAAATTCTTACTTCTTGTCAGAATTTCGGGGAAAAATTTCTTTACATCCACCAAAATTTCTGATGACTTTTTTGCTTTTCGTCTTTTTTATGACTGATTTTTGTGACGTGCCGACTGTTTACTCCCGATTTTAAGTAAATACCTTAAATATTCCTTTACGAATTGCTCAAAAACTACCTTTTTAACACGCAAAACCTTCCATGAAAAACCCATAGATTTTCAAAAAAAACATAGAAACATAGATGAGACCAAAAAAACATAGATCTTGGAGGAAAAACATAGGAGTGGTAACACTGTTAGTAACAGATCTTACTTGGTTCTGTTGCGAATGAAGACCGATTAGCATATTAATTTGATGCGTGACGTAACGACAATTTGAGACGTTGACGTTTATTGAATATTATTAGGTCAGGTTATAATAGCACTTATAAGGCTCAGTATTACTGGTGTGAGATAGGTCAGGTCAAGGTAGTATCTATCGAATTTTTATAGCGCGTTCGCCTATAATTAATTGCCATTGCCATGGCAGCTGAATTCCAAAAATGGATGAAGATTGCGTCAGATATGGGATACGAAGGAACGGAACTGAGAAAGTTTGTTCGAGTAAAACAAGAAGAATGTAGAGTGGAGAGATTAGCGGAACGAGAACGAGAAGAAAAGAAACGCGTTGAGGACATAGCGAGAGAAGAAAAGAAACGCGTTGAGGACATAGCGAGAGAAGAAAAGAAACGCGTTGAGGACATAGCGATAGAAGAACAGAAGCAAGCGCTAGAAAGAGAGGATAAACTTAAGGCCGAAGAAAGAGAAGCTAATCTGAAACAAATGAAGATAGAACAAAAGAGAATCTCAGATGAAAGAGAAGCTAATCTGAAACAAATGGAGATAGAACAAGGTATTTAATTTCCCTTAGGCTTAACACTTTGACCGCCGGACCATTTATTAGCAGTACGCCACAGCCCTATAGAACATTTGAATCGCGGCAGCCCGATCGTTTAATTTGACACGTGGCAGCCTTATGCATCGCTAGTAACCAAATGACCTGTCTCACAGTCACAGAGACGTCTCCGCCCGCCCAATAATAACTGGGGGTCAAAGTGGAGCATTGGGTACCGTATGCTTTGACTGCCGGACAGTCTGAAACGCGGCAGCCGTACCGTAAATATGACACGAGGCATCCCTATCGTTAATTTGACACGCGTAAGTCCTGTCGAAATCTTCAACAAGCCAGGGCCAGACTCAGAATCTGAGCTTTCATTACCAGATGTAGCGTTGATTGACTCGGAATCTGAGCCTGGAGCCCCTGTATATTTGAAGTACGAATATTCCCGTACCTGGCCTCTCGGCAAGCCCATACAAGTACGAGGATATTCGTACGTGGCGGTCAATGTGTTAATACCATGTAGAAGGCGCTGGTTTAAGTAAGGATAGTTTATAGAATTAAAACAATCTTAATAGATTACCCTAAACAAGAAAACGAGACCATTATTTAGATAACATTTCATTAGTTTAACGATTTTATAATAATTAATATTCAAACTTGAAATGTGTTGCATTGATTTGATTGGTTCAACTATATAACTTGACATACATTCATCCAATCGCAATGGATATAGACTTTATAGGTACCACGTGCACACGATCAGTGCATACCCGAAAATAGATAAAATCTATTATTAGGGGACCGTTCCATGGCTCTTGTAAAAATTTGAAAGTTTCAACCTTTAACCGATAGCTGGAGAGCCACGGATAACAGTAAATCACAAAGTAACAAAGAATGCCATTGTTTTAAATCACATTACACTGTCATGATTACAGTGAAACAATGAAAGGCCTACCCTGAATCCAACAGCTGGAGACATAGTAAGAACACAATCAGATTGATTTACCAACAATACAAGACGAAGGCCATAATTGGCTCCAGGCTGAGTCGTTACGTATTTCACTGTATCTTCAATTTACCAGAAATTCTTTTAATATGTGTGCTATGTTTTAGCAGTTTAATTAGAATATTTGGCGGAAAAGCATGAATGCCCCGTGAATATAATGAATATAAACACTTTAAACGACTGGTAAACCAATGGAGCAGTGCTGTTAAAGCAAAATTCTGTTCATCTGCCCAGCCGTTAAGAGTGAAAAGCAATTCTTAAGGAAAGCGTTCAGCTTTTGAAAACATCTAATATTTTACATAAATACATAATCCTACACCAACCCTCAAACGGGCTTTTACTGGGTGCACCTAACAGCGTCACGTCTAAGTTCAATGTTCCGCTCCTTTTTTCTAAGATCACGTTAGATGTAACGGAGATCATGGCTAAAATTTGGATGAATGTTGCGTTAACATGTTTGTAGAACCCCGGCGGTCCATGATCGTAGGCCTAATCGTAATCTCGAGACTTTACAGCCGCAAAAGAAGCTAAGTCGCGGAGCCAGTATATACAACGGTGCTTAATCAAAACAAAATCGATGGGCAGATAGAATCAAAATCGGTTCCAGGTCAAAACGCATGAGTGTCACACAAACAGACAGTCAAACGGCTAAGACGAACTGTGTTTGGAAATGATTAAAAATGATAATTACCTGGGTTGAATGATAAACAAAATCCATGATCAGTTGTAATCTTCTTAAAGGCGTCATTTGAATTGCAAGGCATATTCCCGAACGAACACTGAAATAAAGTTATCTGCTTTAAACTGAATTTGAATGCTGTTAAGGTGAATATTAAAGAGAAGTAAAATTATTTTAATCCTCAGCCACCCGACAGAAGGGAAGACCGTACGACCTGAATATTGTAACTAATCTGACTTGTTGCAATTTGATACAATACGACGCAACATTTTAATATAATTATTGGCTTAAACACTGCGTTCTCGGGTATTGTAAAATCCTTTCTTTTTAGAAAGATATGCGAATTCTTTGCCATAATAAGGCAGCCATACGACTCGTGTAATTTTACAGAGGCAATGAATTTGTCTGATTTGAGGTAATGCCATTCATGTTCTTACCGCGAGCATCAGGTCCTCCATTTTAATGCATACATGATTATAAAACAACTCCCAGTCGAAATCTAGCTGCGATAAATTCATCGCTCTGAAGCGTTCACCGAATTCACCGAATTCCATATCCCAAAAAGGTGGGTAGAGGATTTCGGCCAACTTACGCGTCTCCGGACCTGAAACATTTTAATCAAACCAGAAAATGAACTCAAACTTTACAAAAAGAACACAACTGCGAAGGAGAGAATAATATTAGGGATTGCAACAAGTCAGTTGCAATTAAAATTTATGATAAGTTTAAGTGCTGCCGAATTTTGCTATTATGCAAAGAAAATGTAAATCTCACTGAAAGTGTTTTGTTAATTTTATTTAAAAAAAAATTAGTATCGTTATTATAATTATAATTAGAATTAGAATTATATCTGTGATTATTAATATAATTGCTGTAGATCATGGATCATGTTCGCCACCGTGTCTTCCAAATGCTACCGACTGAGGCTGTTGAAAGCGTCCACAAGGCCAATAGAAACGGTCGGTTTGGATCAGTGCGACCACTGCTTGGGATTTTTCCCAAGATCTTGGGAATTTGGGGGTCCTACTTGGGATCTGGGGATTTTGCTTAGCAATCTTGGGATTTTTTCAAAGGTCTACAGATTAGTTTTACCGTACTTCACAACAGTGGCAGCGAATCAGATTAGAAACACTCGTTCAGTCTGAAAGACATTTATCATTATTGTAACCTGTAAACGTTGTTAATTCAATGTTATGCTCCGGTTTTTTCTTTGCGAGTTCTTAACTAGGTATTTTTGTGAAGAATTGTGATTGTTAAAAGTTAAAACGCATTTCATATTTCATCACATCTTTTTCCTTTTCGGTAACTTGGGATTTTTTGGTACACTTTTGGCCAATCTTGGGATTTTTCTGGCAAGATCTTGGGATTTCAGAAAATGGAGAGTGGTCGCACTGGTTTGGATATACTGCTATCTACTGACCAAACCGTTCGCCCAGCGACCTTTCTGATGGAAGATAGTAGAGCGGCAAATGTCCGATCTGTGGCAGTGACCAAGGCTAATGATGATGATTGCGATGATGATTATCCATTATAAGATCTTTCTAGTATCCACGGCGCAGCTGAGCAGTGCACCAAAGTATCTTTCTGACTATAGGCTTATGCGAAAGCCGTTATCCGCGACCTCATCTCGCTCTGCGCTCTGCTGATTGGCTTGATCTTTTTGTTCCTAGGACTAGGGCTGCCTTAGCTCAACACCGGGCATTTTGCTGTGGTTGGTCGCTCTACTCGGAATGACCTTCCCCCTCATTAAGGGATAAACTAATGACTGGTTTTTCTCTTTGGTGTCTCGTTCTTTAAAGACGTTTCTTTTCCCCCGGAGTTTTCGTGCCGAGAACGCCTCTGAATAGTTATTCTGAGAGAGGCGCTATACAAATCTTTTGATACGATACGTTACGATAACGATGAAGCAGAAGAAGAGTTTGAAAACGCCTGTATAGTTATTAAACACACGCTCAAATAAGCCAAATCTATTGAACAATAAAATTGAATTAATACATTTTAGACGAAACGAAAGTAAAATTGATTTATTTACCAACAGAAGTGAAAGCCTTTCTGCTGACAAGATACTCTGGACAGATGGTTACCGTAGGAAAGCGTAGAGATCGGTTGTAAGCCACTTGATAGTTGACACTTGTTGAATATGTCAGATAGTAAGATACGCGATCGTATATTTGGTAAACCATGAAACCTGTTCCGAACAGTAGAAGCATTGTCCATAGAACCTTACGGATAATGGAGCCAATTTTGTGGATTGAAGGTTTAAACAAGTAAGTCAGACCCACAATGGATACTTCTTCTGCAAAGATTTCCATCCGACGTCTCATGGCCATTCTCAGGATCTTTAGGAAACTCACTCTTTCCTTATGCGTGATGACTATATTCATCTCCTCCCTTATCGTTTCCATGTCGCCTTCTGGATTTTCTTCAACTTGATCGGTCTGGCATCCTTCAGTGACCGACTCAATTTCGCAAATCCCTGTGCTTTGTCTTGACTTTACCTGACTTTCACAAGCTACTGACCCTTCTTGACTTTCTTTTCGTTTTATTATATCTTCGCTGATCTGATTTGACGTCGTTTCGCCTTCCATCATGTACTCGATCGTGAATGGATGGCTCATCTTCAACTGCTTCTACAGTTTCAACAACAGGTTTGATTTCACCAATGTGTAAAAGAACGACAACTCTCATCCTATATAAGAAGATGCGTTGCGATGGCACTCTAGAGATGTGCGGCCTCAAGCAAGAAATGACTTATTCTTTTGGTTTCCACTGCGTCTTAAGTCCGTAGTACGGCATCAGCCAACTGTCATATTTCGGTTTGTTGTTGTCTGAGTGGAGTGACTGATTGGACTGAGTTAGAATTAAGATAAATAGTCCTGCTTTTCAATCTATCTCAATGAACCTTTAATCCTTTTTCAGTTTTTAAAGTAGCCTACGAACTACGCACTGTGTCAGTAAATCTGAATCTGATGCCAAAACTGAATGTAAAAAGTAAGTAATTTTATTATTAAACCAATTGCATTTCGCACTCTGATCTGCACTATGACATAAATATGTCATAAGAACCATCAACTGTCAATGTGAATACAACATTCTAACCATAAAAGTCTTGCGCTGTAAATTATCTGCAAGGGGTATGCAACGGTCATGCGATCGCAGTCGCAGGTTATATTGCAGGGGCTTTTTGGTGGAAGTAACCTATGCAGTAAGTGGCCCGTGTTCATCAGGACCGTAGAGGAAAGACGGGTATCGGCTTCAAGACAAAGTCGCTCAAATGTTGGGTAGTCGTCAGGAAGATACCGGAGGCGGATTACCTTGCTTATTACTGACTGAAATCGACTCCTATTCTGTTGTCCGCAAACCCCCACCATGCCGGAACAGCATAGAGTAAACGAGCCACAGTTATTGCACGTTCTACATTATAAAGTTGCGGACCCGTGAGGCCATGCGCAACAGGAATGCGCAGGACATACATTGATTGTTTTGCTTTACAACATGTTCGGGTTATAATACGGCTAAAAGCTGAGAACATCTCTAAACTTAACTCCAATGACATTCAGTCTCAAGACCCTAGTCAATCTCGGAGTGACATCCGGAACAATGTCATGCCGTGCACGCCATCTTATCAGCATCTCAAAGGTTTTTCTTAGTTCATAACTATCTACATGTAATTCTGCGACTGGACGCAATGATCAAACACTTCAACATATTTTAGGTGCAATTCCTTCCTGGAGACTGACGATATTCTGTCTCAAATGCGATGAGATGATGCTGCTGTTCACAGGGCAAGTGAAGTGGCGTCATGCACTTTGTGCAGTGTAGCCTTGTATTCTATTTACACAATTTGACATCTTGCTTGTCTTGCATTCGAAACCCAGATGATGATCGGCTACGTCTTAACGAATTTTCACTGACTGAGTGGCTAACTGGTCATGGTAGAGTTGTTCACAATTTACCGCCGGAATTCCAGGTTATCAAATAATCCGACTTCAACGTACATGTAAGATGCCAAGCAGCAACAACATTCATGTTCAAACCGTTCATAAATAGTGGCACCACACATTTTTCGAGTGAAAAACGTTGTGATAGTTAGACATGAAGGTTTCAGAATGTCCACAACACCTGAAAAGGGCATTCTATATAAGGTGTGATACTGTGATTGCTATTATATCAACCACATACTTTGTGGCTGAGCTCCAGCGTTTCGCTTTAATTAATTGTATTGTATTGTATTGTATTTGATCATTTATAAAGCGCTTCTCACAGTATAAACCTTTCAGAAGCGCTCCCAGTGCGAGGTACTCCCAGGAAAAAAGGAAGGTTTTAAGGTGAGAGAAAGAGGTAGGGATGCTACTAGAGAGGATAATTGTAGAGCGTAGAGAAGGAGGAAGTCGATTCCATAGAGAGGGACCTATGCACACAAAGGACCTCGATTGAGCCATTGTGGTCCTAACACGGGGAACAAAAAGGTCAAGCCGGTCAGAGGATCTGAGAGGACGCTTTGACGTGGCAGAGAGGGGCGGAGAATTTGGTGACAACGATATTTTGGAGCAAGGCCCAGTTGAGATTTGAGCATGAGAATGAGAACTTTGAATTGGATGCGCACAGAGAGAGGAAGCCAATGAAGTTGTTCAGCCATAAATGTAGAGATGTGAGAGAATCGAGGGAGGAGAGCTATAAGTCTGGGGGCAGCATTCAGTACGGACTGAAGAGGAGATAGACGAACCTTGGGTAAGCCAACAAGGAGAGAATTACAATAGTCAATTCGAGAACAGACAAACGCATGGACAATTGAGGTGAAGGTAGAGTCATCAACAGATCTTCGAATAGCTCTAAGACGCCTAAGTTGGAAGTGAGAAGAGCGGGTAAGCTTGGATATGTGTTCAGCTCTGATCGTCTTGACCCTTTTGTTCCTCGTGTGAGAAAGGCCAAAGCCCAGGCCTGTGCCTTCGCCTGCATTGACCCTTCGCATTGGAATCAACTTCAATCAACTGTACCCTTTGTTCGCTCCACCAAACTATCGCTACCTCAAAACTTGTCTTTATTCTCGGGATCTTTCGCGCTGGGGGCGCCTCTGATTGGTGTGCACTGTCAGAGGCGCTTTATACATTTTTAAATATAATGCAATTCATACATACGTACATACATTCATTCATTCATACATACACACATACATATATACATATATACATACATGCATACTTATATGCATACATACATACACATCTACATACATACGTACATACTGTACACACATACATGCCTGCATGCATAGTTGCACACACACATGCATGCATGCATACACACATACTTACATGCATACATACATACACATGCAAACACACATTATACACATACATGAATCGTTGTAAATGGCCAACTAATCGCTTGGCTGGGCTTTTCATCGTCGAAATGACTTAGAACGACCGATCCACTGGAAGACAATAGATCTGTATTGTTCTTTATGTCGTACTGTATTATGTTTAATCAGACGACACAATGAAGATCTACTGAACTGCGTCTTAGGTAGAGCAGCTGAATAAACTGTACTCAACCAACTCCGATTAAATAATACCTGTCCAGTGTTCTCCCATTATTATTATTATATGCAGATGCGATTAACTATCCTTTGACGTTTAAGGTATAGAACGGACGACGCTGAGAATGAAATAATAATATAAGCGACTGAGAATAAAACTTAACTTCTTAAAACTGCTTACCTACATATATACATACATATACTTTCACACGGACATGCATAGAAACACATTCATATATACATGCAATCATACATACATACATACATACATATATACATGCATACATGCATACATGCATACATACATACATACAATACAAACGTACATACATACATACATAGATACATGCATACATGCATACATACATACATACATACATACATACATACATACATACATACATACATACATACATACATACATACATACATACATACATACATACATACATACATACATACATACATACATGCATGCATGCATACATACATGTGTAGAGGATTTGAGGGGTTGGACGATGCATGTCCACCACTTGTCGCGTGTGATGTACTATCGAAGACATGTAAATGTTTCTACTCGCGTAACGTAGTCAGACGCGATCGTTCGTCAGCGTTGACCACGCTGAGGCCGGCATGATGGTTGTTCGTTGCCCCGGCCATGTCGACCGGGCCACGGACCCAGAGGCCGTTGGCGATTGAAGAAGCCCAGTAGAAGTTAATGTCGTTTATTTCAAACAGTGTACATCAATGGCGACAACAAACTATCGTACTGCTTTGCTGACGGTCTGACTTGTCTGAACTCTCTGCTACGATAGTCTGCTATGATAGACTGATCTTTTACTAATAAGACAGCGTTTATATATACAGAACAAGTCAGCCTATAGGCTTAGCTGGGCTGGGTGGTCGATGCAGTCAAGAAGGCCGAGTTTGGTAAGGTAATCAGGAATACTACCTTACTCATATCCCTGCCTTGTCTAGTCCGTCTCTCTGTCTCTCTCTATCTGTCTTTGTCTGTCTGCTTATATCTGTCTGTTGGCACTTAGTCAGTCGGTCTGTAGTCAGCGGCCTGGAATTCCACACCCTCTACGGCTTGAGTGTCCGAGTCTGTGTCTGGGTGCACTAATGATATGGTGCCAGAGAAGTCAACCTCTACACATGCATACATGCATATATACATACATACGTACATACATACATACATACATACATACATACATACATACATACATACATACATGCATACATACATACATACATACATACATACATACATGCATACATGCATACATACATACATACATTCATAATTTCATACATACATACATACATGCATACGTACATACATACATACATGCATACATACATACATACATACATACATACATACATACATACATACATACATACATACATACATACATACATACATACATACATACATACATACATACATACATACATACATACATACATACATACATACATACATACATACATACATGCATACATACATACATACATACATACATACATACATACATACATGCATACATACATACATACATTCATAATTTCATACATACATACATACATGCATACGTACATACATACATACATACATACATACATACATACATGCATACATACACACATACATACATACATACATACATACATACATACATACATACATACATACATACATACATACATACATTATAAGGCGACGAAGTGTTACAGCTGAATAGGTTGAGCAAAGAACATTTGGATTGTGACGAACATAGGCAGTGCTGGGAGGATTCAAGCGCAACCGTAGTTAGGACACTGTGTTATATTCGTTCAGGCAACTGAAACCTGCTCAGTCAAGTTAAAACAGGATTGATTGATTCATTCACTCATTCATTTTCGTTTATTTAACACGAAACTGTAGACAAAACGCAACAGAATACACGAATCTTGAGAGAGGCTATTTTCATCTAGTAGACGTTTTTGAATAGCATGCGTGATACGAAGATCTTATTATTCTTAGTTGTAAGTTCAAATGGATGGAACCTGGGGCGTAGGTTATAGTTACTTACAGACCGTGTAGGAAAGAACCTGCGGAGTACATGGTCGTTATCTTGGATGATGGCAGCGTCAGCAGCTTCAGCCATGTGGGTCGCGGTCGGGGCATCCTGAAGTAGGGAGCCAGCTGGTTGACTTGTCTTACGAGCCCCTCAACACGATCAAATTCGGTCGAGCTCATGATGTGAAGGGGATTGGAGTTTTAATGAGAGAACGGGAGCTTAGAGTCGGCTTATGTGGGTGGTGTCTATATTCAGAATTAGTGGATTGCAATAGTCTAGTCAAGCATGGACTTTGGATGCAGCAAGAGTAGATGGGTTTTGAAGGCGAACAACCAGGATACTACACCCATAATATTACATTCATAGCAGAGGCTGCCAATTGCCAATCTGCCCTAGAGTTGTTAAAGTTCTAAATTGCATTTTAGCAAAGCAACGATCTCTGTTGCATACTAACACCTCATGTACTATAAATGGATATTGTACTCGATCACTGGACATTGTGGCTCTTGATGTGGCCTGCAGCTGAACAGTGCTGGGTCCTCGGGCATTGGGTTGGTGGTGCGAAGCTTTGCAATTCACTTTCCAATTCAGTTCGATCTGTTTATTGTTTGATGGTATTCAGCTCATTCAATAATAATATTGGCTAATTCAGCATATCCTGGATGCTGTTTTCTCTGATCTATCGCATTACAACCTAACTTTCCCAAGAACTGCATTTTCAATGCTACCTTATCTTGGACATTTTTAAACGGCGCTATTGAAGTCAATTAATCATGCAATCATTGCTTAGATTAGATATCCTCTGCTGTTTTAGATTAGATATTTTGACATCTTTACTTACATCTTAAGGATTTAGTTATCTTCGCTTTTCCACCGCAAGTTCACGGTTTGAGACACGTTCTACAAATGGCACAGAGTTAATAACATTGCACGATCACTACTGTATCTTCGTACTTATTTTGAATAGAAGAATCTTTACGTTCGCTACTGTAAAACCAATGACGATTGTACGTTTCTTCAAGTTATTCAACTTTTCAAGGATTATGCACTTTATTGCCGAGCGCGTACTAAAAGCTACTGTGAAAATAATATTTCTCGTCGTTAATTGTGTTTTGAAATCATACATGAAATGCAACTGTACTCTTGCGTCGCAATGATACAAGTTCTTCTGTTCATATACTATTTCAGAAGCTAAGCCTAATTAATCGTTAAATGAAATGACTCTTGAGGCCGACCAATTAAAAGTGTCCTTGTCACTGAGCAAATTACAGAAGAGCTCTATAGGGTCGCATATATTTCGCTCTGATCATAAAGTTTATTGCGCGCAGGTCACTTCCTCGTCTGACGTCTTTAAGTTTATTGATCGGATTCTACAACAGACAGACCACATGAACATAATAATAATAATAATATGTTCATGTGGTCTGTCTGTTGTAGAATCCGATCAATAAACTTAAAGACGTCTGACGAGGAAGTGACCTGCGCGCAATAAACTTTACGATCAGAGCGAAAGCCAGTGTCAACAAAAGGGCCGTTTGGTTGTATTATGCCTGTGCTCCAGTTGGACAATTCTTTTCAATCGTGATGGTTTATTGGGTTCCGCGACAACTCGTCGAACGACATTTCGTCTAACGACACTTCGTCTACGACAATTCGTCTACGACAATTCGTCTAACGACATTTCGTCTACCAGCGTATCTGTATCCATTACGGCTAATCAACAGAGGCCGCTTTCTTATAGTTTCGTTAAAGCGTGCTATATATTCTCAGGAATCTAGCTTCTAATTACTGACAAGATTATTTTCATCAATCCAGCTTATATTGAATGGAAACCTATTTTCACCCATGCATCCAGGTTGATTTCCAGCTTCTATTTACGGGAAAAATTATTTCGATCAATCCAGCTTCTATTTCAACACAGGAATGTTTTCATCAATCCCACTTCTATTTCGTAAAACAGTTTTTTTCATCAATCCAGCTTCCATTTTAAAGTGACAACATTAAATAACTTAGTAGACGAAATGTCGTTCGATGAAATGTCGCTCGACGAAGTGTCGTAGACGAAATGTCGTTCGACGAGTTGTCGTGACACCGGTTTATTGCTGTCAGGTAAGAAGCAACGGTGAAAATGCGACATAATGCGATGTTGCATTGCGTTTGGACTAAGCATCACGGCCTCCTTTTCAAGAGTTCAATTCTTAGTTTAAGAGAGCTTTAGACCTAATAATGAGAGCGTTACTTTATGGAAATAAAAGCACTGAACTAAAATAGGACCAGTGCTTTTTAGCATGGTGCGGAAACCGCCTTTGGCTCATATAGGCCTAATTGAACAATAAATGACCCGATAACTTGAATTAATGCATGCGCATGTCAGCCACACAAAAATAGAGACGACCTTTGTAAATAACAGTGTAAGGCTTCTATTTCAATAGTGTTTAGAGAGGAATTGTTGCTCTATGCATTATAGCTGCATGCGCTGTTTTAGGATTTTAATGGTTTTAATAAGTCAAAAAGGAGAACGTGTGTAAACCAATTCACTATTGTGGGGCGCGCTGGTGTAGGGGTATGTTCGGTGCGCTGCAGCCGGAGGATTGCGGGTTCGAATCCACCTCAAGCCGCCGCGTAGGGACCCTGGGCAAGTCCTTCACTCGCAATTGCTCATGCGCTTCGGCGTGAAACTCCGATTCAGTGTCTGCGCTGTGGTTGGGAGCGCCTCTGAGTAGAAATCTTGAAGGGCGCTATAGCAAGTGCTCATACATACATACATACATACATACATACATACATACATACATACATACATACATGCATACATACATACATACATACATACATACATACATACATACATACATACATACATACATACATACATACATACATACATGCATGCATGCATGCATACATACATACATACATACATACATAAATACATACATACATACATACATACATACATACATACATACATACATACATACATACATACATACATACATACATACATACATACATACATACATACATACATACATACATACATACATACATACATACATACATACATACATACATACATACATACATACATACATACATACATACATACATACATGCATACATACATACTATAATTGATGCTTTAGTCTTGGACAAGAAAAATAAAGATATCAAGATGTGACTCACGTTTTCACTTCTCCTCAGTCGAGTTACTACAGTGCGATTTTTAATTTAACATAGGCCTAGAGTTCTGCTATTAAATCAACTGTAAATCAACGTGTTTGCTTTAAACCTACAGTCAATAACATTTAAACAGTAATTTAGACTTCGAACTCTATGCCTTAGTCTTTTACCATAGAACAAGACTTATTCGAGTTCATTCCGCGGATCTATTCTTATTCTGGATTATTTTTTTCTGTCAGATTACGCCATCTTCATTGTTTTTAGAGGATGTAAGGCATTCATCACACAAGTTCAGCCGTTGTACTATTAAGACAATTTCTGTTACAAATCTCTTAAGTGTTCCTGATCTCCTACCACGCACTTTACTACGAGGCATTTGCTTTGTCTTATAGTAGGCCTACCTACTTAGAATTTTATCAGAGTGTGTAACGCAGGCCTATAATAAACGTCGAATATTTTAAGTGTTCTTCGCTCATGAGTAAGAAATGAACACGAACGGTTTTTCTGACATAGGGTTCGTGATTTCGAATAACATATGGCTTGGATTCCATTAGCACAGAATAGGGACGAATGGCAACCAGATGGGAAACGCAGGACTGTCAATCAAGAGAGGACCAGGCAACAGAGGACGACGACGATGATGATTATGCCTAATGCAATAGAATGCATCGAGAACATTAGAGGTGTTCACGTGCTCAATGCTCTTGTTAATTTAATGGAGGAATGGATAGGGATAATAGCAGAGCATTGCATTATAGTTGCATTTTTTTGTCCATGAACTCATTCCCCTTCAGCAGTTAAACTTTTATGACTGAACTTAAAATTGCAGGATCTTCCATAATATTCTAGTTAAAAGTCATCGCAGTGAAGTTTATGAAGAATCTATAAATTTAATGCAAACGTCAAACGAGCTATTCGATCTACCATTGTCTTGCTCACAATAGACAAAGCTATTAAATTGTTCTGAATGGCTGCGAATGACATGGATTATACTCTGCTGTTAAAGTCAAACTTAAAAGGTCACGCAGTCCAAGTTCATAGGTGGACCGACCAAGATGGAAGATCAGTCTTCGATCGCATTCAATAAAAACTGTTTTCTCTGTCCATCTCTGTCTGTCTCTGTCTCTGTATGTCTGTCTGTTTCTCTCTCTCACTCTCTATGCGTGTTTCTCTCTGTCTGTCTCTCTATGTCTCTTGTCTCTCTATGTCTCTCTGTGTCTCTGTCTCTCTGTGTCTCTCTCTGTCTCTGTCTGTCTGTCTCTGTCTCACTCTCTCTCTCTCACTCTCTATGTGTGTCTCTCTGTGTCTGTCTCTCTATGTCTCTCTCTGTCTCTCTATCTCTGTGTGTGTCTGTGTGTCTCTGTCCCTGTTTCTGTCTGTCAAAGCTATAGCTATATGGTCTCTCTCTCTGTTCCTCTGTCTGTCTGTCTCTCTCTGTCTCTCTGTCTCTCTGTCTATCTGTCTCTGTCTCTGTCTCTGTCTCTGTCTCTGTCTCTCTGTGTGTGTGTGTGTCTCTCTCTCTCTGGCTCTCTCTCTCTGGCTCTCTCTCTCTCTCTCTCTCTCTCTCTCTCTCTGTCTCTCTCTCTCTGTCTCTCTCTCTCTCTCTGTCTCTGTCTCTGTCATCTCTCTCTCTCTCTCTCTCTCTTTCTCTCTCTCTATCTCTCTCTCTCTCTCTCTCTCTCTCTCTCTCTCTCTCTCTCTCTCTCTCTCTCTCTCTCTCTCTCTCTCTCTCTCTCTCTCTCTCTCTCTCTCTCTCTCTCTCTCTCTCTCTCTCTCTCTCTCTCTCTCTCTCTCTCTCTCTCTCTCTATCCCTGTATCCGTTCTGTTCTGTGTCATTTCGCTCTGAATTGAAGGCTTAACTGCTTAGGCTGCTTCCCTGTCTTGGCGTACTGATCTTACGGACTACGGCTTGGCTTTGGTGCGTAATTGATTGATGCCTAGTTGTTAAGGCACCGCCGCAATTGACCTTAGCTATCATAACAAATAAAGATGAGAAACTGACTACAGCCAAACGCATGCAGGTGCAGTACGCATTTATGCACATGTGTATGTATACATGTATATGTATGCTTGCATGCTTGTACAAACATATGCATACTTGTAGAGTACAATAATTATTGTACCACAGTCTCCACAGAACTGAAACGTGATAGTGCCCGCCTTATAAAAAGTGCATATTAACGACAGGTGAAATTTAAGATGCAGAATTATGCTGAGAAGGTAAGTTTTCGGTTTTGGGCGAAAGACAGTCTAGATAGGAGAGTTGCAAACATGAAGGGTTCAACGTCCCAGGTGGATGGACCGTCAGATGTGAACGACAAGACGTGAACGAGAAATTAATACATAATTCCATCAGGTGGTGATCATAGGGAGGATCGGCCTTTAACAGAGTTACAGGGTCTAACCATGAAAGAAAAATAAAGAAATAGGATGGCAGATGATTTTGTACACGAGCAGTGCCAGCTGCAAGTGGATACGCTCAAATAACGGGAATCCAACGTAGAAAACGAACAACAAGTGTTATAATGGTCCTAGTGCGAGAGTAAGAGACACAGTCTAGCAGCCTGATGACTGCAAGATTCTGGTTAGACGAAGCAGTGCGCATTCAAGGTAGCCATAGAGCTGCACAATTTAGGTCCAATCACAATGAGGTTGTGTATCAGCGTTTTCAGCTATGCTTAATACAGAACAGAGCGAAGTTGTAAGAATCCCGCTCGAGATATGTTATAAAATAGTACATGTCTAACATACTGGGCGCGGTTAGGGGTAAGGGAAACCAATTTACGGTTGCACCAGAGGTACCGAATGACTGTTGCAAGACTTTGAGAAGGATACTCCGTCAAAAGCAGGAGAGAAATAAAGGAGTATTAAAACAGTTATATATAGCTTGTCTGCATCACGGACACGGTCATTACAGACTCTAGTGACGACTGTTTCTATTGAATGGTATTGCCTGAATTCCGATTGAAGACGTTGAAGCAGGTTGTTTACAGAGAAGACAGAGTAGAGCTTAGTGTGGGCTAGTCTGAATATTCTAAGATAGGAAAGAGACTTTAGATCCAGAGAGTGGATCGAGACAGCTCTTTTGAAAAGAGGACGAATGATGTCGGATACTTCCTTCCTCTTCTGAGATTCAGAAAATATTCCAGTATTAATTAACCTTTATTTTACCAACGTTCCATTTTTGGAACATAATTTGTAATGCTAAACAAATAATTCTGCCTTGATAAATTTATTATATTTGCACATCAAATGAAAGATCTAAGAATGGAGAATGTAAAACAGTGGTAATTTTCTGATTGACTTTTTTATTTTTGTGCTACAGATGCGTAATTTTGACGAATTTTGTGATTTTTGAAAAAAATCTTTTAGGAAGTTGAAATACATATTGTATCATCATTTTACAGTTGAGACACGTTGTATTTTGTTGATTGATATCTATAGTCAGTGATAAAAATCAAAATGACTGAAAAACAAGCAAAACTCTAGAAGATAAAAACCAGTTTTGAAACATGTTCCATTTTTGGAACGTTGGTGCACTCTCATTAGTATAATTCGATTATGAGGTCATTGTGTTCCTTGTTCATAATTTGCCAGTACATAATGTATGTTGAATTCAAGTATGTTGAATTGTTGCATGTGTCATTAATTTGTTTTAATATTATGTTTCATTTAATTTATTTTCAACCAGGGGCGTAGCCAGAAAAAAATTTCGGGGGGGGTAAGTTTTCGGGGTTTCCATTGGAAATGGTCGAAAAAGTTCAGTTTTTTTTATTTCGCATATAATTGCAAAGAAAAAAATGTCGGCAATTTATTTAGGGTGACCCCACCCCGTAAAACCCCTTAAATATGCCCATGTTTTTAACACTGGTATTTTAATAATTAGTACATATTTTAAATTGGAGTAGTTTCAGAAAATAACGCAATAACTGCAACACTGTAACATACTCCAGCAAGTCGTGGCCATTGTGATGGATGATAGTTGCATGCTGGCAACCGAATCAGATGTATTTTGTGGAAGAAGCGAAGGTGAGCATCCAGTAGCCTCAATGGCGACAGAAACCAAAATTATTTCATGGAAGAAACTCAGAAAGTCAGAAGCAAGGAAATATTCTGACAGTTGGGAAATAATCCTATACGAAACCGGGACAATCGACCAAATACACAGAAAACAAGAAATCAAATTACCAGAAGCCTCCGATTTACCACAAGCGTTTGATCCCCTGAAATGGAAAGTGATGGTTCTTCTCTTTAGAAAACGAAAAATTGGAACAATCCATAGGCCTATAACTGGTGGGTCCCTAACTATGGACATCATGGGTTAGAGATGTTAATAAGAGGAAAGCCATCAGATTTTGTTATAAGATCTGAAGTCTTATTCATGAATAGGATGTTCATCCATATCAAGCAACAATTTATTGTGGCAGGAGTAGGCGACCCACATAAACCCCTTTTGGTGAGCGTATTGCCATGAATTTTGCCTAACTCATCACAGGAAACCATATCACATAATTATACTCTTATTTGCCAATCTTTTTACTAGTTACAGTCTTCTGTCTAAGCTGAGGTGTGGGGCAGCAGTCATTCAGAGGTGCCATTCGAGTTCGACCATCACGGACGTGACGTCCGTGATGGTCGAACCGGAACAGCACCTCTGAGTGACAAGGAAATGTTTGCAAAACAGGAAAGAGGTACATTTGAATACACCTGTCATGCCAAAATTGTTGTTGTTAGGTAGTCAGGTAACAATGTAGTAGCATGTTCCAGCAGTATCAATAACTTAAATCCTGTGAAAAATGCTCAGGCACGTCAAAGGTTGGCATGACACATTACGATGGGATCGAGCAATACATTCCTCTCATTAGTCAGGATCGTTGTTTTTTTTATTTTTTGAAGAAAAACACTAACAAAAATGAGTCAGCTGCCTCAAGGTACTTCAATTGAACTGTTTTGAAAGTTTTCATATCTTTAAATAAACTGGTTTTCAATAAATTATGCATAAACCAATATTGTATCGTATATTCATGTTGAACTGCCATTATTAAAAAAATTCTAGTGGGAATGACCCAACGTTCCACTTTTGGAACATCCCAAAAAATGACCTTAAATGTCAAATATCACTAAAAGCTTGTCATTTCTGGTTTAATACCATCAATATACAACACATATCTAAGGGCCATCTCAAAATTCCACCTAAAAAGCATAGTGGGTAAATAAAGGATTCATTTCTACGTCAACCGCCGTCATCTTGGTCAGCCTATTCGTTGTCTCCAGGATTGACTACTGCAAAAACCTATTCGTTGTCTCCAGGATTGACTACTGCAACAGCCAATTGGTTGTCTCCAGGATTGACTACTGCAACAGCCAATTCGTTGTCTCCAGGATTGACTACTGCAACAGCCTACTGGCGGATCTACCGACTTGTGAGCTAGGGTGGATACAATCAGTGTTTTACTCTGATGTGCGTCTCATATATGGCAGGACACCATCCGATCATGCCACCGATATGCTGCAGCGACAACCTACTCTCTCTGCGTGTTCCACGGCGGATTACGTACAAACTGTGGTTGATAACTTATGGCAGACTACATCTCCGACTTCTGCATTCGGGGAGCATATTCACGTTTTATTCGTTTATTCGAAGGAAATCTTGCTGTGAAAACGCAGCAAGGGACATCGAATCAAGATAATATTAGACTTTTTTGCTTTACAACCACAGGCAGCTGTGTTGGATAAGTAATTTGCGACAAGGGGTCAATCTGAAGTTGAGAACGAAACGCTATAAAGGCGACTGAACTAAACGGACAGATACAGGAAGAGTCTTTCTCTGTCTCTGTCTTTCTCTATCAATTTCTGTCTCTGTCTGTCAGTCTGCGTGTCTGTCTCTTTGTCTGTCTGTCTGTCTGTCTCTCTCGGCACTAACAGGGCCGCAAAACAAGCCTTAATCAACGATATCATGACCTTTACCTCGATATCTTTCTGAATCTGTCCGTTTTGTCCAGTCTCTAATGTAACATCGTTCTGTATTTAAGACTTACCATTACCGGTTGTTCATTCACCTTTGGTGTAATCTGTGCCTTATATGGACTGATATATTGGATATAACCTGATAAGGACTTGATTCTGGTGCGCCATCGTTGATGTCTCTGCGTTAAAGACCGATGCGGTGGAAGCTAATACTTACATTTACGAGAAAAGGAATCTGCTGCGTTGGTCGTGTCTGATGGTCGCCGTCCGCTCTGGATGTTTACACCATTATACCGCGTGCTTCATTGCTGGGAGCTCTGTTTTCCACTTTCAAGTCAACTTGCTATGGAGAAATGCAGGTGTCACGCCACTTCAACTCGAGCTCACCGTGCCTTCTCATGTATTGAACCATCTTCGTGGAACAGTCTTCCATTGCATTTACGTGCTATTGAACTCGACCCTGTCTTAAAACGTAGTTAATTAGATTAATAAGATGGCCATGTGTACAGCATATTTTCTGAGGTACTAAACAGCGCTAGTGTCTTATTATTACATTCGTTTCTTATTGACACACACAAAACAGCTGATAAACCGCAACTGATTGCAGCTAGTTCACAGGAATAATAGAGATTGAGATCTAAATATAAACTAATGTTAACATTCAGTTCAAAAGATGGAATTAAGTTTACTGGTACATTTTGACAAAGACTCTCAACTTATTCTTACCAATTTCCGGTAAAGGTAACGAGGAATATAATTTATATTGTCCTTAAAGGGGAGTACATAATCATGAGGTCGGGGCCGCATTATACATTGGTGTATGCTATTATTCCTTAAGAAGACGCTCAAATATACGGAGACCACCCGTACATGCACGTACAGTCAAGTACTAACACTAGAAGTACCGAGAAATCGAACTTCCTAGAAGCACCAAAGAAGTCATTTTGACCCCATATATTTTAAAATGTAAATTCAATTGAAAATTCAATGAAATTGACAAAACAACTTTATAAACTTTAATTACATGAGCATAAACATGTCCTCTCCTCTCACCAGAGATCTTATCCTCTCACCAGATCTCCTATCCTTTCACCAGATCTCTCACCAGATCTTCTTTCCTCTCGCCAAATCTCCGCTCCTCTCTCAAGATCTTCTTTCCTCTCACCACATCACATATCTTCTCGCCAGATCTCCTCTGCTCTGACTAAATCTACTATCCTCTTACCAGATCTTCTATCCTCTCACCAGATCTCCTCATATCTTCTCACCATATCTCCTATCCTCTCATCAGATTTCTCCGCTTACCAGATCTTCTATCCTCTCACCAGATCTCCTTTTCTCTCACCAGATTTTCTCTCCTCTCGCCAGATCTCTTAGCTTCTCACCTAATCTGCTCTTCTCGCACCAGTTCTCCTATCTTATCACATGATCTCCTCTCACTAGATCTCTCCTCTCACCTGATCTCATATCCGCTCGCCGAATCTCTCCTTTGACCAGATCTTCTGTCCTTTCACCAGATCTCACCTCTGACCAGAACTTCTTTTCTCTCACCAGATATCCTATCCTTTCACCAAGGTTTCCCAATAAGCACGATTCAGAATAGTCAGATTCCCCTTCCACGAATGTTCTTGCTAATAACGCAGACAGGTCACTCTTTAAGGCCGTCCTCTTAAATGAGAATCATTCACTCAGATGTCTATTTCCTAACCAACAATTTGCGCCCTATTTTCTCAGAGTCAGACCACATAACTTTAACCTTCCTGACAAGGACTCACGAAATTTTATATCTCGTGTGTTATTCCTGAACTCTTACTAAGCTATTATTAATTCATACTATAATATCTAGATGTATTTTTTTTCTATGTACACCTACAGCGTTATGTCTGTTGTTAACACATTAAACGAATAATATTATTGTATTGTATTGTATTGTATTTGAACACTTGTTATAGCGCCTCTACCAGATTGCCTATTCAGAGGCGCTCCCGACTACTGCGCAGACGCTGAATCGGAGTTTCACGCCGAAGCGCATAAGCAATTGCGAGTGAAGGACTTGCCCAGGGTCCCTACGCGGCGGCTTTGAGGTGGATTCGAACCCGCAACCCTCCAGCTGCAAGGCACCGAACATACCCCTATACCACCGCGCCCCAGTTGTATTGTGTTGTTTTGTATTGTATTGTACTCCACGTTTATATTGCGACCGAGCCACCCGCAGTAAAGATCCGAGAAATTAATCTCTGATAAACCGACCGACCGGGAATCGAACCCGGGCCGCCGACGTGGAGAGCGGGCTAACAACCCACTCGGCCACTCAGGATCTCTATTATATGATATTATAAAATATGGTAAACGTGTAGTTTAGCGTCGTAAATTTCTTTAAGGCATATAAATTAATGCAATAAAACTAGAAGTTGATGAGCGATGAAAACATGACTATCATATGCATAAAATAATTTACGACGCTATTTTGTAGCTTTCAAAGTAAGAAAATAATATACGACGCTAAACTACACGTTTGCCTTAAATATTATTCAGATTGTATTGGTGGTCAGATGTAATTATATTGGAATAGATTAGAAGAAATATTTGTCAGAATCTGTTGATGAAAAGTGAGTTTAATTTCGACTTAAAGTGTAAACATTAACTCCTAAAACTCCTCCGACGATCAGCTGTTTTTTTTCTTCGTCGTAGCACAATCTCCATGGCATTTGGACCTTCGTTTCTTCTCTTTCTTCTGTTGGACAAAGAATTCGAAGCCAATTAAGATCGGAATCCAAGAGAATCACTCTACCATTTCGTGTGTCAGCCATAAACACCCGATCGTCTGAATCGAGTGAAAAATATTCAGGATTATTTAGTTGTTGTCTTTCATCTAAAGAAATGTAACGACGTATGACCATCTGTCCATCTCTCGTCAATTCGCAAATGCTATTTCTGGGGCGCGGTGGTGTAGAGGTATGTTCGTTGCCTTGCAGCCGGAGGGTTGCGGGTTCGAATCCACCTCAAGCCGCCGCGTAGGGACCCTGGGCAAGTCCTTCACTCACAATTGCTCATGCGCTTCGGCGTGAAACTCCGATTCAGTGTCCGCGCTGAAGTCGGGAGCGCCTCTGAGTAGAAATCTTGAAGGGGCGCTATAACAAATGCTCATACATACATACATACATACATGTACTTCTTTTCCCTCTTTCTGCCACTTGACCCACTCTCTCTCTCCTTCTGTTCTGTACACCTGTGAAGGATGATGAAATTCCCGGTGGATGTTTCCATTGCATGACGAGAGTATTTAATGTCTCTTGGTAACTCAATGGCTCGAATATGTTCTGCATCTGAACCGTAGATCATCAGAAAGGACAATGAATAACTGACCATTAACAACTGATCATCAGTGGACATTGACAGAGTATTTGGCCGATAATCAAGGGTAAGCCATTTGATGATTTTGTGTTGGTCATCTGTTTCTCTTGTAATCTTCCAGACGCAACTCTCCCACGAGTCACAGACGTAGAGACAACTTTCCTTCTCACAAGATCCAATGTCTCGGGGAGATTTAATCTCTAGTATTTTGATTTTTCTCTGAAAACGAAATGGATTTCGATCCTCAAAGATACGAATTACACTTGGAATATTAGACTGTGGTTTACAGAGGACATGGATATCATTTCGCAGTTTAGTCACTCCCCACACAAATTCATTTCCTCGTATCTTGATTCTCTGAGTGAAGTTGATGGAAATCGGAAACACAACTAAAATAAAATGAACATAATCAGTATTACGCAAATAACTGACTGTTAATAATATCTTTCTTATTTATTAATATTTGCACTATACCGGTACTTTGCTGCTAATATTCAGTTCGTTTTCAATTACCGAATAGTTGGTTTATCTATTTTGTTATCATATTATTAGAATCAAAGAACATCTGGCAAATATTTAGTTTTTCAATGCCTCTCACTCACAACTAAAACAAAACAAAACAAATAATTATTATTAACGAACTGCAAATAAATTATTATTCATTCATAATGTTTCTGTAATACAATAGGAATTATTATAATCGAGTGCTGTTGGTTACTTAGATCATCGAATCGGCATTCGTATAATATCGGGACCCGCAAGATTCTGCCACATCGTATATAATATTTGTTATCTTTTGGCTTGCTGTCATTTGTGGGAACAAAATACTTCCGACGTGCTTTGATTGGCTGATAGAAAGGACACATGGAGTATTCATTAGAGCATACCATTTACCTGCAGTTCAAAATGAACTGGTGTAAGATGAATTTATTTGAGATGAACAGTATTTGCAGTATTTTGCTTTGGAATATTTACAACGCCAAAACATTTTGCATACTGCTTTACATTGCGATACATGCCAGCAACCGTACAAACTTATTAAGCAGTCTTGTAAACTTAGCGGTTGCGTTTGGCGTTGCTCTAAGTGTCTAAAGAAATAATCGGTGGTGAAGGATAGTTTCTTACAAGGGGCAACAATTTTGCCAACCATCGTATTTTACTGGGCGACTCATGCGCCAATGCAGACGACTCTTCAGCATCTCGCCATTTCAACGATCAATTTTTAAGAGACGTTTGTTCTTGGAAATTGTTGCAAGCTTCGGTTCAACTCGGTGAGCCTGCCAAAGAGGTGCAAATAGTCCTCACTCGTCAAGACCAAGTATTCTCGAGGCAGAATTTAGGCAATCAAGATCAGTGTATTTTCGGCGCCTGCGATGTGAGAAAATCAGGTATATTACTTTTGTGTTAACAGACAACGCTACTACCCATAATAGAAAGGTTGTTGCGCAAGATTCTATAAGTATATCCGATGAGTGGGATCCAGAATTTGCCGAAAAATCAGTAAACCACAACCGAATTATTTTGATCCGGTCGATGGATCGCACAACAGCAACGTCGAATGCTAGTGGAAGAGGGCAAAAGCGATGTTCAAACGGATGAATGGAACTGAAAAGGACATGATTCCAGGCTACCTGGACGACGTATTCTGTATGTTTCCTTATATCTTTTATGGTCTATTTTCTATGATCTATTAATTTATCTAGCTACTTATTGTCTCTATGTGTTTTTCTGAGCTGGTCTGCGGCTGGTTTTTACAGTTTCCATATCTTGGTTCCATACAAAATGTTGGTTCTACGACGATTGGTCATAGGACGATTGGTCATAGGACGATTGGTCATAGGACGATCGGTCATATGGACGATTGATCATAGGGCCTATTGGTCATAGGACTATTGGTCATATACCGCTAATAAACCGACATAACTGGTTGTAGTCGTTAGTTATGGACATTCTTAGGTTTAAGCTTAACACACCGAACGCAAAATAAGCAGCAATTAGGGACATTCATCGTTTTTAGACAAATACAATCAGTGCCAATCAAGAAACTTATAAGGATAATTACTTACAGAGATCAACTCACTTCAAAGAACTTAACGTTCGGTCGAAATAATAAACATTTGACCCGTATTTTACTCAAGTATAAAAGGCATCAATTAGAGATATTGATCGTTTTTAGACAAATACAATCAGTGCCAATCAAAAAACTTATTAAGATAATTGCATGCAGGCATCAACTCACTTCAAAGAACTTAACATTCAAGTAGTGAAAAATCTGTTGACGTTCTAGACTTTTACGTGTTGCTCGTATTTCGTATTGCGTATTTCACAGTTAATGATCCAGTAAATGGTTTTCATGTTTTAAAAACTTCTCTGTTTTAGCCTTCGATAGCCTTCGATAGTCCCATCGCCGATAGGACCTATGACCCATATGACCTATGACCGGTACCGGTAGGCCCTATGACCAATAGCCTATGACCAATATGCCCTATGACCAATCGTCCATATGACCGATCGTCCTATGACCAATCGTCCTATGACCAATCGTCCTATGACCAATCGTCCTATGACCAATCGTCCTATGACCAATCGTCCTATGACCAATCGTCCGGATACCAAAATGTTAACCTCATACCGTTCTCTTTCTAATTACCTGATTCTTACTCCTCATTAGCAGCAACTTAATTGCTTGCTTTCCATATTTGACACTTTTAGTCTTTTTACGTAGGCCTACTTACCATCTCACTGCAAGCCTTTTGTTGCCTCTCTGCCTTTTCCACTTATAGCCCACCATTTGTAGCCTATACTTATTTTCCAATCCCCCCTGATGGTTTCTTTTAATGCCTTGATCTCACTCTCAAAGTAGACCACATAAACAGAATTTAAGTAGCATTACGATAATATATCGCCTTGCGGAAACCTCGCTTGGTTGAGAAAGTTTCTCTCTCTGTAATAAGCTTTATGGGTCTCTATTTTTCTATTCATTTCACTCTATAATTCGCACAAATTAACGGCCTTTTCTTGCCTGCTTCAAAATTCTTCTGATTTTGCTAACCAGCGTTGTCTTAGTCACTTCAATAATCTAATCCCTATTCTTTAATTATATGTTTAAAGCTTTCTTTGTGATGAGTGCGTTCGTAAGAACTTGCCAATGGTCTTCTTGAATTGATTCCTGTCAATGTTGATAACCTTTGAAGTAAATGGTTGAATATTTTCAAAGAATGCATCTCTCAGCTGATTAGATTCGTACAGCCTCTGACAACTTTCAAGGGCTGCTTGTGAATAACACCAGATCCAAACGACCACAGTCTGTCTATCCAAATGAGAGTTCAGGATTTTTATGCCTTCATCCCTCAGTTGACTCATGAGTTTATCGGTTTCATGTGACCTAGGTTTGGTTCTGTTTCGAAGATCTTCGATATTTTTATGAAGTAACTGTGATTCCATTGACGCTGTACACTTTGTTACACCAGTCTGCACTTCCATATTTATAACACCTAAAAGCAGAAATAGTGGAATGGTTTTTCTGAAACCAAATTGTTTATTGTATAGAGTTTAATTGGTTTCCAGAAAATTTTATAGACTATCATGCCTGGCTGTAACCCGTATTTTGGATAAGCAGGTAAATTTACATATCGATCAATAATTGACCGTGTCATGGCAGTCACCAGATTTTAAAATAGGAGAAATATTTGCAATGTCCATGGCCTTAGAGACAATACATGTAGTAACGGATTGATTAAGTAGGTGCAAGATAGGTTCACATAGGTTGTTAGCAATTTGTTTAATAATAGGGACAGGCAGTTCAAAAAGGTCAAATGGTTTTGTGGTTTTAAGATTAGAAGTTATCTCTAAAATTTCGCTCCAAGTATCAGGGCATTTTATTGTGATTGTGCTTGCTAAGCGTTCAGCGCCAAAGTGTAAAAAGCAACAATTATATATAGCCTATATTTATAGGCTACAGAAAGTAATCGACATCTCTGGAAGGGATGCACGCCGATTGCAGAGAAATTAATATTCAAGAATATTAGCACTGTTAGTCTGTTAGTGTCGTATATATATATATATTCGTTTATTTGAAAAAAGAGAGACAAATCTGGGTGGCACACCGCACCCAGTTACATGTCGAAGCATAAACCAGACAAATAAAATAATAGATGAAAAGAGTTAACAGAACTCTGTCAGTGATTACGGGCAAAGAGGACTCTAGGAATAAAGTTTTTAACATCCCTTTCTGGTAGCACAAATGGATGCAGTCTAGGACGCAGGTTGTAGCGAGTTTTGGCGAGAGGTGGAAAGAGGCTCCTCCTCCTATCTTTTTGCTATGAATATATACATGAATATTGTACCATAATTCTACGTCAGACACTTCTGAATTATTGTTTCGTCTTATTGCACAACATTAATAAATAGTAATAACCAGTCAGTAATAATACAACGTAATTATGTGAATTGGTCAGTTCTTAATGACATATTTAATTTATACATTACGCAGCTATCTCTCCCGTTCTTAACTGACAAAAAATTTCGCGCGTGCCCATAATTAGGTGAGTGGAAAGCACAAGTCAGCAAAGGAACTCGATGCTATACCATGTATACCACGAAGCTCATTGCAGCAGAACCACCAGTTTCAAGTTCAGCATATTATTGAAATAAATAAATTTGTAACGCGCGCAAATATATGGTTCTATCACTGACAATATTTAAAGACGTAGCGATGCATCTAAACTTTTCAACCTAATTTCTTAGTCTTAGTCAATTATTTTTCCTTCAACCTCCACTAGGGCATTTTATGGGAAATTACTTTCTTTATAATAGTGGCCAAGCGTCAGAATGGTTTTATGATCTTCTTTCGGAATTTAAGTTTGCACTGAAAGTACCCTATTATGACCTTTTATGTGAAGATTTCCACACGTTTTCAGAACTTGTACTGGAGTTGTGATAACAAATTATACAATTGCTATCACATGGCATGATGGACCAAAAATTATAGTTCGAGACTCGGAACGCTCTTTAAGCAATTCCATATAAATGCCTATCGGCTATTATCATTATCATAAAAAATTATGCTAATAATTATAAGGTCTTATGTAAAGTTTGTACTTTAAACCTCCTCCGTTTTCTACGATCCTTGCCACAGTCTTCTGGTTGGTTTGTCGAAGACATTTTATGAAATTTGAAAACTCTGTGTCGTCGAAAAATTTCACCAAATATAAAAGTTCGATGTTCTTATCTCGGTTTATTCGTTGTGTTTGAATGAAGTGACTTTGTTCTTCCGTTATGCAGTTGAGAAACAAAAGTGAAGCAATTAACTCGTCATTTGGTTCAATGTTTTCCAAGAGATAATTTCTGTTGTTTCTAATGATTGTAGTTCTTTTCTTGGTCTTTGCATAGAGATCTGGAAAGACACAAACTATCACACCTTTTAAATGGCATCACAGCTTTGTTACATCACAACATAATCATCAGCAGCAAAACATTTTTGTTTGAAGTAAATAGAAACCTTTGCTGAGTTTGGATCGTAATCGTAATCTTAAACTGCAAACTTCTAAAGCACCACTTGAAAGTCAAGCGCAGGGCACCAGTCTATTCACGAGCGCTGCGTCGAATTCGACGGGTTGTTTAAAGAGTAGTCCGAAGGACGTTCGTGTTTGGTGCCAGTGGGTCAGAGGGGCAGGGTAGCTGTTAAGGTGGGTGTCGTTCAGGTCGAGAGTTGGAAGATGGTGGATCAGATGAGTCGAGATATGAATTTTGAAGTCTTCAGTTTGGAGTCTAAAGCCCGAGGGGTCGTAGAAAGAGGAGCCTGAGGCAGATGATGGTGGGTGGTAGGCAAACTGTTTGGGTCGGGGTAGCAAACAATGAGCTATACATTAATGATACAAAACGAATTCCGTTTCCTGTTCCTATCTAATCAACGGACGACGGGCGCCATCTTGCTGCTCGCCTCAACCGTCGACGATAATAGTCTTTCGATAATGGGAACCTCATAATCGTGAACTCGAGACTTCTACAGCGCCAAAACAGCGCAGTCGCGGAAACCAGCTTATTCACAGGCGCTTAGTCAAAACAAATCGTTATGCCGGTAGTGCCAAAATTGGTTGGAGGCGAAGATGGCGGAGAAACCGAAAAAGTATGGAATTCAGGAGGAAGATCGTTCCAGAGACGTCGTGCAGTGTTGTATATGGCTTCGTTGGAGAACTTGAGTCCTGTTCTCCCTTTACAATCTTTCTCGCCCCAGACGGAATCCGCCTTAATTGTTATTCTAATCTGATATTTATGAAGAGCTACCTCAAGAAAAAAACTATCAGTGTCGCTCCGATTCAGTGAAAGTGCTGTCAAATAATACAGACTTCAGGCGCTGGCGACACTGTTGAAGCGACAAACCGGGCAGCAGCTCTTGAGATAGGCAGCTCGTCTACCTACTACTTCTGGTCGCATGGCAAATGGAACAGTTTTTGTTTTAGTCTGGCGGTGAAAATGCCTGTCCTCCTCGGGAGATTTCAGGATGCCTAGTTGTCTTATAACAAAGCGATGCAACATAGTCCAGAAGTGTTAACTTAAGATGGCACTCATTCAGTAGAACATTTCCCGCTTGCGACGAACCACAATTGGTCACTCTTCTAGTTATATGAGCAACTCTCGCTTAATAACGGTTGTTTTATGTTTATTAACTTTCATGCAATTTAACCTATTGTGAGGCACTAAAACTGCAGTGTGTCAAATGTCTGGCTAACTAGCTAACCATAATGCATGACGATAACGACACTTTGAAGTTTTCTTGTTATATATATTAGAATAGTTTATCCAAGTAATCGTTTGTGGTCGAGAAAAATAAGTTTGACAGTAATGCTTGAAAGAAATCTCACCTTTCAGGTAACGCGAGATTGCCTTCTTGAATCGTTGTCTAGTAATTCTTCGATTGAAGCAAACGTCGACTGATATGAGAGACCTGATAACATCTTCGTCTCTCTGCATTGTTGATGAATTCAATATCCAATGCAGATAGGACTTTTGTAAGATAATGTCCAACATCTCCAGTGGAAGATCGTACAACTGAAATGCAAACAAATGCAAATTAGCACTTGAATACTATATTGGATATCATGATTAGGTTATCTATGATGCTGTGAGGTGGCAAAGATGGACTCAAAAAGTTTATTGCGTGCTATTAACTCGTTATTTCTTCTCTATTTTCGAGTTTACTTTGGCGTTTGTGTCTCATATCATGTATTTATATTTCGACAAACTGCGTATTGCTTCATCACTTGGTAAATAAAACACATTTAAACATAGCCGAATATGGGAACTTAAATTTTTAAAAGCGTTCTTATTGTCTGCAGCCATTGGGCGCACGCTGCTCAGCCAATATGGATGTAACTCTGCTAGTTGGTGTCGCCATCGTAATAACTATTCTCGACCAACGCCAGCAGTGTTACCTCTTAACTTATCATGTAATTAACGCGCGGTGTCTGGGATGTCGGAATATAAAATAAAAGGTATCTTGCTATGGTCACGTACGGACCGGTCTTTTCGTCCCCGGCGCTGCCGTTCAGTGATTGCTTTTCTCCTGCTACTGTCGGGTGATATCCCAAGCAACCCTGGTCAACCCTCTGCAATGTCAAGTTAAGAAACCTAACATCGAAACCAACGGCTATGAATTTCAGCAACCTCAGCATCCGTTCAGACATCCGTCGCTCTGCCATAGACGAACAGCTGGACATGCTAGTACTGTCTGAAACGTGGATATGCGCTGACACGCTTGATTGCATAAAGATTGATATTGGTCGAGGAGGCTGCTCTGTACTCCATGTTCATCGGAGCGGAACCTCCGGTCGGTCAGTGGCGGGATATAGCTCATAATAGCTGTTATCTACGCTAGACCTCAGTGTCCACCATCAATCAGAAAGGCTCTGCTTTTCCTCATGTGAGGTTCAGTTGGTACGATTGGGCAGAGGACCCTCATCGATAACCGTTGCAAATATCTACCGCCCTCCTGGTCCAATGGGAGACTTATATGATGATCTTGTCAGATTCATATCATCCATCTGTCAAGGCTGGTGAAAGATGTTTGCTCTGTGGTGACCTGAACAGGTGAGTGACGCTGGTCTTGTATCGAACCATAAGCTCTTACTGTGTAAAATTATAACTTCCTGCCACCGCCAACCTGTGCAGCACGCATTCCGTAATATCAAAGCAGCAGACCCTTTCACGTTTAGCGACTTGTTCGTTGATTCTGATCTATAAGCTGCTCCTGCAAACAGAACAACTGCAAAGAATAGTGACAGTCACCTTGGACAAAATTGCTCTGATTTAGACCAGCTACAGGTGACTATGTAAACTTACCTCTAGATTAGTTTCATCTGAGGCAATCCAGACAAAGAGGGAAAGTCGTCGATTAGAGAGAACATGGAAAGGACGATTAGAGAGAACATGAGGAGGACAGACAGCATTATCGTCGTCACTGCCGTGTAACAAACTCACAAACGATTCTAGAAGTTCGTGTTTCCACGGCCAACGTTGAAAGTTGGACCGATGACGCACCACACAGCGTCTTCTGCACTCAAGAGAGACTGTCGACTGTTAACACTCAGACCCTGAGAATCAGACTCTTTGTTCTGACTTCGCTGCATGTTTTGCAAACAAAATAAGCAATCTTAAATGTAAAATTGCTAGATGTACTGCCAATTTAGTATGGGATGACCTGCTGCTTGTATTGATTCTAACTTCTCTGGCACTGCCTTAAATGACTTACCACATGTCACAAACTTTAAAGTGTTCAATCTTTGCAATGGCATGGGCCCTAAATCACCCCAGTGGACTTCATACCTGCACCACTTACAGTTTTTTGTTCTGATGTTTTCTCCCGCCTTATTGCGCTCTTGGCCAACCTGTCTTTGCTGAACGTTGTTTTCCGTCGTGCTGATGTAGGCAGTGACAGTGAAGACGATGATGAAGTTACTGCCGCTATCGTACCAACAAACAATTTCTTGACAGAGGAAATAAGCTAATGACGAAACTACAGGTGCTACTAAACAGAACCACCTATGTCGTAAAATGCAAATGAGTGTTCTGGGTTATGCTTCATGATGTGTGGCAGACAACGACATCAAAACCGATGAAGGATAGTTGATTTTACACCGTGTCCAATGGTCTTGAAGAGTCCAATAGTCATATGTTTCAATGCTCTCTGTTTCATAATGCTAATACTGTAAGAGAGGTCTGCATTGTAACACATGAGCCTCGATACAATGTCCACGCGTTTGATTAAACTGCAACTGTTTCACTCTCAATACTATAATCCAATCCAATTTGCCCATTAGAACTATACCTATTAGACTATAGTGCTGAACAGTGCATTATCTAGGCCTAAAGCTATAATAGTACTATAGTCTCTAATACTATAACTGTACAATCATGAATTGATGTTACTTGTTGCGTCTTGACAGCAAGTTAGGAAATAAACGAAAATACAATACAATGTTTAATATTACTGCTAATAATAAATTCTGGCCTAATACACGATAATGCAAAAGTCGGGCACATCAGTCGGCGCACTAACAGGATCAATACTTACCTATGGTTGTTTGTTTTCGGTTTGTGAAAGCGAGTTGCAGATAATTGAAAATTTGTGTCTAAAATTTGATTTTGAGACAGAAATTGTTTTGTTATTAAATCGTGTTTAATTATTAGTTCAAGGAGTGTGGGTGATTTAAAGTTAGGATAAGCAGATTTAATAGGGTAGGCGTTGCGTGTTCTGATTGAGCCAATGGAGTGATGATCATCATCATATTCGTTTAATTTCAAAATAATCCAGTTGACAAAACTCAACAGGTTACAAGTAACACAATTAGCTAATAGAGTCAGGCTAAAGATAATAATTCATAAGTCATAGCGGACAATGGAGTAGAAGTATATGAAGAAGTTGAACCTCGTGGGAAGAATGTCAGCGCAGTAAATAGACAGGATAACTGTTACGCAAATAAAGATAAAAGTTACAAGCAGTAATCAAGCGCCACTTAGAATCAGAGTCGCTCCCGACCCAGGCTGGTGCCTTCACTGACAAAAAGAGAGGTTCAGGCGCTTGTAGAACTGGCCAGAGGATAGATAAAGGAACTCAGCCCTAAGGGACAGAGGCAATCGGTTCCAAGCTGGAGGAGTCCATACAGGGACACTCCTAGAATGTGTTACGCATTCAAGGGACAACCAAGTGGCCACGGGCCGAAGACCGAAGGGAGGAACGACCAGGCAAAGTAGAAACTGGAGTACAGTAGGACCTGACATAGTGTGGTGCAAAGCCGGGAAGACAGTTTCGTATGACGGAGCAGATCTTGCATTGGATACGTTGTCGAAAGAGCAACCAGTGAAGAAAGTCTCGGATGAAAGAAGAGATATGAGCAAAGTCCCCTAAAAACCGGGCAGAAGCGCCAACCATGGATTGAAGCTGAGATGTATTTACAGAGTAGAGGTCGACATATATCGCATTCCCATAATCAATCCTAGCGCAGATCAAAGCCTGGACAAAAGTCGTCATAGAATGTAGAGGATGTGATTGGCGGATGGCACGGAGTTGGTGTACGTAGTAGAAAAACGAGAGTGAGACACCATCAGACAGAGACAGGACATGATCGAGAATGAATCCAAGATCACGTACAGAGAAGGAAAAGTGCACATTGGGAAACGTAAGGTGAAGGGACTCGTCAATGTTTGCAAGCTGGGCACAGCTACCGAGCCAAATGTAATGGTTCTTGTCTTGGTTTAGACGTAGACGTTTAGCAGACAACCATCGATCAAGAGCAACTGAAGCCTCTTAAATACGTTCAACCACAGCATGATATAATATATCCACCAGAGGACTCACCAAAAGAGATTCCGTCGATAAGTCTATTAATTGCTCCATTAAAGTTACAAACGTTAAACTCCTAATCAGTTTATGCATAGGCTAAAATGATTGAAATGGGTACAGGCGAAACAATGAACATTCTTATCTGTCACGATCTATGAGAAGTGCAAAGTCTTAATCCGTGATCCGTGATAGGAAATCATTGACGTCTATTTTTTAGCAAAATGTTTGGATCGTGGTAGCAAACAATGAGCTATACATTAATGATACGAACCAAATTTCGTTTCCTGTTCCTATCTAATCAACGGACGACGAGAGCCATCTTGCTGCTGACCTCAACCGTCGACGATAATAGTCTTTCGATAATTGGAACCAGATAAACGTGATCTGCAGTGTTGAGGACATTCCGCACTTTACGCAGGAACCTAATATCAATGACTGCTGGCTGTCAAGAAGAACAATACTCTTTCAAAGAGGCTCAATTATAATAGGGAACACTATTGTAAATTTTGTATGTAATCTGTTAAGTGCATAGTATACATGTAATTTGTAGTAATGAAACTTGGACTATGTAATATTTCTAATTAGTATAATAGTACAGACAGGCTGGTCTGAGATTGCTGTATCTGTGTCTGTGTGCTTTTCTTCTCCTTTTTTCTGTGCTACCATATTTGGTGAATAAAAGATTGATATTATTACCTGTCGAACTAGTTGTCCATATACGTCCATCATGTAAATTCAGGCTGCGCTGTAGCCCACTCACATAGAAAGTCGCTCAGTGGTGTCACCTGGCGAAAGTAAGATAAACATGTAGCACCAGCGTCGTCATCTAGTGATTACACAAAACTAAAACTGCGAGCGGGCGTGTGTAAGGTAAGATAAGGTAGAGGAAATTATGAAAGAAAATGTAAATGAAAATGTGCGGTTTTCTATAGCCTCAATGAGTGCCGCATCAAACCGATATTTCTACGTAAACGTTTGTTCTCAGCTACAGTTTTAGAACTTATATTTGCTGAAACAGATACTGAAGATGAAGTGAGAAGCCAGTTCACAGGAAGCATTCGCACAAAACATCGGGAGTAACTTGCAATAACTGCAACGACCACCGACATATTTGACTGCCGTGAACAATAATGCAGTCTTGTTTCATGTTGATATAGCTGCATGCCTTTAGATTTCGCTGCACCTAACACAGACTATGGACTAGTTTGTAGGCTATTGTTACAAATGAAGCCTTATTAATAATATAATAGAACAGAAATCTCTGCGCCTGGCTATGTCTGTGCGTTACGCTCTTTCGCAAGAGTCATTCCCCAAATGCTATTGTTACAAATGAAGCCTTATTATATTTATAATGTTCCTGGATACATAGATCAGTTTCCAAACACACGTAATCTTATATATTTGTTTATCCAACAAGTACAAGATGTAGGCTACGCAATAATATAAATCATCGCTAATTAATGGGTTCCGTTGTTAAAAATTATGTAATTTCGAGGTGCATTCACATAATTGACAACTAAATATTCCCTTCTGTTCAGAAATAAAGCTGAATCGATTGCTGTATTACAAGATATGATATGTGAAACCAAATACGAAATTTAGCGGGGGTGGTAACCACCTCCCCCTTGGTAGCCGATGTCACAAAAAAACCCTTGGTAGCCTGAGGGTTGATCACCCACAGGTCAACCAATAATTGAAAAAATTGTAAAATCTATAAAGTGCAATCAGAAAGATCAATGGATCAGTTTAATCACTCACACATGTCTCTCGATTTCAAGGTTTGTTCTGAGAATCAGCCGTAGATCGAGGTGTTAGTGGCTTTAGTTTTCTTGGCATCAGTATCTGAGGGCGTAGAGCCAATCCTCTCCATCGCCTTCGAATCTTCCCAATGAATGTGGATAGATATTGCATTAATTTACAGCTCAGTTGGCCAGGGGCGCAAGTGGAGAAGAAGTCTAAAAAATATCCCGCGGGCATTTGAACCGTCAACCTATCGGGTGAGAGTCATGCACCCTAATCACTATCTCAGCCCACTAACCACTAGAATAGCGTTCCTCCAGGGACCTGGATTAAACCCTAATCACGGTAGAACGGATTTTGTATGCGGTTCCGGGGTTTGTGGGACAGGAGTGGTGGGTCCGGCTCCAGACCATAATAAGACGACTGGTTCGGGTGCGTTATCTTCAGGATTCCTATAACAGCCTCGAACAGCTGTATCAGTGCTCCGACTTCCGTCTCTTCTCGGCCATAATTAACGACCCTGCTCATGTACTACATGGACTCTTGTAAGCGTTATTCTCTATGCGTCCTCGTGCCCATAACAGAGTTATACCCGCTGCTAACAGTTTGACCCGTGAGACATTCGTTAATAAGAGGATATAATCATGACCCAAACACTGTAGACAGCACAGTTAAAAAAGAATATAAATCGGAATGAAACATTATAGACTATAGGCCATCGTAGTATGTAAACCAAAATGCGATTAACAGTAAATGTTGATAATAATAATAAAGGATATACTTATTTACATAAGTTTCAAAATAATAATAATAAAGGATTTACTTATTTACATAAATTTCAATTGAGCAAATTATTCAAATCTGTAAATTATTATAGTTAATATTTGCAATTAAATCATCCACAGTTTTGGAGGATGGTTGATGCTTTTAACACTACATAACTGCACGCCATTTGCCACCAATACAGGTCTCTTTTGTTTTGGGGTCTGTAAGTGACCCCTTTCCGATATTTATAAAGTTATCTTGCCTTACGAATGTCGGATCGGTGTTTTCGATTAATCCGAACCTCGAGACCTGGTGTTTGAAGAGAGTGTCAACTGGTGTATCTTACCTTTTTCTCACTATTGCAGGTTCGAATGAATGGCTGTATTCTCACGTCTCTGTTCGAACTTGTGACATCTTCAGGATAGCTTTGAAGCTATCTTTCCCGACAGCTTATCCCCAGTTAATTGTTGCTTTTTACTATATGGTTTTCCTTTAGGCTAGTATAACAAGTACACGGACAAGTTGTCGTGTAGGGAGTTGTCAGATTAGGCTACATCATCAACCCCTAGATATTTGCCTCGTGGTTTGGCCTTCGTCGCAAAACCCTTGTCTGAACCCCGAGATCATCTATCTAAGACTTTTGGCTGTGGAGATATGAATGCTCAATTGGACCATCACGATGAGTGACTTTACGTCACCTGATCTCATATCATATTTATCGCTAAGTGTCAAACATGGGCTTTCAAATTTCTTGTAACTGAAAACTCTTTTATGTATCCCGAAATAATCATTCAAAGACTGATAGTTGTAGGGATAAAAATGTAAATTTAGACGTCACGGTGATTTATGTGATCAGCAGGAAGTCTATAAAAGGCTCTCAAAATATGTTCTGACAATTATTCTCGCCACCTAAAACCCAAAACTGGCATCAATATCGTCCTTCTAAGAACAATACGCCAACTGTAAGAGAAGCAATTGATCCAATGTAATGTCAACTGTGACGTCAAAGTTTGATGCATGTCACACGGCCTGACGCAGGTGTAACATTATGAAGCAGGAACTATTTAATAACCAAAATATGTTTAAGAAAGGTCGCGAAATGAATTTTGAATAACTGTAGCCTACCCTTCTAAAAGTCATGCGGGAAAAATCGCTCAGAGAGAAACATTGTCTATAGATTGTGGAATGAACTCTGTCTCTGCCGCACTGCATTGGGGCCACTTCCTAGACTGGATAAAGTAGGAGGGTGAAGTTATTTTCCTTTATCATGGCATCGCGTCGTTAAACAATTATGACTCTAGACTGCGGAGATTAATTCTATTGCAAAAACGTGCAGTTCGTATCATTATGGGAGTTCCAAGGTGCGTTCATTCTGGACCACTATTTACTAACTTGAAGCTACTTAAACTAGAGCAGATTCGAACATTACAAATTGGCCTATTTATGTACCGTTATGAACATGGTTTACTTCCAGCATGTTTTAAGGGATTTTTTCATCTAGGATCCGATGTTCATACTCACTACACCAGAAAGTTTAACTCTTATCGCTCCATATATGCACACACCAATACTCGCTTATTTTCCATAAAATCTGTTGGCTCCACAACCTGGAACATGCTTTCCTCTCACATACGTTGTGCCCCGCACCTACAACACTTTAAAAAATGCTGCATGCCTTCCTGATTAATGGAAATTAGCTATAAACTACCCTGCCGGATATTCGTTTTCACTGTTAGTTAAGGTTTTCGTTTTTTCTTCATTTTTATACTGTTTTGAATTGTGTTTATCATGTACTGTGTACTATGTACTATACTGTTTGCATTACTGTATGAAACTTGATGTTGCACTGTTTGTTAAGGATTTAGCTATCACTAATTCAAATTTGAAATTTCTGAAATGTTGTTTTAGGTGTCCCTAGTTAGCGGGATCTTGATCCCTTTTGGGACTCCTCTTGCGGCCAATCCTGATATGTTATGTTAAATGTTGCGTGATTTTTATTTGACATGGCTTCAATAAAAGAGTTTTGATTGATTGATTGATTGAACAGAAACTAGGTCATGGTTTCACTAACTCGAGGCCATACGCCTCCGTGGATTCTGAACTGGCACCGACACGGACATACCAACAACCTGTTTATTGGGGACTTGATTTGACATTGTGCCCGTATTTAAGATGTTTTCCAAGACGCGGATTTTACTTGGCGCTCAGAAATTTCTAAGATTTATATTACATTACAAGGAAACCTCAATTCAATAACAACAGCTGCAGTCAGTAAAATATCTACCCCGCTGTCTTCAACAAACTGGAAATCGTGGTTAAATTTGAATGTTTCTTACCTGATTGCCTCCAATCATCCAAATCTTTCCTTTTTACTCCACGTATTGGTCCCTAAGTATATATAATCTCAGCTCGGCTACTTTCACATGGAATTACACGGCCTCAGAACCACTTGGGCTCCAATTAACACAGTCATCGTCGCAACCAGAATTTGCATCTCACCTGGCCTACGCCCCGGAGATGCTTGCAAACAGGATATAGTTAATTACAACCCACAATTCACAGCCTACATACGTTACGACCCGTCAGAGTAAAGGCCCTTCCATCAATATCATCGTCCTCATCATCAGTTCCTGATGCCGGTGTCATGATATAAAGAAACAGAGTCTCCCCTTGGCTGAGATACTGAAGATGAAGTGAGAAGCCAGTTTACAGGAGGCATTCGCACAAAATAACGGGAGAAACTTGCAATAACTGCAAGGACCACCGACATATTTGACTGCCGTGAACAATAACGTAAAGTCTCCCGATGTTTTGTGCGAATGCTTCCTGCAAACTGGCTTCTCACTTCATCTTCAGTATCTGTTTCAGCTAATATAAGTTCTAAATCTGTAGCTGTTGACAAACGTTTACGTAGAAATATCGGTTTACGTTGTGATGCGGCATTCAGCCATTTTCAGACAGATAACGCGTATTATAATTTATTTTTATCACTTCCTGTTTTCAAAAGACAAATAATTATGTAACCAGGAAGAATAATGAATACGCTATTGTCGAAAAACTAAGGGGTGGTATCCACCCCTCTGGTACCTCGGGTATATCGGGTATAACTTTTAAATGGCGTGGGATACCACCATGATGTTTACTTCAAAATCTGCGCAAATGAATCTGCTACAGCAACCTAAAATGTAATAATTATATTCCATATGAAACAAAAATGTATGCATAGGGGGATGGTAACCACCACCCCCTTGGTAGCCCGAGGGTTAAGGTGATATTAGAATTTGATACGGATCATCTATATTGGAATTCTTTTCCATTTGCTGATGATGATTTTATACTGATAATAATGGTGATGAGGTCTTATGATGTAGGTGTTTATCATTTAGGATGACGGAATATGCGGATAAATCGAATGAAGATTTGGCATCCGATTTCATTGTTAGCACATGTTAATTGCTTCCCTGGGTTGTTTTCCGTTCCTTCTGATCGAATGCATGACTTAATGGCGTCCCACAGCCCTGCTCCAACAAATTATTCAATTTTGTGTGGCAGCGCTATGGAGTTCTATAATATTCGACCGCTGAATACATGCATTGGCGACTCTGATATCCTAATCGCCAAAGCTGATGATCTGGCGTCAGTGACGACTTTCCAGTGTTACCAAGAGATTTGAGTGGCCTAGCCGATACGATCGAGTGCTACAAGATTGAACCGTACCATAAGTATCTTGGTTTCGTTCGAATACGACTTTTGGGTGAAATGAGCTTTAATTGGAAATGTAAAAAGTACGAATTTAACCATACAACGCATACAAATAGGTACAAGGTGCTAAGTATGACTATCGTTATAGCTGAGTTTTCCCTCTGTACGCTTGTAAGAAACGCCATACCAAACATTATTAGTGGCCCAGCAATTAAACATCGAGCAGAAAGGCACCCTGGTTATTCCCTCGGAAGCGATATCGTCAGAAGCGTGTGGTACCCTCAGTGGCCTAAAGAAGCCCACGGCTGGCTTAAGCGACCTAGGAATAACGGATGGTCGACTCTTGATACAATCACTGAGGTTATACAAAATGGTTGTAATGTTGTTTACGTCACTAAGGTCCCGAGGTTAAGTTAGAGCCTTGGGGAAGAATTCAACAACAAAATGTGCGACTGGTCTTCCTCATCACCGTTTGCACATCATCATAATTCCGGGGTATGTAACATTCGTTGTTCATTGTTTGTATGTCAGTTCTTTTATAATCTGTATTCTGTAATAATTAAATCGATGATCATGATCCACAGCCTTTTCCTTTTCTTTTGTTAAAGAGCTAGTTCCGCCAGCTAAATAGTGTCATCTCTATTTAGTGGTAGAAATAGTGGTCCCCATAGTAATCCTTGCTTGAATAGAAGATGGCATGATGAAAAAATGTTATAGCGTTGGTTGAAGTTGGATTGATAAAAATATTTTAAAATATAAGTTGAATATAAGTTAAAAAATCATAGTGTAAGTAGAAGTTGGATTGATGTTAAAACTATATGCTACAATGTGCGAATAATTTACAGCGCTGTTATGTCGGATTAACGTCGAACTATAGAACCTTCGGACTATTGACCAGGAACCGATATTAACCACTCCAAAGGCCGCGAGGTTCTTTACCTGCTGCGGTGGTGATGACGTGGTGCAACTGTTCAATCCAGAAGCTTTGCTTATGTCGGCCCCTCTTGTTGGGTCCATCTTCTGCATGAATTGCGTCTTGAGCTCCTCAGCCTTTCTCTTCCTCTGTTACGGAAACGCCTGAAGACTATTTTATTTGTTAGAGACAGCACTGACCTGGGTCGGGAGCGCCTCTGAATCTCTTGGAGGCGCTATACAAATGTTCAATTACAATTACAATTAGGCTACAAGTTGTCGCGGCCGCTAGAGGTTCCCTGGCGACTTATTTTTTAGATACATGCAATGCTGGAAAGCGGTCGACGCTCTTTGAACACATAGTCTATCGTTCTTTTGTTTGCTGACGTAGGTGAGTAGGCCTACTTATTATTCAGAGAAGAAAATGTTTGTACAGAGCTGCCTTACCCACATTGCAGATGAGACGCATGGCAGGTTTAATTGATTAGTTAATTAAACTCTGTTCCTGTGCGTTCAAAACATACATACATCCTTTGTACTCAACCAATCAACGCAGGTCCGTTGTAATTTTCTTACTTATCGACATGGCGCTCTATGCGAATTCAATTTCTGTGATTTATATAAAGTGGAGGGTCAACAAACTCTTAGAGAATGAGAGTCTGACAAACAGTTTCTTGTCATTGCTATAATCCGTTGAATATTATTAAATATCATTCAAAAGATATAAATGGAATTTGTAGATTCATCACATAAATTGGAAGTTTTAAAAGGTTATTTGCTTGTCAAAATCTGTTGATGGAAAACTTAGTTCATTTTCCACTTAAAGTGTAAACATTAACTCCAAAATATTCACCAACGATCAGTTGCTTATTTTCTTCGTCGTAACACACACTGTGTGGCCATTGCATCTTCGTGTCTTTTTTTCGTCGTTTATTGGACAAATAATTCGATTCCATTTAAGATTGGAATCCAAAAGAATCACTCTACCATTCAAACTGTCAGCCACAAACACTCGGTCGTCTGAATCAAGCGAGAGATAAAGGGGATTTTTCAGGTCTTGTGTTTCATTTGAAGGAATAAAACGACGGATGACAATCTGCTCGTCACTGGTCACTTCATACATGTAAATGCCACATTCCTTTTTCTTTGCTCCCCAGCTTAAACAATTCTCACCCTGCTCTTCCTTCTCTTCCCGCCTGTAAAGTATGATGACATTCCCGATGGATGTTTCCACTGCATGAATTGGTTGCAAGATGTCTCTTGGTAACTGAATGGATCGAATAAGTTTTGCGTCTGATCCGTAGAAATACAGAATGGACGATGAATCATTGACTATCAACAACTGACCATCATTGGACACTGACAGAGTACGTGGCGCATGATCTGTGTTCAGCCATTTGATGATTTCATGTTGGCCGCCAGTTTCTCTTTTAATCTTCCAGATGCATTTCTCCAATGAATCAGAGACGTAAAGACAAGTTTCCTTCTCATCTGATACAATGTCAACGGGAGATAAAATCTCTGTTATTTGGATTTTCTTCTGACGATGAAATGGATATCGATCCTCAAAGATATGAATTACATCTGGATCATCTGAATATGATCGACAGAGCACGTAGATTTCATTTAGCAGTTTAGTCACCCCCCACACAAGTTCATCTTCATTTTTTCGTATCTCGATTCTCTGAGTGAAGTTAATGGAAATCGGACACATGACTAAAATAAGCAAAATATTTATTAATGCGCAAATAGGCTGCTAATAATATCTATCTTTCTTTATTTATTCATATTTGCATTATTATTTACTGTCAGTGGACGAAGACGTGTCCAGACGTTGCGTAGAGAAAGCATATTGTCGAGGATATTCGTAACGGTAGATGTGTGGAAGTCAAATAGCTGTGCGACTGTGAGCATGTCGAGAGTGGAACTGGGCGAGGAGAGAAGAGTGTCACATATGGCAGAGCTGAAGGCCCGGCAGTCAAACGACTTCCACCCCACGGATCATGCGAATGGAGTGAATCGGTTGTAGATGAATGAAGGGAAGAGTAAAGCTTGGGTTGATTGATATGCTGGCGAAGGCCGAACTGAGACAGAAGGTCGAGAAATCGGATGGAAGTAGGAAGAGTAGATTCGTCTAGATGAATGTCGAAGTCTCCAGGGATAACGAGCTGGCTGTTCCGCGTAATGACGATGCAGATAGAAATGGATACAAGATTTCTTAAGGTGGCATGTCGCGCGTTGTATGTGTCATATCAAAAACTTAAACAATAGCATGTATATATATAATATATATATATATAATATATATATATATATATATATATATATAGTCGAATATGTTATCACACTAGAGAAGCAATCGAAGAAGATTATTAAAATAGAATAAAGTGTACTGTACAAAGAAACCAAGTTTGAAATGTTATGCACAACGCCCCAATACACTGGACTACAATGGACCAATAGATATAAAAGAATAAGCCATTAAAGAACAAAGGCTAGGTTTCAGAGTATTAAGAATGTCATGCATTGGCTCCCTTTTCCATAGCAGCGCATTGTCTACAAGGTCTATGCGTTGGTTTGGCGTTGCATTGAGGAACTGACTTCCCCGTATCTGCGGGAACTCTGTTTTTCCATCTCGCGTGTTCAACTTCGCTCCATCCTGCGGTCGGAAGACCAAGCTGAGCTTTTAATTCCCCGATGCGGACTGTTATTAGGCAGAGCCGTTCTTTTTCGGTCGCTGGCCTACGACCGGGAATGGCCTCCCTGCTACACTCGGTTTAGTGCCCAAGGGCCACTCTACTATGTTCCTTAATAATCTTAAAACTCTTCTATTTAGCTGGGGTTGAGCCGGGAGCATTTCTGAGTAGTTTACCTTGAAGGGGCGCTATACAACTGTTTCAATAATAGTAATAGAAAAAGGATAGAGGGGAAATCAATTCACATTCAACCAAACTTGCACGTAATCCTAAACTTGGCGGAAACAAGAAGACATAATTATGAGTATCAACGAAGCTCTTCACGTTATTGTGACTACTATGGTATAATAGAGACCCGATTGTTTAGCCTACTTTAGAGATATTGCCAGCGTTTAAATATCAGTGTTGTCTGATCATTTTCCCTTATCATTTGACAATACAAACACTATAAATTATAGGCCCACAATTCTTATTAAATTTTTCCCATGCCATTTTGTCATAAGGACATTTTGTCCGTGCCTTTTTATCTGTGACATTTTGTCTGACGACATTTTTTCAGGCCATCATTTCACTGTCTGTCTCTCGTTCTGAGTTTGTCTGCTGCTGGTTTCTACTGCTTCCATTGCTCGCTTCCTACCTTTTAAATCCATAAACCATATATTTTTAGTTATCTGATTTTTATTGCTCATTGGCGACACCTTTAGTACATGCTTGCCGTTTGACTACCTCAAAGTTAACTACATAAACACAATTTAAGAAGCTTAACGGTAATATAAAGCCATCTAAAAACCTCTCTTGGACGACAAAGTTACTCTCTCTAAACAGACTCTCTTTCTGAGTCTCTGTTTTCATTAATTTTCACTCTATTCACACAAATTAACGGCCTTCTCTCGTCCGCTTCAACATCCTGCTACTTTTTATGTCATATTCATTCACCTAAGCTGTGCATACTGATCGTACGTTTTAAATTTTCTTTATAATGAGTGCGTTCATAAGAACTTGCCAACGGTTTTCTTGAATTGGTTTCTATCGATGTTGATCATCTTTGAAGCGGATGGTTTAATATTTTCAAAGAGTACATCTCTCAGTTGATTCGATTCATAGAGTCTTTTAATATGCTTAAGAGCTGCTTGTGAACGACACCAGATCCATACGACCACAGTCTGTCTGTCCAGTTGAGAGTTCAGGATTTCTATGCCTTCGTCCTTCAGTTGACTGATGAGTCTATCAGTTTGATGAGATCCTGGTTTGGTTCTGTTTCGAAGGTCGCTGATTCTTTGAAGAAGCAAATTTGGGTCCTTGGATGATTTACACTTCGTACCACAATTTTTAACTTTGACTTCTATGACAACTAAAACCAGAAATACACAATATTTAGCACTTGGTTTTTGAGTGTTATTTCAGTTAACTGCAGTTTTACTAAACGAAATTTAATTAGTTTAACCCTTTGGAGGTGAGGTGGGGTATGACATACCCCACAGCTATTCTACACTGCGTTTTCTACGGAAAAAGTCGAACCAGCTTGGATTATTTTTTTCTACCTTAGTGAATGTGAAATACGGACACTTTATGATCATTTGAGGTACTTTTGAAAGCACATTTTTTTATTTTGGGGCATATTCAAGTGAAATTATAATTTTTTGCATGCATGTTGATTTTAATGAATTAAAAAAAGTAACGGCTCAGTGCAGAAAAAAGTGGCGATATCAGAAGATATTGCAGATATTAGATTTATAGTTTTGCATCGATGCAAAATTGATCCATTATTACGGGTATTATGTCACGTGTTCCCAAATGTTGCATGTTTCGAGGGCCACGAAGATGCCATTGCAAAGAGCCGCTTTGATTTTGAGCGCCACAACGTAGCCATATCAATTATGATTGAAAACTGTTATTTGTTCATGAAAATCACCAGTTTAGCCGAGAATTGGTTACATAACTATAGTTTAGCTCACAATTTATGTTATGTTATGTTGATATTGCGACTTGCAACTAATTAGATGTATTGGGGTATGTCAGACCCCACCTCACCTGAAACGTTACAATGCTTCACCTCACCTCCAAAGGGTTAAAACTGAATGGAAATTCTTTAGCTTGCATACTTGTGACTCCTTCGGCATTGTCTCTTATTAAAATCCCTGAAACTGAGCATTTGCTGTCGATTCACTGAATCTAAAATTAACTACTATCATAACAGACATGAGCGTGTTTTCAGAGAAACATACTGTTATTTATCAGACCAATTACAACACAATGTACAAAATATTCGAGAAATATGTTAGACGGCAAAACATGCAAAATAGAGGTTCGAAAAAGACCAATAGAGAAGATCTGACTGCGGTGCGGGTTGTACGGCGGGTTGTACCTACCGTTCGAGGTAGGTAGGGAGTGTAATAGGTCCAAAAGGCCAGCTTAAATCTTATTCTAATTTCAACTGGAAACGAATGCAGCTGACCCAGCAGAGTTAAGGAGTTTGAACGAGAAGATGCACGCAGCACAAGACGAGCCAGAGAATTTTGGATGCGTGGATGCCTGTTAACTTGAAGATCTGACACAGACACAGAGTTGGCATAGTCAAGGCGAGAGCAGACAGAGAGCAGGCTATGGTCTGTGGCATGTATTTAGTAAGAGCAGTCCTGATGTGACGTATAGTCATGATTTGGCAGAAACAAGATTTGCAAAGAGTGCTATTGGATTGGAATGTGATATAACATTGCCAGCAAGGTCAACACTGGAATAAAGAGGGAAAGAGCGTAGTCGTTGGCGTGAGCCAAACACAATGGCATTAGACTTATCAGAATTCATGGCGAAATTGTTCAAGCAAAATAACGCATGCACTGAAGAATTACTTTGGTGGCAGAGCAATGAAAAGCCGAGTATGATCAGCATACGGTGCTGTAGTTGGACTCCAAAGTGATTGGCTATGCGGCTGATTGGAGAAGTGAAGATTGTGGCGATCTTTAGAAATCGTATCAGATGCATGCATACATGTATGAACCTTACATACATAACACTTTTCTTCAGTGCTTTTTTTCTAGAAAAAAGGTTCCGGAACTCAAAAATTCAGAACAGTTACAGGAGCATATTTTATGGTAATAATTTCATTAAATTTTGTATAACTATCAATAAACTCTCAAAACACTCAAATTAAATTAAAGTATATAAATAATTTTAACTAATTTTTTTATGAAAATTTTTAATTGACTGAATTATTTTTAAATAGCTGAAAAAAGGTCCCGGAACGCCGTTCCGGACCGCTCCGGCTGAAAAAAGCACTGCTTTTCTTAAAGAAAGCAATGCTAATACTGCAGTCTTGATAATAGTATATGCACAATGATTATTACCAAATTTTAAGGACGAATTTGATTATACTGAGTTACCTTAAGGCCAGACAACGATGCTGATATTCTGGGACATTGGTGAATATCTAGTATTATTATTATTATCGTTAAACAAAGTATGATGATGATCAGACTTTATCTTAAATAATAAATATGTACAATGAACCTCCTCCATTTGCTATTAGCCTTGCAACTGCCATTTGGTTTGTTTGTCGAAGGCAATTGGCGAAATTTGAAAACTTTTTGCTGTCGAAGGATCTCATAATCCGTAAAAGTTCGATGCTTTTATCTCGTTGTGAATGTTGTCGTTGAATGAAGTGACTTTGTTCTTTCGTTATGCAATTCACGGAAAACAGCGAATCGATGAGCTCAGCATTCGGTTCTATATTTCTTAAAAGATAATCTTTGTTGTTTCTATATATTGCTGAGTGTTTCTTGTTTTTTTCATAAAAATCTGCAAATACAAATAATATCACTACATCTGAATGATAACAGAGCTTTGTCACCTTGTAACAAGTCTTCAGCGCAAAACCATTTCTCCTGAAGGAAGTGAGAAATCTCCGTGCCTGCTGAGTTTTATTTCACAGAGAACAAACTGATGGTTTGGGGCCAACAAGGAATCATGAACTCAACAAATATTTGAGAAGCCCCCATCCACAAGGCAGACCACCGGTTTGATGCGCCTTCAAAGGCCGGCTAGAATGCTATGCTTTACACGCCATAGACCACTAGTTTCAACGCGCCTGCAACAAGAACAGTCCTCCAACACCCACCTAGCACTGGGTCAGACAATCAATGCCAATCATTCGTATGGCGGCTAAGCAGAAAGTTCGATGGAGTTCCTTATCCACAGAATGATGCACATCACAACGAATTGGGTAAATGTCATAATTGGGTAAGTCTCATGAATGTTTGATTGGTTGTAAACAAAGCCTGCTTTCCAACGACAAGGTGTAATTATCGATCTCGACTGCTTTGTTCAAAGAATGTCTGTGTAGATCGGAATGCAATTTCGCTAATATCAATTGATTCGATACTTGGAGTTTCTTCAACCACGTTGCTGTTTCCTATGACGCTTATGCCATTTCATAAAATTATTCGTCACAAGGCGAATTTGATTCGAAAAACTTTAATGACCTGAGTAGGCTACTAATGTTACCGAGTCGGCATCTCTAATATATCTCTTCATTCTGCAACAGATATTGTGTTTTCCGACGTAATTCGGTCGCGTGTCAATGAAGTCTCGCTGAAATTGAACCGGTTCAGTGTTCAGAGGACAATGGGTATTCGGTTGAGAGTCGCGCCTCCGAAATAACGACCTACTCACGCCGGTGTCTCAAAATAGAGTATCTCCATACATGAGTATCCCCCTTAGAGTATTCGGTTTAGTTTGCATTTTTGGCGGTTTCTAAGTGTATTCAGTCGTACTGTTTGGATTTATTGTACACATAAAATATTTAAAGTTGCGTATCTTTAGTTTGTACGTCGACCTGAAATTAATTTACTTTGTTTTTGGTGATTTTGACTGGATTTTCGTCGAGGCTATCGTGATGCGTATGACGATGGGGGATAGAATGGTTTATCCCCGGATACTCTAAACCGGTTTATTCCATCCGGGGGGATAAATTCATACATCACCCCGGATAGTCTTAGGACGGATACTCTATTTCGTGATACCGGCTGTTATTGTAAAGAAAATTTCGGTGATAGAGGGACGTGAAGTCTTTCGAATGGTGTAGACCCTCAATCACCAAGTGACCGACGTTGGATGCCTGTCCTGATATATTTGAGGATGCTCAGTCTTCTACCATCTATGAGAGATTGCTGGAGAGGTAGATTCATCGTGTTTGTGACGGATCTCATAAAGGCCATATTCCATCAACATCTTTGATACAACATGGTTCAAGAACTCTTACACGTATCATGCAATAAACTGTTAAATGTGGGTGTTAGGCCTACTACTCCTCGTTGATGGTACGATGGTACAACTTCGGTTTGGCTGTCCGTGTGTGCGAGGCTCGCTAGTGGTGATTTTTACATGTTATGGGAGCATTTCATTTGTGAGGCATTTGAATATAGGGAAAACATCTAACCTTTCAGGTAACGCCAGATTGCCTTCTTGAACCGTTGTCTGGTAATTCTTCGATTGAAGCAAACGTCGACTGATATGAGAGACTTGATAACTTCTTCGTCTCTCTCCTTTGTTGATGAATTCAATATCAAATGTAGATAGGACTTTTGTAAGATAATGTCCATCATCTCCAGTGGAAGATTGTACAACTGAAATGAGAAAGATGCAAATTGACGCTTGTTGGATAGAAAGAGTAGACTATTATTGGATCTTATGTTTTCTAGTTCAGCTGGAATTTTACTAGGTTACTTGAGTTCATAGATTAGCAAAAAATAGAGTTTAATCGGTTAAGAAGAATCTCCAACCAGAGCAATTTACAAAATATAGGTTACATTGGCGCCAAATCTTTAAAGTATTAGTTTAATGAATGATAGACTATGTCTTAGAGCTGTCATTCATTGTATAATGGCGCTATGGACGACTAGCATGGAGATAATAATATAATAATAATAATCTTTTCTTCCTTGAAGCGCCTGACAAACGCACTGCGCTGTACATTTACATGTTATGCAATTTAAATCTTAACTACCAACAGAACAGACAGCCTGCAATACAGCCTATAAAGCATATCCGCCCAACGGGGGCTCGAACTCGGTACCTCTCGCTCTCTGTGCCAGATGTTATCCAATGCGCTATCGGGCCCCCTAACTCTAATAAGTAACTCTAAGGATACATAAATAGCTTGCCAACCACATTACTTGGCAATCTTTCTTGGTATTGGCGATAGGCCTATGTGTGCACCACGAACTTCGATCGAACAAATATGTCTTCTGTCTGTGAAGACATTCAATCTTGACCAGTCTAATTATTGGTAGCGTTGAGCTGGATTGCTTAAATTCCAGTAGAACGAAATTATTTTCGATGACATGAACACCGAGGACTACGTTAGGCGATGTAAAGCGAGTGATCATAATTCAATGTATGATTGTAGGAATAAATATTCTCAATATTGATGTGATAATAATCAGAATCGTAACTGTAAAAAACGTTTTTTTTCGGTTTTTTATTTCTTCTCAAAACCGTGGTTTTTTTGTTTTTTATTTTCCGTCGCGTTTTTTCGGTTTTTTATTTTTTAGGTAACTTTATTTATTTATTTACTGTCTGTTATTATTCGTTTAATTTTATTTTTGTCTGATATTCCTTACGTTGTCTCCGTCCTTTCAAGGATTCATCTAATTTACGTCACTATTTAATGTAATCAGTTGAGAAATAAATAGCACAGTAGCCCCCCAGGAAATGAAATTTATAATAGTTATTTCAATTTTTAAGTTATCCAAAATGCGAAATGTTCTTTGTACAAAGTAATCTCCGATTGACTGATAAACTGACTGATATTAATTACTCTATATTAAGTGAAAATTGTAAGTACAATTTTTAATTAAGTACACTCTATACTTACAAAATTTAGTTTTTAGTTGTTTATGTCGGCATGGACTTATGTGGACTTGTGTTTACAATTTAAATTTGAAAAGATTTCAATATTTTGAATTTCTCAATTTCTTATCACACCAAAACTTATGAAAAAGAAAATAATTGTTGTAAATTAATGTTACTTGGTGTTTACTAATAAACTTGTGTTATTTGCTGATTAAAATTAAGTTGTGTAAACAAGATTTTAACTTTTAAAATGCAGTACAAGATGTTAAAAAGTCTAATTATTGTATTTTTTCGTTTTTCCCCGTTTTTCCATTTTTTTATTTTTTTAATAAAACAACGTTTCTTCGGTTTTTAATTTTGATTGCAATTGTTCGAAAGTGGTGCGGAACTGCGGATCTAGAATACATCAGAAAGCTCTGCTTTCCAGTCTCCATGTTGACGAGTCTTATAGTTTAAGTTAATTGTCTCTGTGTCAGAGATTAATAAACTTATGCTATATTATTTAAATGGAAAATATTAGTGCAGTGTCCTACCGTAGTATTAGACGGAGCTTTATTTCGTTCATCTGTTCAATTTAAGAAAATAGAAAAATATGTAGATGCTTTTCGCCATACAGTGTCATCTTCACAAATTCATGTTTCAAACATTTAGTTGTTAGATCATTTAATTATATAAACTAACTTAATGAATTTACGAAATCCTTTGATTTTTCACTTATAACGGATAGTCAAGAGGACAAACAGCTGTCTGACCTAGTGACAACCAACGGCTAAAGTGTGGGATCCCATATTTATCGACTGTTCTTTAATTTGGCGATTAAAATAAGTCAACAAACAGATGAGAACGACACAGATGTTGTCAATCTATTGCAATCTGATTAAATAAAAGTCGCAAGAAAAGTGTCAAACTATCGTTTACTTAGCACCTCTTAAACTGGGCTGAAAGGATGTCTGCAGTGTTTAAAAACATTCATTTGGAAGTCATCGGATTCTAAGGATCTTTGTCTGAAGCGCAACGATGCGTCGACTAGTTCGAGCAGGGTATTTATCCGACCCAGCCCAGGATGTCGAACAACTGTACGCGACTGCAGACACCCGCCTCTTCAATGACGTTCTGAACAACCCATCGCACATTCTACACGGACTGCCGCCCCAGATAAAACAGACCCCATACCTACTGCGCCCAAGAGCCCACAATAGGGTAATACCACAAGCGGACACTCTGGCACGTAAAACATTTATATTGCGGATGATTTACGCATGCGTTTAATGCCGAGGATAGATAGCACACCAAAACTTTTATGACATGTTAGGTTAGCCCAACACATAAATGTGATTCTCTTGTAAACCAAAATGCGGTTACCAATTGGTATAATAAAGGATATACTTACTTACTTACTTACTTACTTAAGTACGGATACAGCAACCATGGTCAACAAAGGCTGGCGAAGTTTACCCGGATTCCTGGCATTTAAGTACTAATGGAGATGACGTCGTTTATTAGCATCTTTATGCTTCCCGACAATGTGTTCGCTGTGCTTGTGATCTTAACGAGGAGACGATGGATACTTGGTCACTTGTTGTCGAATGACCACCAAAAAGCAGAAAGAGATAGAGAGACAAACTGAGTATAAGAGAGAAAGACATACACAGAGACAGACAGAGGCAGACAGAGAGAGAGAGAGAGATAACAGTGTGACCAACGTTCTGGATTCCTAGACTGTCTGTCTGCATTCGTCTTTGTTCGTCTGTGTATCTCTGTCTACGTAGCAATATGGTCATTCGGTCAGTGTTCAGTGGGTTCAGACTGACTAGCGTCACCATGGCCTGAAATTTGTGCGTCGGTTTGTCAGCAGCTGTTTCCCTGAGTGCATCTTTTCTAAAATTATAATCTGTAGCCACAGATAGCTCTACACATGCATGAACCCGGATTGTGTAAACAGATCCCCGCCAGCTGAACGTTCGGGCAACATAGAGCCTGGAGAAGAGCCCGAGAATTGGACGGTCTGCATGGAACAGGCGCATGATGATTGTAAGCCTCACCACGTGTGAAAGCTTACTTCACATAAGAGTCCGTACTCAACCACAACTTGTGAACGACTGCTTTATTGGAAACACTAATCAAGAAAATACACGTACATAAAAATGGACCCTTCCTATTATATTCTCATTGGTCAAGTGTCCGATTCTAAATATAAAGTTCAATCATCAAAGATAATTTACATACGTAATCTAAAACCGAAATACCACTTCTATTGAAACGTAAATACATATCCAATGCATATGACAATGATAACGACGACGACGACGAAGGTGATGATGATTAGAAGGACGGCGACGACGATCATGATGCTTCTGATCACTGGAAGCTCCGATCCAAAATAAACGCTTTACAATTTGACACACGCGCTATAGACAGAACCATCTAAGTCGGAATATGCAAATGGATGACATCTGGGTTCTGCTGTCTATCAGATCTGGTAGGTTACAGCAGAAACTGCTGAAGCAGAAGGAGTGAATTTGATGTGGTTTCCAATTGTCATTAAAACTAGACTATAATTAACACTTTGAGTCAAGTACAAAACTGAGACGTTTAACAGAGGCGTGAAAATGACAGCGCTCCAGATTATAATGCTTATGATGATGACGATGATGATGCTGAAGATGATGAAGTTGTTTGCTGCTGCTGGACGAGTGAAAGAGACAATGGTAGCGACAAACAGAACCCTTGTATACTAAGGAACTTACCTTCTGCTTTTTATCGTGTGGCAAATAATAGCACCAAAACAACATTTGCTTATAATATTAGGTGTGAATATTATGACACCGTGTCCATTGGTCTGCGAGATCGATATATCGTAAGCAGACATGATATAGAAGTTAGCAACCGTCATGCACCACGAAACATCAAAGTTTATGTCTAGCACAACAAACAACATGGACTTATTGTATTTTCAAGGTCAAGGAATCGATTGATTGTATTGGCCGCCATCTTGGATAGTAACATTCCGACACTATTGCCACTATGGTAAATCGATTTCTCGACCTTGAAAAGATTATATTCGACACTGCAACTGTAATTGTAGCTTACCTCTGACCTGAAATATACATATTTTTGTGTTTTGGCGGCCATATTGGCCGCCATCTTGGATAGTAACATTCCGACACTATTGCCACTACGATAAATCCATTCCTTGACCTTGATAATGTTAAATTTAATACTTCATTTGTTATTGTAGCTTACCTATGACCTGATATATACTGTTTTCTGTGTTGGCGCCAAAATTGGCCGCCATCTTAGATAGTAACATTCAGGCACTATTGCCACTACGATAAATCGATTCCTTGACATTGAAAATGTTAAATTTAACACTTCATTTGTTATTGTAGCTTACCTATGACCTGATATATACTGTTTTCTGTGTTGGCGCCAAAATTGGCCGCCATCTTAGATAGTAACATTCAGGCACTATTGCCACTACGATAAATCGATTCCTTGACCTTGATAATGTTAAATTTAACACTTCATTTGTTATTGTAGCTTACCTATGACCTTATATATACTGTTTTCTGTGTTGGCGCCAATATTGGCCGCCATCTTGAATAAAAATGCATTTTTGGGGGTGATCCCGTGGTCAGATTTTGTCGAATTTTGGATATGTTATTCAATGGAAACTGCGCAGGAAACCGTTTAAAAAGCTTCTAAAGCAATTTTTGCTCAGGTCTAACTGTAAATTGCCTGGGCTAACTATCGGAGCCCGAGTTAACTCGGGCTCAACGATTTGAGAACGGATTACGCAGCCCGAGTTAACTCGGGCTCCACGCTAAAGAAGTTAAACGTTACAACATCCTTGGCAAAACCGACGAATAAGTCCGGAACGCAATCCTAGCATAAACTCCGACCTGTTCAAAGTCACTGTGCAAATTCTGCATTTAGATGAAAATATCCGTCGAAATGACGCAGCGGTCTATCAGTCGACCGAAAATGGCCGATGACTTGCGCAGATGAACATGACGATAAATTATGTTACAGCGATTTCTACAGAATAGCACAAAATCTTCGATGGAACCCGTATACGTTTGCTGAAACTTAGAATTGCCTTCCGTTAGAGTTGATCATCTTATGTATTGTATTTAAATTCTGTCGTCATTCAATATTTCAAAAGTTTTCACTTGGCGCACTAAACAGGTTCAATATAGGCCTATTTGACCTTTTTACACGAAAACCTGGCATTGCCTTCGAATTTAGTTTTACCATTTGTTTATCTGTTTATTTCTCTGTTTGAGTGTTAGTATTAAATTATTTTCTTTCCGCTACCTCTTTTCCGAGTCGTAGAAAATCGAAATTTGCTCTTCTGGCTTTCACGATTACTTTCGTTATCGGTTCGCTTGTATTTTCCTGTTGAGGCACCCATAGTTCTCGTGTACAGAATATAGGTTGATACTAAACGCTTTATTGAACAGTGCTTTTAAAATTACTAAAGTTAACCTCATTAAACGTTTTTGCATGTAAGAAGTAGCAAGAAACATGTAAGTAGCGATCTATAATCTTCATCCGTGTTTGACCATTCATCAGCCAGGATGTAAATTCGCTGTTTTAATATTTACTCAAAGCCTATTGCCTCCTGGCTACAACTAAGAAAGGAGTCTTATCAAAGATAGGCCTATGAATATTGCTCTAAAGACCTACTTTGCGTTTCGCGTGGACATTAGTGTATAACTGTATACTTTCAGTGTGCTTATAAATTTCGCAATTTGTCAACTTTAGGTAATATTGCATGAATAAATGTAGGAGGCGGGCTGGCGAAATGATCTACGATTTGCAGACGACCAGTCACGATCATAGTGAAAAGTCGTGTAGGTCTACAAGAAGTGTGGCTCTCCTGAGTAGTAACCTTGAATGGGCGTTATATAAATCTTCGTAATGAATGAGTGAATGAAACAAATGATGAACCGTCTAAATTTGATTTAGACAGTATATGGTATGAAAATAAATGTTATGAAGATAGGAAGCAAACAAGAAACAATTGTGAGCCTACGATTAGTAATTAATGGTAAGGAGAAACAGAAAGTTAAGAATTTCTGCTAGTTGAAAAATGTCATAATGAAAATAAAAGTCGGACAGCGATGGGCAAAGACGCTAAACAATTATGAAATGAAATGAGATAAAGAGAGGAGGACTCTTTACGAACGTCAAGAAAAGAATAGTTAAAACGACATAGTATGTGGTATTGTACGAATCAGAAACGTGGACCATCGCAAAGAACATCAGAAGGTTGGAGGCTTTTGAGGTGTGGATAATGGGCAGGTTGCAAAAGACTATAGTTATACACTGAGCATAAAACAAACGAAGAGGTGCTAAATAAAGCGGAGGATAACAATCTCTTGTGACTAAAAAACTCACAACACACCGACAGCAACTACAGAAAACAACTCCCTCTACTCTTGTCTCCCCTCAAGCATTTATATTATATCGAAGAGAAAAGTCAGATCAGTCTATCTATCAGTCAAGCATAGCAAAATGATAGGCCTAGTCCAGACATTTAGACTCAAACCTCAGATCTTTCAATCACCTTGACACCTTACTATTCTGTTGCATCAATTGTCCCACTACTCTTCCTTCCTTTCATCCAAGACACGATATGTTGCAGATGTACATATCATTCTGTTTCATTTGCTACGATCTTCAACTGCTGAAAGTTAAATTTTGCAATATGAAACATCGTCGTTTAACTTTGTTAACTACGGTACCTCTGCCTTAGTCATTTCGTTAATCTATGCTCCATAATGTTGATTTCATGTTTTAAGTTTTCTCTGTGATGAGTTCGTTCATAAGTGTTCATACTCTCCGCGTTACTGGCCAAACGCTCCGACCAATTGAAAGGCGCTGAAACATGGCAAATCGACCGACTTATAAGGTGTAACTAAGTTACACCGTGTAACTCATTTAAGAGTTACGCGGATATTTAATCTTAGTTAGATGAAGCAATGCATAATTTCATTGGAAGGTGATACTTGACCGGAGACCAGAAGACAAAATGATTTCCTAGGATTGCCTTCAGCTGCTGAAGTTGTTTGCGACGTCATGTCTTTCTTCTTCATTAAAACATAAATAGAAACAAGCAATGGAGCTATATACAATAGTTACAATAGCAACATTATTTATGTTTAACATCCTATAAGTAAACACATTCATGATAATTATGAGAGTTTGTTTTACCACGGCTTTGGATCGATCCGTTGATTTCAGTGAGGCTACACACTCTCTGGATGGTCTTCATTATTAAACCTATGTTAGTCGATATTGTGACAGAACTCTGAGACGGTCGTTGAATTTCTTTCAAGTCTCGGTAGATGATTATGCTAAGATGTAATGTATATAATTGTGTTTGCATAGGACTCTTTTTGAAATTAAATTAATGTCAGATTCTAGGACTTATGAAAATCAAATGGCATACACCTCCGTGGAACGGTCCTTGCGTCTGAGACCACACAGCCGCTGTTATTGATTTGAATGGCTTTCTGTATGTATGTATGAGCACTTGTTATAGCGCCCCTTCAAGATTTCTACTCAGAGGCGCTCCCGACTACAGCGCGGACACTGAATCGGAGTTTCACGCCGAAGCGCATGAGCAATTGCAAGTGAAGGACTTGCCCAGGGTAGATTCGAACCCGCAACCCTTCGGCTGCAAGGCACCGAACATACCCTACACCACCGCGCCCCACATATGTTAGATAAAATTGCGCAGGAGGTGTATGCCATTTGATCTTCATAAGTCCTAGCATAGTAATAGCATATGGAGACATCAGCAGCAGTTACGCTGAAAGTTGGTGACGCTTTATAGTATTGAGGTAATCATAAATCGGTGTTTAGCAGTGAAAGAGACACTTCTGAGCACGTATTTAGGCTACACATGAGTTAGGCCTACATTAGTTGGCAGAGTAAGTATGACAGACTTAGTATCGATGTTGGTAGTATATTAGGTGATAGGATGAGACTGTGACAGTGATTCCTGTGTCCATTGTCCATTTCAGTGTAAATTCGACGCTTTAATATATATCAGAAACTTAGACTAGGTCGTCTTACAGACTGCTAGTGAAACGTGTAGTTTGAAATGAATGAATAATGATGATGATGATGATGATGATGATGATGATGATATATTCGTTTATTCATCAAGCAGGAAGACACACCGCTTCACAACTTACATACACAAAGGCTACTATAAAGTAAAAAGGGAATAATGTTAGGGTTATTAAGATTTGGTCAACGTGGTGGCTTAAAAATACGCTTGTATAGAACTCAAGGACTAAAGTTCTTAGTGTCTTTTGGAGGAAGTACAATGTCATGTGGATGAGGCCGGAGAGCGTAGAGTCGCAGCACAGGTGGCGGAAAGAAGCGTCGTAGGACGTGCATCTCATTCCAGATGATGGACTAGAGGAGGCGGTCTTCAGCTGACGAGACTCGCTCTTCGATGGTTGCGGTTCCAGATGGTAAATAACCCAGGCGTGCAGCTCTTGCAAGAAACCGTTCAAGTCTGTTGCGATCAGCTGTTGACACTAGACCCAACCATTCGTGTGACGCGTATAGCAGTCTTGAGACGGTGGTGGCCTCGGCAACCAGGTGTAACGCCTTTGGTGGAAGACCATGTGCTCGAAGGACTCGCAGGGCGTGCATTGAGGCAGAGCTGGCCTCTATGATTTCGTCCACATGGCCGATGACGCCGAGATCGAGTCCAAGGGTGACACCGAGGATGCGCATAGAATCGACTCGGAGCACAGCTCCTCCTCGCAACGAGCATCTCACTGGACTTGGTAACGCTTTCGTTTGGTTACACTGTGAGAAAATGAATGAGTGGGTGAGAGACTGAGTAAGTGATCGATTGAGTGAGTTAGGGTGTGAGTTTGTGATCGAGTAAGTCAGTCCCGAATTACTTTACACAGACTGACAAGAACTTCGATTTTAATTTCAATAAATACATCTATAAAGCTTATTTTGAACTTCATTTTAACTAAGGTCTTTCATTCATTCATTCATTCATTCATTCCGGATATTTATATAGCGCCTCTTCAAGAAACCTACTCAGAGGCGCTCAACTAAAAGTTCCTTTCATTCAAACTCAGCATACAGTCTTGCCACGTATCCATCAATCTCTTGCAAAAACACAAATGACAGTTCATTCGAAGGCTGTAGAAGACCCAGACATCCAGCGTTATCACAGCTCCGTTCCTTTTTTGTCAGTCAGCGTCTGTAACAACTCCAAATGGAAAGACGAGTTTAGACAACTGCTCCAGTTTTAGTTTTACCTGCCCAAAGGACTCCACCTCAATCTTCAGATCGTGAATCTCCTGTTCGCCCCAGTTGACCAAATAATGGCCTACCTCCAGTCCAACGGGGCAAAGAACACATCGATATTAAGCTATTACCCGTTTCTCCATCTTACTCCTCTTCACAATTCATCATAGTTCGGCCTAGGTATGCTAAGATACTCATCCTTTGGTCACGCAACACATTTACTGTCTTAAAATAGGCCTTCGTATAAGAACAGGCCTATAAAACAAGGGGATCATGATACTGGATGTCTAGAAGTATTTCCTATCAATATAAACAAGACGTGAAGTTATTATTATTTTCATTACAACCATTGCTGTCAACCTCTATTGGATCTGTCCAATTAATGAATTTATTTATTTTACTTGGGTTCTTGAACCTCGGTAGAAAAGAGTGATGCAAACTTCAGCAATCTGCCGACTTATAGGTTCTCATGATGATTTATAACCCAGTCATACTTGTCCAATATTTAATTATTTAAGCTTAGGTGAGAAGACTGTCAATGTTCGAGTAGCTTAAAGTCCGCGTAACTTAATCGTGATAACCTTCAACATTAGTAGCTATAAACTTTGATTAAGAACATGTTCAGCAATAGTGATCAATTCAGCCACGAATGTTGGGCAAAGACATAGGTTAACCTGTTTAACAGTGTTATTTCAGTTATGGTTTTTCAGTTACAGTTACAGTTAAAGTTATCTAATTTATTATTTTTCAGTTAAAGTTATAGTTACAGTTAACTGAAATCAGATTTTTCAGTTAAAAGTTATTTTTTTATTTTTCAGTTACAGTTTAAGTTATTTCTCTTTATTTTTCAGTTATAGCATCAGTTATTTTTTCACAAGTCATGACTAATGACACACTGACCACAAGTATTCTGAACAGTTACCAGAAATATTTACACAGCAAATCAACGTATTGTTGGTTTACTTTAAAGAAAACACGACGTTCCAGATTAACACTTGCTCTGTTCCGACAATTAGTGTGCCACACTCGTTGTTTTCAGCATCCTTTAAAGCAACAGTCCGAACACAACATTGACTTTTGTCGTCTGCGGCTTCATAAACAAAATGTTCTCACATGCCACTTTCTACTTTTCGACCACTACTTGGCTTTAACATTATTCTCGTAGTTGTGGATTGTTTTACGAATTTACGGTTTTACGAATTTACGGTTTAGCGCCAACGACAACATAACGAAAGGAAAAGCAACCGGAAGTGAAACGAATATAGAAAACTGAAAAGTAACCAGAAGTGACTAGCTTAGAAGACTGAAAAGGAACCAGAAGTGAAACTAGCATAGAAAACTGAAAAGAAACTAGAAGTGAAATGAGTATAGAAAGCTGACCGTAGACTAGAGTAGGATTACCATTCAAAAAGTAAGTAAGAAAAATACTCATGTTTTATTTTTCAGTTAACTTTTGTTATTTTTCAGTTATACAGTTTTCGTTTTTCAGTTACTATTACAGTTTCAGTTATTCAGTATTTTTCAGTTTCAGTTACCGTTACAGTTAACTGACCAACATTTTTCAGTTATTTTGCTATTTCAGTTACAGTTACAGTTAATAGAAATAACACTGCTGTTTAATCAGATGAGACATTAGACTGTTCTCAGATTAATATTTCTAATCATTGTCATACTATACAAAGCATTGAAATCGATGAAGTCGTCGTCCATTGGAGAAGCCAGGTCGAGATTTCATAAGACACAGAAACGAGAGTGAATGAGTCGGTGAGTCATTGAGTCAGAGAGAGTGTGAGTTAATAAGGAAGTATGTATGCATGTATGTATGTCTGTATGTATGCATGTACCATATACATCTCTACATTTATGACTGAACAACTTCTCTGGCTACCTCTCTGTGCGCATCCAATTTAAAGTTCTCATTCTCATGCTCAAATCTCAACTGAGTCTTGGTCTAAAATATCTTTGTCACCAAATTCTCCGAATGGATTGTCACGAATCTTCACTAACTGAAGTATTAGCTTCAGTGCTTTTTTTCTAGTAAAAAAGGTTCCGGAACTGAACAAATTCAGAGCAGTTATAGTGGCATATTTTATGGTAATATTTCTATTTCATATAATAAAAAAATCAATATCAATAAACACTGAAAGCACCATAGATTAAATAAAGATATCTATATAATTTACAAAAATTTTAATGAAAAATTTAAATTAGCTAAATTATTTTTTAATAGCTGAGAAAAGGTCCCGGAACGGCGTTCAGGACCGTTCCGGCTGAAAAAAGCACTGATTAGCTTAGATGAAAGTTAAATTCGCCGAACACAGTTCGAGAAGAATCAACGTAACGAAACGACAACAGCGACGCAGAAGAAGAGGAGCAAACCAAGATGGATGCCGACACAGTTCCACCGAAACTACAAGACAAGCCCACGTGCGCGTGAATATATAGTACTGTGTCCGGGAAAAAGGGACCCTTATGGTAATATCAAAATAGACTAGTAAATGGCGTCATTATGACGTAATTATTGGATGACAGGAACTTTTATATTTTAACCATGTTGGCTAATTATGTAAGGATTAAAATGGTGTTGGAATTTTAAAAATCGATGAATATTTACTTGTTTATTTTCATATTACCATAAGGGGTCCCTTTTTTCCCGGACACAGTGTAGTAAGGAGACTACATATCCTAGTCTGTCCGGGACAGTCCCGGAATTGATAGAAATGCCCCGCGTTCCTGACACCTCCTTTCCGATATGAAACCTCCGTGAATGAATTTTCTATAATTAAGCAGGTAGAATTTGCTATTTTCATTTTCCAATAATTAGAAAGGGTAAAAAAGAAATGACAACATCAGCAAATACGCAGCGCCGTACAAAATCTGCAATTCCACGGTACAGTGTACACTTAAGAGCATAGCTAACTGTGGGCCTGCATTCTACAATAGGCCTACAGTCTGTGCATATCATCGCCTGAAACATGACGTCGTTTCACCGTACTCTGCCATAATAGGCTCTACTTTTGAAAATCATTAAATTAAGTCATCATCTGACATGTTCCTTCTCGAAGCTAGAATTAGGCCTACTCGTGGTTCTTGCTGTTGCTTGTTTCTTTCTAAGTAAAACATTACGAATAAATTGCATAATTTTTGTCTAAACGTGGTCGTCCATTAATTATGTCAACACATTTCAGGCAGGTTTCGACACCTAACTCTTGTCAACAACAGACTGTCAAACAGTCAAAGATCCCCTACTAATATTATTTCACAAATAGCTGCCACTCCAGAAATTCTTTTACTCTAACTGAACTGCTAGATTATTTTGAAAGTGTCGAATAAATTTGGCATAATTAAAGGTAGGCCTATAATATTAAAACGACTAAATATTTCTATTCGTCAGTTTGTCTCGATGCTTTTTCTTTCCATGGAGAAGCCAAATGGTCCTTTGTTCTGATATTGGGCATAGCAACTGATTTGTCATTGGCATCATCTTGTGGAACTGTAATACAAAACAAGCCCACATCATTCTCGTTTAGCCATTCGACGCTTACAATTTTCATTTGTTTCAAACTTTGCCAAAGCCACCCCCTCACTATCTTTGGACATAATTAATGAACGATCCCAAATCTTAGAAATCATATTTCAGTTGAGGCATTGCGCATGTATAGCGATCTTCCCAATGAGCCAAGCGCCTAATTGAATTTGACCTACGCTGGAAGTACTAAGGTTTCCCGGAATGAGAGAAATGGAATATGGCCCACTATAATTATACAGACGTTAAATTTCAATGGGCTTTGTTGGGAGTTTAACTTAGATCTTTAATAAATTATAAAATATAATCATTAATGATTTTGGTTTTGGGTAAGGCAGCTAAGCTGTATTAACGAACCATTGATCTAATAGTAGCATGTTAATGTTTGACATGGAAATCTAATTGAACTCTGTAAACTTACATTGACTATAATCATGTTCAATATCAAAAGAACTGTGTTCATTGAACTCGTCTTAATTACTATGGACCACCTTCCTATACTTGCATTGCTAATCTCTACAATAGTTCATTATATAAGGCAACGAGAGTAAGATCCAACTCTTAAGTAACAGGGTATAGGCCCGAATGGCTTTCGGTTGAGTGGATAATAATAATTATTATAATCGAGGTTCAGCTTGTAACAGTTGTCTCGGCAGTCGACTGGCCCCAATAATCCACCAGATAGCCTATCTGTAACCACCCAGTCGATTCGACAAACACATGAAAATCTAATTGAACTCTTTAAACTTGCATTGACTATAATCATGTTCTATATCGAAAGAACTGTGTTCACTGAACTTGCCTTAATTACTATGGACCTACATGCATTGCTAACCTCTACATCAGTTGGCTAAATAGGGCAACGAGAGTAATATCCAACTCTTAGGTAACAAGGTATAGGTCCGGTTGGCTTTCGGTTGAGTGGATAATAATATTTTATAATCGAGGTTCATTTTGTTGTCTCGATAGTCGACTGAGCCCAGTAATCCACCAGATAGCCTATAATATTATGGGCTATCTGGTAGGCCAGCCGATTCGAAAAACACTGGCCTTTGGAGATCTAATAGCTACAGGCTGCATAAATCATGTTTCACCACTGAAATGTAACATCTATTTTAATCAAACAAATTTTAATAAACGATTATTGTTGTTGCAATGAGATCAGTCTGAGCTATGATCATCATTACAGTAGTACTATTTATGCATACACACATATATACAATAACATTACCTAGCCGAAAATGCTGGCTTAAAGTGGCTAGGGAGGATAGAGTGCTCGTCCTCATGCAATTGAACTATTCCTGGGAGTGCTGAAGTTAGCTCAGCACGATGGCTACACACTAACCCGTCTCTTCTTATTAAAGTGCATCCGAAGGAGACACGAGAGCAGTGAACACCAAACAGTTTAATGCATATCGGAAAAATAGACAGATTATAAAGAAATGACGGTTTGTAAAGTATTGCTTAAAGCAATTTTATAGATATTCCTAAACTTCATGTTCAACATACAACATAACATCACGCGTGCTGTAGCTGCACAAGTAGTAGTTTGTTTATAATAAATTCTTGTGCAAGAATTATCAACCCCAATTCCACAACATCTATGTCTATAAAATACTTAAAATATATATGTCTATAAAATAATTAAAATAGAAAAAGTTACATCAAATGTGCTCCACGAAATGACCTTTCAACGGCGTTGCATTTTGGCGAACCTCGCAGAAGTAGCAAATTCATTGATTGACTGGACAAAGAACTGGAAAAATTCGACAATAGTAAGTAATGTTCCTCCGAGAATCAGTCCCAAAGCACCGCCAATGTCGCAAACCAGTTTTAGGAAATTGTAGGCTGGTGTTGTTTGGATGTCGATGTAGCTGAGCTGAGAGTAGTAGATATCCAGGAAGACGAGTTCCTTGCTCAGTTTCGACATCGTCAGATTCCGTCCCTTGAACTGCAACCTTTGTGACATGTAATTGAGAAAGTGCTGTGACAGAGGACTTGTTGAGATTGAATATGGATATGTGGGTTGATAGCAATGAAGAGGACAGAGACACTTTTTGGTCTCGCGGGAAGAGACAAACAATTTCATGGCCTTTGACACGCAGTTATAGATCTTGTCAACAGTGCAAAACGTTCCTGTAACTAAAAACACAAGGTGACTATTCAGATTGACTTCCTTAGTAAACTGTAGATTATTAATGCTACTATTACAGCAGGTAAAAAATTCTGACAATTAAATTACGGCTGCTTATAAAAGTTATTATTGTGAGTTGTTTCATTTTGAATATCGTTTCAACGTCCAGAACTAAAGATTACTTGAGCTAATCTCAGAGATTGGCACAAAAGTATTTTGAAAATAGTTTTCTATCTTCAAAATAGAAAATACTATTTTATTTTGTATTTTCAAAATACTTTTGAAAAGTATTTTGTAAAAGTATTCTGAATATAGTTTTAAAAAGTAGGCCTATTTTGGAGAATTCAAAATACTTTTCCAAGATACTTTTCCAAAATACTTTTCTCAAGTACTTTTTAAAACTTTTTGCCAAAATGATCATTTTAATGTTACAAGGCTTGAGAACTTTGCTAAAACGTGACGTTTCGAAAATTAATACTCTTCTGGTCACATGTGAGTTCGTTGCATCAGCATTCTATGCTTGGTCCTCTTTTGTTTACATCATACCACACCTGGATAATTAATCATTCTCTGCAATCTCTGGGATACCATTTCTTTGCTGATCATACTCAAATCTACATCTCATTTGACAGTCTCATCTGACTCATCTGTGCAGCTGTTGTTTGCTGTTGGCTGCCATCTTTGATGAGGTACAGTCTTGGATGGCGGCCAATAAACTCTTCCATGTAACCCATCGAAGACTGAATTTCTAGTACTGGGTACTGCACAGCAACTTTAAAAAAATTGATCGACTTAACTCACTGAAACTTTGTGACTCAATTCTTGAACTGGCAGATGCTCATAACTTGTTTTGCGTTGTTTTCAATGTTACCATGTCTCTCATTGGCCATGTAAACAGTATTTGTAAGGCATCATAGACATCATGAGCCCATGTATGAGAGGATATCTCTGCCATATGCATTGGTTTCCATTCGCCTAGATTCCTGCAAATCGCTTCATGTTGGTATCAATAACATAAACATGCTGACGCTGCAGAGAGTTCAGAACTCATTGGCTAGAGCCATAACTAAACATCAAGTGTAATAACCTCTGTGCTTAAATATTTACATTGGCTTCCTGTTCAGCAAAGAATTAGTTTCAAATTGAGGCTCATAGTTTATACAAATGAAAACTGGCCAACCACAATACTAAAAATCTGTTCTTATTTCCTAGACTTATCATTATTCAACAAGGTCATCAGAATATCATTGTCTGGTCATACCTAAATCAAGAAATGTTCTTGGTGAACGAGTTGTTTCGGTTGCTGGACCTCTGTCTGTGCACTCTGCTCAGTCACTTGTTTCAAAAAAAAATTGTGAAACTTACCTCTATAAAATTGCTTGACTGATTTTCTGGATATTGACCTGACTGGTTTTGGTGTGCCATCGGATGATGCCTTGTGCATTAGACACCGGCGCAATAGAAGATACTAATTATATTTTTATCAATGCTTCAAGTCATAAGAAACTATTGATCGCTGTCAAGCACACTGATGCAATTTAAATGTACACAATAGCGTGCAGAGATAACAGTACAAAATGTTGATTTCTCAAATGTATTTTGAAAAACTATTTTCAAAAGTATTTTGAAAATACTATTTTTACTTTGTATTTTCAAAATACTTTTGAAAAGTATTTTGCCCATCACTGTCTCATCTAATCCAAAGACTTCTATGGCACCGTTGTGCAAGCAGAAAGACTACTTTATAACTACAGACAGCTTCATGGTCACAATGCGAGAAGACATACATACATACATACATACATACATACATACATACATACATACATACATATATATACACATATACATACATACATACATACATACATACAATCATACATACATACATACATACATGCATACATACATACATATATATACACATATACATACATACATACATACACACATGCATACATACATACATACATACATACATACATACATACATACATACATACATACATACATACATACATACATACAATCATACATACATACATACATACATACATACATACATACATACATACATACATACATACATATATACCTACATACATACATACATACATACATACATACATACATATACACATATACATACATACATACATACACACATGCATACATACATACATACATACATACATACATACATGCATACATTCATACAATCATACATACATACATACATACATACATACATACATACATACATACATACATACATACATACATACATACATACATACATACATACATACATACATACATACATACATACATACATACATACATACATACATACATACATACATACATACATACATACATACATACATACATACATACATATATACCTACATACATACAAATATAGATGTAGTCATGTATACATAATTTCTGTGTAACCGGTGGGCTGATTTTCTTTGCTACACTTAGAGGTGTTCGAACTCAATAAGACAATCGTTTTTCTAGAATGGAATGAACACACGGGCATAAAATGCGAATGCAGAAGAAATTGGAATGTGTTGAAGACTATGGAGTATGGATATGCATAGATATGTAGTGCAATTCAATAATCAATTGCTTTTAGTAAAGGATAGATAGATCTATGTGTAATTGTCTTTCGCATAACTTACGAAGCATGTCTTATTAGTAACAGTTTCTACATAACCACAGCAATTGACCTTGTATTATCCTTTACAGCAAACAAACACACTGTATGCATTAAATACATGCGAAGAAATATTCAGTCAGTTTGAACTAACAGATTATTTATACAGATTTGATACCTTCCGTCTTAATCATTCGACAGCCACAAATGGACTTGATATAATTCCCCAGACATTGCCCCATGCATCTCGTGTACGTGTAGTTTTCTGCCTGACGACAATCGCCATATGGCGAAGGCAACATAGACAGCTACAAATAATGGAACGAAATTTTAAACTAAAAATATAATAATAAGTTTGGTTGACGAGAGTTGTCAGGCGTCGGGAATCCGATGGGGTGGGCGAGGTATAAATAGGGTTCTTGGACTATTCATCAAAGTCCTTTTCATCAAGGGACAGTTCATCAAGAGAACATTTATCTCTTTAGCGTTCTTCATTATGGACGCATTATAACATAATTATCGCTTCACCGTTTCATATTATAAGATATTTTAATACTAATGTCTACCATAACAGTCTTCAATCCAGCTTCTATTTACTCAAGTATTATTTTCATCAAGGCAACTTCTAGTTTCATAAGAAACTATTTCCATCAATCCAACTTTTTTACTTTTATAAGAAATTATTTTCCTCATTCCAACTTCTATTTAAGCAATAATTATTTTCACCAATCCAGCTTCTATTTAAGCAAGAATTCTTTACATCAATCCAGCTTCTATTTAAGCAAGAATTCTTTACATTAATCCAGCTTCTATTTAAGCAAGAATTCTATTCATCGTTCCAACTCCAATTTAAACAATAATTCTTTTCATCAATCCAGTTTCGATTTAAGCAAAATTATTTTCATCACGGCAACTAAGCAATTAAGCAATAATTATTTTCACCAATCTGTTTAAGCAAGAATTCTTTTCATAAATCCAATAACCATTTTGATGAATAGTCCTTAGATGAAAAGACCGTTGAACAGTCCCTTGATGAATCGTCCGTGATGAACAGTCCGCATACCATAAACAGGACAGCCAGGCGTAGCAGCGACGGACTGGAATAGGTTCGTTGTTAGTTGCCAGTCTGGGTATCTTATCAGTTATTGTGGTGTCTCATTCGGGATGACAGTTGTGTTTTAATTTGCAGACGGCTCTGTTCGTTTTGGTCTCCAAAACACGATGGCACGACGATCAGAAGGAACGGGGTTCAATATCCGCTAGCCCTAAGGCTGACTCAGCCTTCCACTCCTTAGTGGGCAATGGTAAAATGAGCAGTAGGACAGATGGGCGCCTTAATTGCAGGCTGCCATACAGTTAAATTCGACACCTGTTAAAATCATCTGTTACTACTAGATCATGCAATCTTACTGCGTACTTATCAGTTTGAATAACTAAATTAATGCTGTTATTAGCGCTAATGATGTTTCTAGGACATGCTAGTTTTCATTTTACTCGGTTGATAACGCTGTTTCTGGTGATTCGCTGTTGAATGGTAAAACTTTCTTGTAAATAGCTTAATAAATAGTCTTTTATTTAAAACCCAGGATTTTCTGCTGTGTCTTTTGCGATTAGCGTGTGTAACAATACGTATGTATGAAATTGGTGTATGACGTGTAACTTACATTTCTAAGTGAAAATGAAACTGATGTTGAAATACCAGTTCCTATTCTGAATCCTATATCATGTACAACAGGAAGGTCCAGTGGGTCATGTAAAAAAACCTATAAAAGACAATCATGTGCTAAAATCCGATTTGAAAGAGACTCAGACACGGAAATTAGAAACATTATACATAGCGTCGCATGAGATGCATTCAAAGCCAGATTTAAGTGTCATTAAGAAGACAGCATTCATCAGTTAGCCTACATGTAGAACAGTAGCCTGTGGTGAGCGCTGGCACACCACCTGAGAGCATATCTAACAGATTCCTATCCACTGCAGTTCCTATCCTATGTTTAGAGTTTCCGACTGTGTTGCATTCAGGATGACGAGGAACACGAACAGGCGAAAAGCGATAGCTTTGTGGTCCATGAATGCCTCAGAGTAAGTAGTTGACGCAGGATCTAGATATCTATTTAATCGGTAGGTCTATGTAGGACTGACAATCGATTGGAGGCAGAACCACTTCATTTTTAAAAAAACTACGTCACTCCTCACACTGTCTTTGCTATTGCTCTAACGAATATACAAATATTCAGGATGCTGCTGTCAAGTAAGTCTATAATTAATGTCTGAGGTTTTGTTGTTTGGCTACCAAGTGGTGGGCTCTATCAATGATGAAATACTAAGAGCTTATATAATTAAGAGCTTATAAAATTAAGAAAAGGCCTGCCACGTTGGAAAACCCATTCTATGGTGCGGCAACATTCATCAGTTACAGAAATACTCGTATAAGAATAACAGTCGCTTCTGTGGAGCTCTCACACAAACTGCGAGCCTAACTAACAGATTTAACAGTTTGAAACCATGTTCAGAGCTTCCCACTGTGTTGCATTGAGGATGAGAAGCAAGCACAGGCGAAAAGCGATAAATTCGTGGTCTATGAATGCCTCAGAGTAAGTATTTGACGCAGGATCTAGATATCTATTTAGTCGTTAGGTCTGACATTCGATTGGTCGCAGAACCACCTCATGAAAAAACAACCTACGCTAATCCTCACACTGTCTTCGTCACTGCTCTAACGAATATACAAATATTCAGGATGCTGCTGTCAAGTAAGTCTATAATTAATGAATGAGGTTTTGTTGTTTGGCTACGAAGTGGTGGGCTCTATCAATAATGAAATACTAAGAGCTTATAATAATTAAGAAAAGCTCATATTGAGGAAAGGCTATCCACGTTGGAACCAAACTATTTATGGTGCGGCCGTGCTACTATCTCTGCCGCGCCATTTTAGAATTATATACTTTGGCTAAGTATAGCAAGGGATATGCAACCAGTGGCAAATTAATCTTGCAAAAATCATTCATTTGTGGAAGACATTTTACACATGAATGTCAGTTTTGGGAATGAGCCAAAGAATTAAGGCTTCAGCCGCTGAACAAAGCTGGAGTTCCAATGGGCTACTTCACAAAAGAACAATGAAAAGTTGCTGTGTTGAATTGCATTACACGGAAACAGTGAAGAGTGTATACCTTGTATCCAACACCTGGAGACATGATGATGGCAGAATCAGACTGATTGACCCACAGCACAAGACGAAGTCCATAACTGGCTCCAGGATTTGTCGTTACGTAATTCGTTTTAACTTAAATTCAAAAGAAACTTTGTTACCCTTTGCGAATGTCTTAGATATTTTAAAACATTAAGTTCTTTAACAACTACGGAATGACTATCGTGAAACACACGCAGCATAAGAACGAGTTTTTTAGACAACGCGATCCAAACCAAAGATGTAAGATATTTTTATGCTCTTAATCATCTCCCAAGCACTTAGGTTCGAAAGTAAGCCTTAATAAAAACCTGCTGCCTTTGAGAAAACATTATATTTACCATAGGGCGCCATTGATAGATTAGCTTCAGGAAGCGTTACACAACTTTGTGATTAAGATAAAAATGGTCAGATTGCAAGAAACATTGTGAAATACTTAATATTGTCAAATGTAAACCGACAGCATTAGACAAAGTCATTTTAATGCTAATGGTCATACGTTATTAGACAAATGCGAATCGTCTTTGAGAGAGTTTATTTATTAGTATTGGATTTTGATGACTTCGCGTATTAATCAAAATAGACTATCGATATTTTCTTTTCAGTCTTAACAATTTATATAGAGGACACATAATAATAAAAATTATGTTTGTTAAAATTCTGATAAATTTTACGATCTCAGACTTACGGGACACTGTCTCATGCTTACCTGGGTTGAATGATAAACAATATCCTGCATCAGTCGCCATCAATTTAATGGCTTCATTTAAATTGCAAGGCAGATTCCCGAACGAACACTGAAATAAAATTCTCTTCATGAAATTAATTTAAATTACTAGGATGAAATCTAAAATTAACGTAGGCCTACTTCTTTCACCTGCGTTCGATTTAGTGTGTAGCGTCTCAATGACATGGAAAAGTGACGGGAAGTGAAGTGATGAAACGTGAATCGTAATCTCCAAATTTCTATAAGCCCTATTGAGAGGGTAAGAGCATGTCATCCAGGTGATTCACGTTAGAGCGGTGGTCTATAGAGATACCACCTGGTGGTCAAAGTTCGTTTGCCAGGAGAGCAGTGAGAGAAGGGAGAGGAACTGTTTAGACGAATTCCGTCTAAGATGAAAAGACGGAGGACAGTATGGCACGTGACACAATGCGATTTTGTATTATGTAAGATGTTTTCTAAGTTTTGTTGTTGTTAAACTTTAAAATACCCCTTGAACAGTTAAAGAGTTCATCCGTTGCCATAGCAACGAATTTATGACAGGCGATTATGTAATCGAGTTCGATGCAGAAAGGCATTAAGTCACAAATAACCCCATTAACCCTCATCCACACTTCTGGGGTCCAGGCGGACCCAGCCGTACTGGCATAGGTGTAACTTTTGATGTCATAACCATATGATTTCATGTAATTGTCGGTCCTTCACCGACCAATAACTGCATCCATTTATAGGTCGGCATATGATGTCAGACATATAAACATTTAAAAATTTAAAATGGGGTCCGGAAAGACCCCTGGGGTCCACCTAGACCCCACCCCTATAAATCTATTAAAATTAACCTAAGCAAAATTATGTAGACACAATTTTCTAGTAAAGTTGACGCACTTAAATAGAGCAACTGTCATAATAGACACTTTCCTAAAAAAATGGCTCGGAGTTGTGCGAGATATAATTGCACGTTGGTAGGCCCAGTTCTCCAGATTTACCAGCTGCAAGACATTGCAAATGACCTGACATCACGCAGTGGCTCTATGTGCACAGACTTGGCCCACAAGATATTATCCTTCTTTCTCGTGGAATTATTAGAGATGAGAAAGGAACAGCAAAAATGGAACCACCTCACCTGTTTAATTAAACCTGTCATGATGGATATTATGGCCAATGAAAGACAGTTTGAACATTTATTTAGAGAGTCGTCTCCATATGAAATTTTACTCATGCAGATAATGCTAAGAAGTTGGAATCCGATTACGACAGCCGAGATAAATACATTCCTAGTTCTCTTTTCTGTTGTCTGTAACATAAAGAGCCAAATTGTAGCCTTTGCGTGACAAGTGGTGAAGTGAATATCGAACATGGACAGTCAGTCCTTTCTGCAACACTGTCCGTAATTCGTGTCAAGAGTAGGCCTATATTCCATTTTCTTCTCAAATCTCCTTTAAAATTCGTTTGAAAGACAATTAACCTAATGGAAAATTTGTGTAGGCTAATCATGTTTAAAGAAAAACGTATGCAATATTTTGTTGTTGGAAGGTAGTAATCACTTGAAATACGCAATCCAGATGTTGGGGTCCAAACGGACTCCAGGTATGCAATAACGTAACTTTCATGACTAGTGTGGATGAGGGTTAACAGATTCTGGTCTCTGCTATTATCAGTTCGACCTTGAGCGATATTGGTGAGTCGTAGTTGGTGTTTACTTTCATGCGTCCTCGGATAACAAATTCTGCGCTTTCGTGACTGATAGCAGTGTGCACAAGCAACTTACATATGATCGTGTCAGATAAAATTAGACTTAATTGAAGTCAGACTAAGTGTTAAATGATCCCATAGTATTACGCCTTCATTTGCGTTATACGATGTTTATAATAATTATAATTATGCAGTGGTTCATCACTTTAACTCATCCTAACACAAAGTGTTAGGATGATTCTGTTCTATGAGGTTTCAGTTAGTAATGTGCTCTATGGTCTTACCTCGAGAATCATGTCCTTCATTTTGACAGAGACATAGTCGTAAAAGAACTCCCAGTCGAAATCTAACTGTGAGAAGTTTAAAGATTTGTAGCTGTTACCGAATTCCAAATCCGAAAAAGGCGGAAAACGGATCGAAGCGACGTTTTGAAATTGCGGACCTGAAATATTTGTACCGAACTTCAAACTCATCAAACATTTTAAGAGCATCCTACCACAGTTTCAAAACTTATCTCATTACGTATACGTGACATAAATTAAATGTTATGCTGAATGCTACGTAAAAAGAAATAGATAATTAAAGGTGGATTACTGTCACTTCTGTTTTCTTGCTTTCTTTCCCTCTTTCTTCTTGTTCTAATTATTTTTATTATAATTATAAATATAATTATTATTATTATTATTATTATTATTATTATTATTATTATTATTATTATTATTATTATTATTATTATTATTATTATTATTATTATTGTTATTACACAGGTCAACAACATTGGTCGAGGGGCTGCTTTTAAAGTAATTTTGAGGTGCTGAATCCAAATATGGCCATTAAAATCCTGCAGCACGTACTGTTGTTTTGCTATAGGCCTTATGGTATTGTTTTTTTTAAATAAAAACACGGGTAGCCAAAGAGTTACAATGATTATGATTTTTATCATAAAATTGCATTTTTTATTATTTCTCTTCCAAATGTCATGTTAACAGACTATTTTAAAGTTGACGCATATGCAGTTTGAATAACAATAATCAAAAAACATGGAAAAGGAATAGTACTCTTTTACATCTGCCAGCTGTTCATTTCTTCCTTTAATGTGTTGCGGTGTCTTCCCTCTGCAAAAATCCAGCAGCAGTCGCCTATCATGGCAGGATCCGATCTGCCTTGGTACCTCTCCTCCATGGTTCGATATCCTGGTGAAATCTTTCACCCCGCTCATCACCAATTGCTTCAAAGTTCTTGGGGAATAAGGCAAAATGCAAATGCAAGAAGTGAATCTCTAAAGACATCCTGCAGGTTGCAGCCAAGCTTTTCATAGTTCTCGAGAAAATCTGAAATGATCTGACGATTGTGCTTCCTCTTTATGGTTACCCAGAAAACTCTTGACCGCATGTGTAAATGATTTCCATGCAGCGTGCACCTTCCAATTCAATTTTTCTTCAAAGTCAGTATAATTCAGTTTCTTCCTAGTCTTCGGAGAAATGAAGATACCTTCTCCTTCTTTGAATTTTTCAGGAATTAAGTTAACTCTCTTGCTCCAGTCCTTTGTTTTGTATACCCTAGTGCATCTCCGTAACCCTACTATCCCACACGCACAGAAACCCGTAACATTAAGTTCGTTTTGCTGTAACAGATGAGGTCCACTTACATTTTCAGGACTGTATGTAGCGTCTGAAACAATTTCCAGTCGCTCACCAATTTCATCTGATGCAGATGAATCTCCCCCCCCCCCAGTTTTCTGGAAGCTTAGAAAACCTTGGTGCATTGGGGTACTTAATAGTACACTTCTTTTTTTAAAGCATTCGGTTTTTGTCACTAAAAGTATTAATCATTTAAGTGACTGGTTGGTTCACGCCAAACCATGGGATGTGCAAAGGGTATGAATTTGTTCTTACCTTTCACCTATTCAGTAAGACTAACATTGCATGCAATGCCATGGGCGTAGGGGAAATTTCTGTGGTGGGGCAAGATATTACTTGTGACCGATATAAAAATAAATCCTGAATAATTGGCGTTTGATCAGCATTTGTCCCGGCGCCTACTTGCCCCCAAAAAACACAAGGGTCCGAAATTGGAATGGGGTGGGGAGGGGCACTTGCCCCTCTAACTCCCGTCTTCTACGCCGATGTGCAATGCAGCACACATGACTTACAGTCAAAATAGAAGTAGTAGACTCTAGAGGTCTGCGGGTAGAGCATTTTTGCTACCCGACCCGTACCCGTAACACAGGACCGATACCCGTACCCGACCCGTACTCAAAATTACTACCCGACCCTACCCGTACCCGCGGGTATACCCGTACCCGTACTGCACCCCAAGTCATTAGCACGCCTTCCCACAGTCCCAGTCCCTACCAGGGTAATTTCATCTACTAGGCTTACAACTCAGCTTAGCATGTAGTGATGATAATAATAAATAGTCTGATGATAATGCTAGTAGTAGTAGTAGTAGTAGTAGTAGTAGTAGTAGTAGTAGTAGTAGTAGTAGTAGTAGTAGTAGTAGTAGTAGTAACAGTAGTAACAATAGTAGTAATAGTAGTAGTAGTAGTAGTAGTAGTAGTAGTAGTAGTAGTAGTAGTAGTAGTAGTAGTAGTAGTAGTAGTAGTAGTAGTAGTAGTAGTAGTAGTAGTAGTAGTAGTAGTAGTAGTAGTAGTAGTAGTAGTAGTAGTAGTAGTAGTAGTAATAGTAGTAGAATTAGTAGTAGTAGTAGTAGTAGTAGTAGTAGTAGTAGTAGTAGTAGTAGTAGTAGTAGTAGTAGTAGTAACAGCAGCAGCAGGACAATGGAGAACACTAATTTATACCCATCATCACAATTATCATCATCCTCAACCACTTCGTCATCATCACCATCAATTCCTGATGCCAGTCATTTGTCGGCGATGGGCACAATTAATGTTCTCCATTGTCCTGCTTCGAGTACGGGCAGGGTCGGGTAGTAATTTTTAGTACGGGTCTGGTACGGATAACGTTCCTGGTAGCAAAAGTGCTCTACCCGCATACCTCAAGTGTGCAGACATATGGTACTTAGATTTTGAACATGCCAGTTAGCCCTATAATAGTAAGCAAGTCTTTGACGGTGCAAGATTCACTATTGTATGTACATTGTAATCCCAAAACTTCAAGTCGGCACGGGTAAAACCGGGTATACCCGTACCCGACCCGACCCATAAAATGCGTACCCGACCCGTACCCGACCCGCGGGTACGGGTCGGGTACGGGTAAACCCGCGGGTACGGGTATACCCGCAGACCCCTAGTAGACTCACTTCGTAGTCTCTGTTAAAGTACGAATGTCAGATTTTATAATAATGTCAACACATACACAGCAAAATTTGTCTTTTAAATTAGTACACCCGCATCGCTGTCCTTTTTGCATTATAGCATTGAAATTTGCTGCGAAACAAATAGCACACGTTTTCACAATAGTACAATTAAAAAATTAGGATAACATAACATAGCATAACAAGGGTTTTAAGTGGTTCAGAAGACGTTTAATCTGTGTTAGAACCACTGCAATTAACCTGGAAAATGATTAATAGCCCAATTTTCCTAGCTTCTTCTGAAAAGCTGTGATAGTGTCCACTGAGACAGTACTATTATCCAAACTATTCCACAAATCTACAACTCTTGCACTGAAGAATTTCTGCCTTAAAGTCTTTTTCGGTTTCTTAAATAATTTATACCTATGTTCCCGAGTTGCATTATTTGGAGGTAATTAAAAAAACTTCTCCTCCTGCACTGCCTCCTTTCCAGTAATAATCATGTAGGCTTCAATTAGGTCTCCTCTGCTCCTCCTTCTCTCCAGTTTTGTTAGTCCACACCTTTTCAACCTTTCTTCATAGCTCAAATCCCCAAATCGTTTTTTAGCTCTTCTTTGCACCTTACCCAGCTTTTCCATGTTCGTTTCAGGTATGGACTCCATACCTGGATGCAGTATTCTAACTGTGGCCTAACCAATGATTTGCATAACCTCAATATTGTATCCTTGTCTCGGGTGACTATTGTCCTTCTTATCATGCCTAAAGTCGAGCTAGCCTTTTTAGATGCCTCATCACATTGCCATGAGGGTTTTGCATTCTTGTGCATTATCACTCCCAAGTCCCTTTCTTCCTCAGTCACTTTCAACACCATACCCCCATTTCATATGAAAACTCGCTGTTTCTATTCCCCATAATCATTACTGAGCACTTTTCCAAATTGAAGAGCATCTGCCAGTCCTGTGACCATTCTTAGATCTTCCGTAGTATCTCCGCTTCTTTTTAATTTCCCACTGCAGTATTCTAACTGTGGCCTAACCAATGATTTGCATAACCTCAATATTGTATCCTTGTCTCGGGTGACTATTGTCCTTCTTATCATGCCTAAAGTCGAGCTAGTCTACATAGTTTTGTATCATCTGCAAACTTAGAAATTTTCGATAAAATCCCATCATCTATGTCATTAATAAAAAGTACGAACAGCAATGGCCCAAGCACTGATCCTTGTGGCACTCCACTTAGCACTGTCGTCCAGCTAGAATGTTTGTCAACTATGTCTTCTTCCTGATAGCCGGCTTTGAATCCATGCTAGTACCTGCCCTCTAATCCCGCATGCTTGCAACTTATTGGCCAGTCTTTTATGGGCCAGTCTTTTATGAGGTACTTTGTCAAATGCCTTGGCAAAATCTAAGTAAATTACATCTACAGGCTTTCCCTCATCTATCCTCTCATAGACTTCCTCAAAGAATTACAAAAGACTTGTCAAAAACGAGCGACCTCGAGTAAATCCGTGTTGACTGCCCTTAATAATAATAATAATAATAATAATATAATATTTATTTATAATATAATTATTATTATTATTATGAGACAAATTTATTTCTTCATAAAACCAAAAACTTATTACAGACTGATTAAAAATGGCTGTTTCAATAATTTTATACGCCGTCATTCATTCTTGGGCTACTGTTGTTGCAGTCAGAGGTGGCTAAAATAGACAGTTTCCAATTTTTCGACCGATAGGCGTTGCAGCAGATGACTGGTCTAACGCTGGTCGCCGGGCGCTGCAAATATCCTGCCTCCTAGTTCTTGAACAAACGTCAGTGAATCTGTATACCAACTTCCTGAAGTTTCGACTGCGACAGGGACGTAATGATGGGACTGTGAGATAGCAGCATATTTGGATTCCTTATTGCGAGCTGCTTTTTCCGCTGCTGCACCTGCGTTTAGCCATGTTAAATGCTCGTAAGATGCAGCGAAAGTGTCTGGCACCGTAACATCCCACGCCAAGCAACGACCTATGTGCCAAGGTATGATGGTGACTCCGTCAGGCCTTTTGCCGTCTGATCTGGAGAGGCCATTTGGGCTCTTTGATGGCCGGTATTTTGGCTCTGGTGAAGGCCCACCAAATCACGTCGTTGATCATTCCATGCCGTTGTTGTCTTCCCGCTCCTTTGATGCAAGAGAATCCATGACGACCGTTGGATTCTACTATGGCACCACATTTGCAAGTGTGTTTTTCACACAATGCAGTGCCCAGCCGGATACCGGATGCGATTCTTAGCACCTCTCCTGACATCCGCAATCCTGCTGTTGTTATGGGAAGTGCATGAAGCCAGTCTCCAGAGTGTGGCGATTGCACGGCTAACAACCTGGCTTTAACGGCAGAATCACTAGCTCTTTCTGATAGGCCTTGAAGTGCATGTGAGATCAGTTTGCTGCCCCATTCTCTTTGTATATGAGCCTTCTGCTCGACGGGAGGAGGTGCGTTCGATCTCGATGACCACGAACCAGAAGCCTCCTCTACCAATGGATCTGTGAGCATTACAGCGACTTCTTGTAGGGGAGACCGGGGCATAATGGGATACTTAAGGCATTTTGAAATGTACCCCATATAGTTAATACAAATTCAGGGTTTTTTTGCACTCAGGCTATACCAGCACACCTAATGTACAGCATAGATTAGATTAGTCCACTTAAGCATCACCCAGACTGAAGATAATGCTATCCTACTAGTGTGTCCAAAAATCCCATTATGCCCCACCCCACGGGGTAAAATGGGACATACTTTTCCATTATTCTCTTTGATAAGTATCATCTAAAAAAGGGAATATAGGCCAGAATAAAAAACGGTAAAGCTTGACAAACTGTAACTTTGAACTTATTGCAACTAACTGTTTAACATGAACCATGAACAGCAGTTTAATTGCAGCATCATAACAGTAAACATTAAACTAAAAAATCATTACAATTATTCCGTTATGAGGTCAGACTTCCCTCATTTGATAAAACGTGCTCCAAGCTGTTACTTGCAGAGTCCACACACATATTTCATAACATATTAGTTTACACCAGCACAATTGTTGTGTGTCCACTTCAAGCACATCTGACATCTGATCCCGCCTTCATCAGTGAACTCCTCACAACAGTAGAGACACTCATTTGTATCATCGTCATCTAAAAGATTGGTGCAGTTCCATATCTTTTGCCTTTCTTGGGGCACTGCTGTTTGATATATGATATATTTACTTTGTAATGTAATCGAATACATCAGACATTTTAGCTGTCAATCAGTTGTTAAAAAGGGATTGACAAGTTTCTTTATAGCTTCTTTGTCCAGTTTAGGTATTGTGACCAAACTCTCCAGTTAGCTTTTCTTATACAGAGTTGTCATGACCAACTTTTCTTCCAATTTTGTTTGATGGCTTTATTTCTGGATTCATACGGTGTCTTGAGTGTTTTGATATTGGTGGCAGCGACTTCATTGGCCACTGGCTCAGTTGAAGTTGAACCAGGAGGGTGATTCTCTACTTGCTGAAAGCTACCCGAATCTTCCACTTTGTTCATCATTGGCGCCTGCCATAGCTGAGCACTTCATATCGATTTTTGCCTGAACGAAGCAGCTGTCTTTCTTTCGTTTCCATATCCAAATCATCTTGGAAAACTATCACTTGGCCTATATGGTATATTAGTCACTCTTCTACGCATTAATAGTGAACACATTTTTATAACGAAATAGGCCTCACAAAAATAAGCAGCTGTCGAATCATAACATGGGGCAAAATGGGATATCTGTATCCCATTATGCCCCAAATGGCCAATATAGTAAGCCCGCCATTTTGAACAAAATATACTGAACTTGTACAAAATTTCTTACGACATATGTGACTTTATATATTACCCTAAATATTTATCGTATAAGCCAAATTTTATATAGCTCCACTATTTCTAGAAAAGCTTTGAATTATCAACGTACCTTACTTCGGACACCCTGAAAATCTTGTTTTGGTCATAAAATTAGCAAAACTTGTCGATATCGCAATTGCCTTTGTCCTTCACCTTCAATTATGTTTTACTTCCGATTGATAACGTCTTCGGCAATTAAAAGTGAGTAAGACGGATAATATTCAAGTTTCCCGTTATACCCCGGTATCCCATTATGCCCCGGTCTCCCCTAGCAGTCGGTCTTGAAGGCTTCGCGTGCCAGCGGCTGATGCCAAACAGGCGGAAGTTGCCAGCATAACGGCACTACGAATGCCCAGAACACCGTTTCTCACAGGTAAAGATGCCTGGATACATTGATCGTCGCTCGTGTGGATATTGAGCAGGCCACACAAACCAGTTCTTAAGACTTCGTGGAAATCGTGTAGAAGTCCAAGCCACAATAATAATAATAATAATAATAATAATAATAATAATAATAATAATAATAATAATAATAATAATAATAATAATAATAATAATAATAATAATAATAATAATAATAATAATAATAATAATAATGGTCGTAGGTCGTAGTCTGACGCTGTCCACAGGAGACACCAGAGAGTCCTGCTTCTTGCTGCAGCGTCTCTCTATAACTGTCCAGCGGTTCAACTCGGTGGCTTTCCGCGGCACTTTAGCGGAGCCAGACCTTAGGGAGATGTGACACTAACGGCACTTATGACGTTCATTTTAGACAGCTACTGCATCCTTGTCTATTGTAGCTTTCAGTATTGATGTTGATTGATGGAGAGAATAAATATTGTTAAAAAATAATAATAATAATAATAATAATAATAATAATAATAATAATAATAATAATAATAATAATAATAATAATAATAATAATAATAATAATAATAATAATGATGACGTCATGAGTGGTCCCTGCGGGCGGAGAATTTTAACTTATGCTATTTTAACGAAAATTCTATGTATCGCGTATTCGTTAGAATTGGAATTTAACACCTTCTTATCGAACAACGACTCGTGACTTGGAGACACTTCTTAGTTGAAACAGATCCGCTCAGAATTATTCGTTTGGTTTGGTTTGTTAAACTCCTCGTCCAGCATCGCGTCTTTTCAAATATTCATCGTTGGCCATCTGCCTTGCTTAAAGGCCTACGACGTCATAATTGTCAATGGCAACGTAATGTCCATTTAAATGGCGACGTAACTGATTAACTCGACAAATAATAATAACAACATTTTCAAACATAACATGAACGGGAAAAGCTCTAAAGGAAAGGGGACTTGCCGTACATGCTATGCATCATTTAAAACGCATTCATCAGATGGCACCATTCACCGCCATGGGCCTAGACCTTCTCCCTGCCCCGGATCTAGTCAACCTCCGGCTGAAATACTAACCCCCAGCGCGATTTTGCCTGGGGTCCAAGCAGGAACGGGTGTTGTCAGCCTCGTTAACCGATCTCCTCACGCCCTCTCAAACCCTCTGCTACTGGGGATAGTAGAAGACACGGGAGAGAATGACATCGCAGGTTGCCAGCAAACGCCTGGAACGGGAGAAGCCAAGGCACAACACCCGAATATCACTACGAGGCTGCTCAGACACATCCCGAAAGGGGCAAGATCAGAATCAGGACGGCTTCTGACAAAAATCATTAATAACATCCTTTCGGACACTGAGAAAATGGAAAACTGGCAAAATCTCTTGGTCTTTACAGCCATGGTTTTAGAACAGCCCAATCGAGGTGGCAAAAGACACAATCTGACGTCCAGCATCAGAACACGGATAACGGAGTTTCACCACTCACTGACCGCTAAACTGCCGGATCTTTTCGATCAAAATAAATCAGACATCCATCATACAAGAAGGAGTCCGACCAGCATCGAACACACAATAGCAACGGCGTTGGCGGCAAAGATCGAAGAGGGCAACATCAGGGCAGCGACACGCATTCTGTGCTCGGGAGATGCTCCAGCCCCGATAAACAAAGTTACGCTTGAGGAGCTACGTTCTAAACACCCGTCACCTCCCTCTGATCGACCCCCGATGCCTGCTCCTCCTTCTTCGACCGAGGCCTATCAGGCAACCGAAGCGATGGTCCGTGACCAAATACGTCACTTCCCTCCGGGCTCGTCAGGCGGTCCCGACGGCTTAAAACCTCAACATGTTCTTGAGATGATCAACACAAAGGACACTGGACCGGAGCTTGTCTCGGCCATCACGGGCCTCGTGAACATCCTTTTAGCAGGAAAGTGTCCGACAGAAATTCGTCCAGTCTTGTTTGGTGGCACCCTCTTTGCCCTTCGAAAGAAAACGGGAGGTCTACGTCCAATAGCCATAGGTTACTACTGGCGTAGACTGACATCTAAATGCGCCAACAAATATGCGAGCGACCAAGCAGCAGCCTACCTATCGCCAAAACAACTGGGCGTAGGAGTGCCAGGCGGATGCGAGGCAGCAGTACATGCAACCCGGAGATTTCTATCAAACATGGACGACGACCACATTGTGGTTAAACTCGATCTCTCCAACGCCTTCAACAGCCTCTACCGAGATTGTATGCTAGCATCTGTTATCGAGATTCTTCCCGACCTAGCTCCGTACTGCTTCCAGGCGTACGCCGAAGAATCAACACTCAAATTCGGTGGCTACACGGTTCAGTCTCGGGTTGGTCCTCAGCAAGGAGATCCGCTGGGACCTTTGTTGTTTTGCCGGCCGCTACAGCCAATCCTACTTCAGATGGGCTCACCATTATCATTCGGTTACCTTGATGATCTCACCATCGGCGGAAAGGCGGAGACGGTGGCAGCCGATGTCGAGTTCATCGAGAGAGCATGCTCTACTATGGGCCTGGCGCTAAATCGCTCTAAATGTGAGGTGATTACCCTCGACAATAAAAACATTGGCTATGACTCTTTAAGAGAGTTCAGACCAATCGATGTGGAAGAAGCCCAGCTGCTCGGCGCCCCACTTTCATCGGAAAAAGCGCTGCAACAATGTCTGAAAGCCCGAACCAGAGAACTAGAGGAGAGCCTGAGCAAATTAACTCTCATAGCCAGGCAGGACGCCCTTTTAATTCTAAGGAGTTCACTGGGTGCGCCAAAAATGATTCACATCCTCCGATGCCATCCCTGTGACAAACATCCTGAGTTGGAAACCTACGACGTGACACTACGCCACGGATTGGAAAAGATTCTGAACGTTTCTTTCAACGATCTCCAATGGACACAGGCGTCACTACCCATCAAAATGGGTGGTCTGGGCATACGGAGAGCGACTTCGCTGGCACTTCCGGCCTTTTTGGCTTCAGCTGCGAGCACTCTCCCTCTCCAGACCCTCATTCTAAACTCTCTCAATCTCACACCGGACACACACTTTGAGGCCATGACGTCCGAGTGGCGATCCAAGACGGATTTCAGCGATTCAGAAATCATGCCAACAAACAAGCAGGCTCTATGGGACAAACCACTTTTGGAACAGACACTCAAGACACTGTTTCATGAGACAATAGACCCATACAACACCGCGCGATTGAAAGCTGTCTCGTCACCACACGCCAGCGACTGGCTACATGCCTTACCAATAACAGCATGTGGGTTGAGACTGGACAACGAGGACGTTCGGGTGGCGGTCGGCTTGCGCCTTGGGGCCACAATATGTGAACCACACATATGCGCTTGTGGAGCCCGAATCGACGCCAGAGGCAGCCATGGCCTGTCCTGTTCTCTAGGCTTCGGTCGAATTGCCAGACATAACACAATCAATGACATTATACACCGCTCCCTTTCGAAGGCCGGTATTCCATCAATAAAGGAACCACCAGGTCTACTACGCACGGACGGCAGAAGACCAGACGGCCTGACAATGATCCCATGGCGCGCGGGTCGCCATCTGGTGTGGGACGCGACGGTGGTAGATACCCTCGCACCATCATACATCCAGGCCACGGCAGCGACGGCGGGCGCGGCAGCCGAGATTGCCACGGACAGGAAAATGACCAAGTACAATGCACTATTAAACACACACTTTTTCGTGCCTCTAGCTCTCGAGACCTTAGGTCCAATTAACACCACTGGCCAAAACTTCATATCAGATCTAGGTCGTAGTCTGACGCTGTCCACAGGAGACAACAGAGAGACCTGCTTCTTGCTGCAGCGGCTCTCTATTACTGTCCAGCGGTACAACTCGGTGGCTTTCCGCGGCACTTTAGCGGAGCCAGACCTTAGGGGGATGTGACGCTAACGGCATTTATGACGTTAATTTTAGACGACAGCTACTGCATATTTGTCTATTGATGTATTGATGTTGATTGATGGAGAGAATAATAATAATAATAATAATAATAATAATAATAATAATAATAATAATAATAATAATAAAAATAATAAAAAAATAAAAATATTAATAATAATAATAATAATAATAATAATAATAATAATAATAATAATAATAATAATAATAATAATAATAATAATAATAATAATAATAATACTACTACTACTACTAATAATAATAATAATAATAATAATAATAATAATAATAATAATAATTTATTAAGGACCTGGGTAAACGTTTAACACTAACTTCTGGAGATATTAGAGAAAACGTTTGTTCAATAAACGAAAATATGTATAACATCTTATTTTTTCCAACGCATGTCTACCACCATCCAACGCTTTAATGCTGTTGCCTTCCGATGTACCTTTGCCCAACCAGACACTGCCGAGTGAGTTAACGTTCCAGACCACCATCAGTAACATCTCCGGATATTGTTTGGATCGCCTGAGGGATCATTGATACCTCGGGCAAAATAATAATAATAATAATAATAATAATAATAATAATAATAATAATAATAATAATAATAATAATAATAATAATAATAATAATAATAATAATAATAATAATAATAATAATAATAATAATAATAATAATAAGTAGGGTCATCTCCAGACAAATTAGATTGAAAACTAGTAACCTCTAAGACCCTGAGGGATCCTGTATACCTCGGGGCAAGAAATATAATAATATTGACCTAAAGGGCTCTATGGGTGAAGTATGGGATCTAAAAAAAGCGAGCAGCGAGATGCAGGTAATTTTCATCTCAGCCGGTCATCGTCATTCCACACAAGAGACGCAGCTTCGTCCAAATACAATTTGAACACCATGCCATCTGTCAACTATGGACGGATTCCTTTGGTTTAGCTTCTCAATGTGTTAGTGGGTCATTGGGGACTCTTCCACTTCTATGTGCACTGTTCTGCTTATGGACAAAAAAAGCTATTCTTATTGACATTAAACATCAAATCGAAGTATTCAAAATGTGAAAAATACTAAGCAGAATAGAAGAATTAGATAAGCTAAAAATAGTATTAGTAGTCGAACTAATAATTATTACCACTGCTACTACTATTTCTACTAATAATAGCAGAAGTAGTGGTTAAAGTAGTAGTTTTAACAGTTACTGCAGTACTAAGCACGCGCAAAAGATCACGAGTAATGGAAATGAGTTAAAAATATTTTAACAACTCTACATTAAAATTATTGACTTTGTTATGGGGCTTACCAACAGAAAGCACAGCTTTCTTGCTCCAGAGTGCTACGGAGCAGATGGAGACCGTTGGAAAGCGCAGAGATCGGTTGTAAGCCACCTGATAGTTGACGATGGTTGGATACGCCAGATAATACGATATGCGATCGTAAATCTGGAAAATCATGAAACCTACTCCGAACAGGAGAAGGACTGTCCATACAACCTTACGGATGATGGAGCCAATTTTATGATTTGCCGGTTTAAACAAGTAAGTCAGACCCACAATGGATACTTCTTCTGCAAAGATTTCCATCCGACGTCTCATGGCCATTCTCAGGATCTTGAAGAAACTCACTCTTTCCTTGTCCGTGATGGTTATATTCATCTCCTCCCTTATTATGTCCATGTCTCCATCTGGATGTTCTTCTACTTGATTGATCTGGCATCCCTCAGTGACCGACTCACTTTCGCAATTTCTTGTGCTTTGTCTAGAGCTTGCCTGGCTGTTATGCGCCTCTGATCCTTCTTCATTTCCTTCATCTCCGCCGATCTCATTTGACGACATTTCGCCTTCCATCATGTACTCGAGAGTGAATGGATGGCTCATCTTTAGAGGTTTCTACAGATTCAACAACAACGAATCAGAAGTCAAATACATTTGGATTGGCAATTGCAAGTTACATTTTCAATATTCACAACAGTACTTCCTTTTATTTCTTCCTTCACTCGAGCGATTGCTCAGTATCCAGGGTTATCCCAAAAGGAACAACTTCTTCCGCTACCAGGTACCCAATTTTCAGAAAAGTAATAAATTAGTAATAATTACACTTTATATAAGTGCTCATTTTATACAAGAACAGTTTTAGGTGCATTCCAGTTCAAAAAGATCATCATTTCTTAAGATTCTTTAAATCACATTTAAAGTACAGTATATGCATTGGTCAGTTGAGTCAGCAGCGAATTAGAATAATTGGCTGAAAACTGCCAAATTTTAGTCCCTTTGTAATCTATTACTAGATCTAGTGATACAATGATACACCTCTATGCATATTCCATTCGAAGTAACCTGCAAACGTTTCCAGTAACATCCTGTGTTTAAATCTATGCATGAATAGACAAATTTGCATCCTGTTTATATTTATGTTCAACAAAGACGTTATTCCTAGATTTTCAAAATATACACAATTAGCCCACTTTCTTTAAAAGACATTCCACAGATTATACGAACATTACGCTTCTGTAACGTCATGAGTTTAGTCAAATGGGAATGTCAGTTCAAAGCTAAAGTAAACACTTGCCTGTTCACCTGGACTTACTCCTGGGGCGCGGTGGTTTAGGGGTATGTTCGGTGCCTTGCAGCTGGATGGTTGCGGGTTCGAATCCACCTCAAAGCCGCCGCGTAGGGACCCTGGACAAGTCCTTCACTCGCAATTGCTCATGCGCTTCGGCGTGAAACTGTGATTCAGCGTCCGCGCAGTAGTCGGGAGCGCCTCTGAATGGGAATCTGGTAGGGGCGCTATAACAAGTGTTCAAATACAATACAATACAATACAATACAATACAATACTCTGCTCGATGTGCTGATTCGGTTGAGTCGTTTGAAGCTAAACTAAGGACTTGCCTGTTCACAACGGTTAACTCTGCACGACGTTTCAACTTGTTTTCTAAGCGCTTCTGCTCCACGTATAGGCTTGCTCCGTTAATATCACAGTGCTGTGTGGGCTCCCTTTTAGCTGCATGGCTGTGTTACGGCGCCATATAAATTGTCGCTGTTGCTGTAATATTATTATTAGGACGAGGACGACTACGATGATGATGATGATGATGCGTAGTGCTGATATATAATATTCAGATGCTCTGTCAAATGCTCCAATTGATGTAATTTGATGACAACTGACGACAGAACAAAACAGCGACCATTAAATGCGGTCATTGACAATGAATTAAAGTTGCACTTTGTTAAACCCAGCATCGATCCGTTCCTTTGGACGAACGCTGGACCACGTACGAAGCGCTATAAGGGACCTTTCTAGAATTAATTTTAACGATGTGTTTCATAATTTAAATATTATGACACTGATATTCAAATTGTGGGTCTTGCACCTGGCTTGCAACAAACGTCGTAGCTATATTTTGTTTAGTGCTGCTTATATTTTATGTAAATGCCTTACGTTCACATGAATTAACATAATTGCATAAATTAACGTTCAAATTAACATCTTCTATGTACATTGACTCAAAAAGACCTCAGGTAGTATGGGGCCACCCCAACAAGGCAGTTACGTGGGTACGTATGCATGCATGTAAGCATGTGTGAATGTATGTGTATATGACCACGTGTATGCATTCATGCATGCATGCATGTATGTATTCATGTACGTATGTATGAATGTATGTATGCATGTATGTAAGTAAGTACGCAAGCATTTACATTTATACGCATGCTTCATTTTATGTACTTAGTCACAAGATAATTTGTATCTGCGATCGTTGAAAGGACTTTCCTCAAGTGATGTTATTTCCGAGACTGTGTATGAATTGCCATTGAATACGCAATGGCCATGTAGAATTGACTTCTGTTGACGTGTGCGGCCTCTCTTTTGTTGAAAGACCAACAATAGATTTATATATTCTGTTTGTTCTCACAGTCGTACATGTATTCTGATCGTGAGGCGAACATTTAAGGTTTTCCCTGCCTGCCTTGCAAGAGCAGAAAGTCTTGGCCCTCCATCTACACCGAATCTATAGTTATTCGTGCAGTCGACGTGCACTGGACGTCCGTTCCGTTTCATCTATTAAACCGTGCAGTCAGGTGCGGATGCACAACCTAACTGTGCGTATCGCCTTGTCATTAGAAGACTCAATCCAATTGCTCATTAACATTTTCCACAGTGGTCTCAGGAATAATATTCGACCACAGTAATTGTAGACGACACACCGACGCTTTTGTTATCCGCTAGCTATTAGACGAATAGAAGAAGAGAAGTCCTTTAAGGTATCCCTCAAAGGCAGCCATTGGTTTGAAGTGATGCAGAAAGAGTCGGATATGGAAGACTGGAGCGGTGGAGGCAAGGAGGAAGCGAGACTGATAGAAACAAGAAGAAAGAAAGACAGGAGGCAAGCTGACGGGTGGAGAGAGGGAATTAGACATCAATAGGCAGAGGAAGGGTCAGACGGATGGAAATATAGGGAAATACGGGGAGAGGGTAGGAATGGAGAGGGATAGGTACAGGAGAGCGGTAGGGAGAGAAGAAGGAAGGGAGGGAAGCAGATGCAGCTAGGCTCAGAAGAAGGCTATAGGAGAGATGGACGCCGGTAGTAAGGTAGGAAGGCAAATCGTTAGACATGAAGCAGGTAGTCTTGGGCTTCTATGGGACTAAGTTTCCGGTAGACTTCGACTGCCCTTCCTTCTAAATATCTGGCAAGTGCTAAAGCCCAGAGTTCCCGTTGTAATTCATATATGCTGCACAGGTTCTCTAGAATCTCAATACGTTTGCGTCAAGGCGAGTCCATTTTCTTCACCTCGGCATATAGGGCAGATGGCCAGTCCCATTTCTCTCCGTCTCATTATATATGCATAATATTATATTTACATAGACTGTCTTACTCTGAAGATAAATTTTTTGCATGTTGGCTTGTTCGGACTAAGAGCCAGAAATGGCAGAGTCCAACATGCAATTATTTCAGTTTTTCTATCAATCAATCAATTTCGTTTATTCACAACACCAAGCTGACAGGTCGCAACTTGTTACAGGTAACAGCTATGAAAATTGTCTAAGCTCTGACAGTTAATTATTAAATTTAATAGTTTATGTACATATCTATGAAGTCATTAAAATAGCGTCTTTCAAGTACTTTACTTCTCAAGAGCATAGCGAGCATGTCTATGAAACATGTCTATTAAGCATGTCTATGAAACATGTCTATTAAGCATGTCTATGAAACATGTCTATTAAGCATGTCTATGAAACATGTCTATTAAGCATGTCTATGAAACATGTCTATGAAACATGTCTATTAAGCATGTCTATGAAACATGTCTATTAAGCATGTCTATGAAACATGTCTATGAAACATGTCTATTAAGCATGTCTATGAAACATGTCTATTAAGCATGTCTATGAAACATGTCTATGAAACATGTCTATTAAGCATGTCTATGAAACATGTCTATTAAGCATGTCTATGAAACATGTCTATTAAGCATGTCTATGAAACATGTCTATGAAACATGTCTATTAAGCATGTCTATGAAACATGTCTATTAAGCATGTCTATGAAACATGTCTATTAAGCATGTCTATGAAACATGTCTGTGAAACATGTCTATTAAGCATGTCTATGAAACATGTCTATTAAGCATGTCTATGAAACATGTCTATGAAACATGTCTATTAAGCATGTCTATGAAACATGTCTATTAAGCATGTCTATGAAACATGTCTATTAAGCATGTCTATGAAACATGTCTGTGAAACATGTCTATTAAGCATGTCTATGAAACATGTCTATTAAGCATGTCTATGAAACATGTCTATGAAACATGTCTATTAAGCATGTCTATGAAACATGTCTATTAAGCATGTCTATGAAACATGTCTATGAAACATGTCTATTAAGCATGTCTATGAAACATGTCTATTAAGCATGTCTATGAAACATGTCTATTAAGCATGTCTATGAAACATGTCTTTGAAACATGTCTATTAAGCATGTCTATGAAACATGTCTATGAAACATGTTCATGAAACATGTCTATGAAACATGTCTATGAAACATGCCTATGAAACATGTCTATTAAGCATGTCTATGAAACATGTCTATTAAGCATGTCTATGAAACATGTTTATGAAACATGTCTATGAAACATGTTTATGAAACATGTTTATGAAACATGTCTATGAAACATGTCTATGAAACATGTTTATGAAACTGGCCGGAACAAGTTCACCTAAGGCAGTCAGTTTAATTTTGATGGCAGCTGTTCGATTGATTTAACATACGTCAGCTCTAATGTTGTTTGAACATGTAGCCTATGCTGAACGGAGTCGGATGCAGCCGTGAGTCCTTATGCATATTCATGAGCTCTGTCCACGGCTAAGAATTCGATCAATGAATTTGATGGCCTGATATCTGACATTAAACAAAACAGCGACCAAACAAATGAAGAGTTTGCTATGGTCACGTACCAAACATTGCTTAGAATATTTCATAGACCGTGCGACTAATAAATTAATTAGTTACGGCTGATGTTAACACTGGTGATCTTGTCTCTATTGTTCATGAAAATGTCGTCGCGGTGCAGTTTATACATGCAGCTTCCATAGTTTAGTTAAACGCGATAAGGGTTATTAATTTTGAATGAACATCGTTTAACTCTATGACAAAATTCATCATCTGGTTGAATCATAATGAATAAATGCGCCTCGCATAAGTTCTTTGGGTCTGAATTTCGTCAGTGGCAAGTGCAAGTAAAGTACCTTGAAGTCAAATTTCTAAGGTCACAGATGTTCTCAGGAATAGATGCCCTGCGACTGGAACTACGTGGCGCAATTAGCACGAACTGGCAGTGGCGGTGTATGCACGTAGGCCTAATCAATAGATAGTTCAAAAGTATAAATCATCTAGACAGAGCAATTGAAATAATGCAGAAGAGCGTCCAAGAGTCGCATACATTATGTTCATGTGCTCCACCTATCAATGATTATCCGATCAATAAATATGTTCTGAGAAGAAATGAAACGTTAGCTATTAACATTATGACAAGAATGAACGTTTCAATATCTCCATCTAGAAGCACTAGGGGGAAATATCACCCTCCCTATCTAAAAGCACTATGGAGAAATATCACCCTTCCCCATCTACATGTAAGAGCACTATGGGGAAAAATAACCCTCCCCATCTAAAAGCACGATGTTCTATCGTGATGGTTTTGTGCTGTAAAAAAGAGGTCGTATCATCCGACCGAAAATACCCAGTTTCTTGGGATGTTGGTTTAACAAAGTAAAATGAACTCACAGTGGACGCACTGTGCACAGTTGACATCCTACATCTGAAGTCTAGCGACGGTTCCTACCCTCAGAGGGCGTTGCACCCATTCAAACGGACAGCGAAGGATCTCACCAGATCAGCTCATCGAAAATGCTCGAGGTCAGACCATACCGTCGCTGTACAAAACGTGTACATCTGCATTTTAGTTATTAGATAGTGAAAAATCTCAATATGTTCTTATCTGTGAGTACATTTAGTCGACTACTCAGCATTTTAAAAGTCTAGAGTCTCTGATCAGTGGATTGTACGCTCTACAGTATTCTAAAGTTAAACGGAAGGAATGTTATATACATTTATGTGTATATATATATATATATATATATATATATATATAGAGAGAGAGAGAGAGAGAGAGAGAGAGAGAGAGAGAGAGAGAGAGAGAGAGACAGAGAGAAAGACAGAGAAAGACAGAGAGAGACAGACAGACAGACAGACAGACAGACTGACAGACTGACAGACTGACAGACTGACAGAGACAGAGACAGACAGAGACAGAGTGGGATTGGGTCTAGCTATAGGCCTTTTGCACCGTCAAAGCCATTGGCTGTTCTTGTGTTTGTTCTTGTGTTTTAAATTAGATCTAGGATCAACCTATTACTGTCAGTGATATTGTCAAATTCTGATGCGTTCTTTCAATTTTTCTTAGTCGAGAGACAACGGTGTGAATTTAAATTGTCGTTTAGTTTTGTCATAAAATCAATTGAAGTCAGTAGGTACAAGACGCCAACAACAACGACGGCGACGACGCTGATGATGATGATGATAATGAGGCTGTGTATTTGCCATACCACGAATCTAGAGTCACATACATGTCGACGTGCTCTATCCGTTGCTCGTATTAGTTTATAGGCTGTGACTATCGGACCGCCAGGCGGTCCGTAAATGAAAATCAACATCCACACACAGTGACTCTTCTCCTTCAGGTGATCACAATGACACAACTTTGCCACCTGTTGCATATTTCAACCTGTTTGAGTCTGCCACTGAAGCAGAATAGCTAGGGTGAACTCATACAAAGTCGGACACCTTTTGTTCTGACCGATGCTACTCCGTAATGCAATGTCATATTTAGAATACGTAAAGTTTATTACATAGCCTATCATCTCGTTCAACTAATCGAATAATTTAAACCTGGCCAATTTTATATAAACTCGACCAGGAGTGTCGCAAGTAGAGTGAGCTGACAAAATGTGAATTTATGATTTTTCAGTTAAAGTTGGACACTTTGTTAGGAAAACTTGGACAATAATATGCTGGTATATCCTTATTTTGCTAAAGTTGGACAATCAGGCTCATTTCATTCATTTCAGATATTTATATAGCGCCCCTTCAAGATTTCTACTCAGAGGCTTTCCCGACTACAGCGCGGACACTGAATCGGAGTTTCACGCCGAAGCGCATGAGCAATTGCGAGTGAAGGACTTGCCAAGGGTCCCTACGCGGCGGCTTGAGGTGGATTCGAACCCGCAACCCTCCGGCTGCAAGGCACCGAACATACCTCTACACCACCGCCCCCCCACCGCGCTATGCTAAACGGAAAGATTTTCATCAAGTGCTGTAAAGCATTTAATTGTAAAACAAAATTGATCAACGAAAATAATTTAAATAAACCCAATGAAAGATCAGGAGGCCTACATACATTTATTACAAAAACATCGGGCCTATCAGCAGACTTATGTCACTCGACTTATGTATGACTAGGCCATGAAAGAAGTTGGAAAGAACATGAACATTTTTAATTTTTGAAACATTCTTTACAACTCATCGTCATCAAAGACCCCATTCTGCATAACTTTGGTTGAAACATCTGTTGTAACATCCTTCGCATTTACACCACTGCTCAAGCCTCTTACGATCAATGCTGCACATATAACATTATCCTCTGTTATTAATTTCTCTTTATTTTTAAACATATTTGTGCCAATTGTTTCCGGGCCTTGCAGTTTTGGCAAGCTTGATTGAATCCTTGGCTTCTTCCTTCACCTTCTTATTTCTTTCCATAATTTGTCTTCCAGTTTTCTCTTGGTGCTACTTTCATCGATCTTTTGTTTTTAGCACTCCTCTTGTTTTTTGTTTCTATCTGTTCATCTCAGTTTAATACTCTATCTATGTTCAGCGGATGTAAGCATGCAGGCCTGCATTTAGGTTGCTAAAGCCTTATTATTACGTTTGCTGGAATGTCTCTAACTTAAGTCAGAGTGTCATCGCACGAAATCACGAAGCCAGCACTTGATAGCCTGCATAATGTTGAAAAGCCAAGCAATCCATTCTTTACTGCAAACTGGTACGCCACTGACTGAACTTCCTCTTTGCACATAAATGGGGGAAAAAGCTGATGACATAAACCCTATTTCGTTTCAGCTTCACAAATTCTTCTTCATCACTTTCTAAAAGAGCTTCTTCCTACCAGAAGAATGTTTGAAACCTTTAACTTGCATTGAAATCTGTCAAACAAAGTTGAATTTGACAAAGTCGGACACACCTTAGCAGGGCTTAACAATTTTGCCCGATTTTGACACAAGCCTATGTGGTAAAGTCGGACAGCAAACAGCTCCAGTTTAAACCGTGAAACTAGTTCAATATCACTCAAACAAGTTTCATAAAACAGGTATCGTACTGTAATCTTAATAATAAAAATTCAAACTCTTCCTCTTCACCAATTAAAATTATTATACGCCCTCACGAGTGAATCAAGGATTTCACTATGCAATTTTTACAATTTTAGAAATTCGACATACATCAAAAACAGTCAACTTCTTAAACTGGAGGCAACAATTTCTTTAAGGTTATTGAGTTTTATTCACTAGATGGACACTCTGTAAATATAATTGATAACACTGCCTCCTGTTGATCGAAGTTTCTTCTGCGTGGCAGGCTGCTACAATATTTGTCCGAGATTGCCTGATGTCCGACTTTGTATGAGTTCACCCTACCCTCATTCAAGCCTCTCAAAAGAACCAATGCGACCTTGACCCAATCCAACCTCGTTACTAAAAATTTAGACAACCATTCTCGTTCCTTTTTTAGCCAAGGTCATCAACCTGTCTCAATCATCCGGTACGTTTCCTATGGTCTTCAATAACTCGGTCGTTAAACTACTTGTAATAAACCATTCCTTAACAAGGAACTCCTCTCCAATTACCGTATAATTTCAAATCTCTTTCTTATCTAAACTCTCGGAACGGGATGTCCTGTCTCACGTCTCAACGGTCATCCTAACTCAAACAATCTTCTTCACCCAAATCAATCTGCCTTCACCAAACAGTCCTAACCTCTCGAACGCTATCAACCGCGCATTCATTAAAACTTCCAAAAACCACGGCATGGCCTTGGTTCTCAAAATCATTTCATTGCCCCTCAGCGCATTCATTACAACATTGTATATCTTACCATGCCTTTCAAACCTCTCACCCTTCCTACATTCATCAGCTATTCACCATTCAGTCGCTTTGGTCTACCCAATCATCATCATATCTTTCACCATCTCGATCTCCAGTCTCCTCCTTTTTCAAATTCTACAGCCGCTTCTTAGTTTATGCTGCACTTGCTCTTTGTAACGAACTCCCAAAAGACTTCCGCCAGTTTATTTATCCTCATATCTCATCTGTTAATTTCAACTTCTCCTCCGCTTTCACTCTCCTCCAATACTTCCCACTGAAGACTGAAAACCGAACTCTTCACCCTATCCTCTACTCCTGCGCCACCTGCACGACAGCCATCATCACCGATTACCACCGTAGCACCACGCTCTCGCCTCGGCTTGACATTCCCGGATTCTGACCTGGCACCGGAACGATCAGGGCAGCCTGGCTATTGCGGACTTGCTTTGATATAGCACCGGTAAATAGGCTCATGCGAATTTTGCTTGGCGCTGAAAATTTGGAAGATTTACATTAATTTACACCCAGCAGTCCATCACTTGCGGAAGCTGATAAATGTCGGGCTATCCATTGAACACGTTAATCTTGTATTCGTCGCTTGCTAGTCAGTTGATCGATGCGCCACCAGTTACTAACGGCCAGATCCACTGCCAAGCCCCGCCTCGCTCCTCCATGACCTGGCGTAAGCACGCAGCAGCCTATGTACGTCCGTATAGTCCTGTAGACTCGTCCATACACCAAGAAGTCAATCGCTTCTCATACAGTTGCGCGGACCAAGAGCATATACGAGGAGAAGAAACATATTCAGAGACAAAATTAACGCCATTAAACTGCATCATGTGAGAAATAATTACTGAACAAATTCTACATTTAGAGTAAGCAACCGAAATGACAAAGAAGACGAACCAACGACCAAAGTGGCCTCTGAACATGCGCAGTTATGGCTTCAGATGAGAGCAACAGACGTATTTCTGTGCAAAGTACATGTATATAGTCAATAGTCACATTAATGTTGGTTAATGATTAGCACAAAGAAGTGGATTCATGCATAACGCCATTGCATTCAACTAATTGCATGAATTCAGTTTACCAGTGACTATCAAAGTCTGGTGACAAATGACACTAATGCGATCTGCCTAAAAACGAAGTCCAGGCAAGAACGATGAGACCTGCAGCCAGGTTCTACGCAGTTGTTCTCTGAATATCAAACATACCTTCAGCGCCACAGCGTATCATGCATGTTAAAAAAGACAAGTCTCAAAAGTGTTATAGTCACTAGTTAGCAGAAAAAATTAACTCTGGCTACGCTTTAGAGTCTATACTGAACTCAACAGCGCGTCTTCTCAGCACAAAAGATAACAAGAAATATGAAACAAACAGAATGATTTATATAATTTGGACCCAGCTGAGTCTGGTTTGAATTAAGTGTTCGTGTGTGGAATTGGAAAATGGCCAGCATAAGGTACAACATTTGCAATTTCCACGAAACACAAAATAGTCTGACCTGACGAGTGACCGACGACAGTGGAAAACTGACCGAGGACAATGGAGAACTGACCTAGGACAATGGTGAACTGACCGAGGATAATGGTGAACTGACCGAGGACAATGGAGAACTGATCGAGGACAACAGAAAACTGACCGAGGACAATGGAGAACTGACCGAGGACAAAGGCGAACCGATGGAGAACAATAAAGAACTAACCGAGTACGAATGACTGACTGAGGACAACGAAGAACTGTCCTAGGACAATGGAAAACTGACCTAAGACAATAGAATACAGATCTAGGACAATGGAAAACTGACCTAGGACAATGGAGAACTGACAAAGAACAACGGAGAACTGATCGAGGACAATGGAAAACTGGCTGAACTCAGGAATGGATGGTAATAATACTTGGGAATTTGTATGGCGCCACTTCAGAGAGACTCACCAGAGACGCTTCCGACCTAACACAATGCAACCACGATCGAAGAAAGTGGTCTTAAAGCGTTTGTGGAGAAGAGTCAAGAAGAGGCTGAGAGGTTCATGTCGCAGATTGTCAGGCAGCTCATTGGCGGATATAAAACAACGTAGCTTCTTTACAGTCGGATGTCGTAGGTATATTGGTCGATCGAATCGAAATGAAGCGAAGGCACAGCGACAATTAAACCGACGGAGGGCGATCCAATGTGTTCAGCGGTTCGACTTAGCATCAAACATCGATGCTTAATTAGTGATGTTATGGCTGTATAAAAGTTAAGGAATCGACCCATTGGATCCATCAGATGCACTCTTCATACCTCTGCTAAATTAGACTAACAATGCCAATGACTCCAAGTAGACTCGTTCTCCTCTGTTGATGTCTCTTGGTGAATTCGGTACAACTAATTGAACTCAGTCACTGTCTTCTGTTCCAAATGCACCTGGTGAATAAACCTGACGTCCAGGCATTGCATGCCTACCTGAACTGTCTTAATTGTCTTCATATCAACTTAAATTACACTGACTTAAGCTACCAACATGATACATTAGGGTGGAGTCAAACATTTTCAGCCCAAATAAGAAATCTACTATAGCAGACAAAAGTCCAAACCCGGTTAAATTGCCAACCACCGGAAATAATTGGAATTTTCCCCTTCCTCCATCGAATGAATACATATCGTGAATACATAGAGTGGGGCGCGGTGGTGTAGGGGTATGTTCGGTGCCTTGCAGCCGGAGGGTTGCGGGTTCGAATCCACCTCAAGCCGCCGCGTAGGGACCCTGGGCAAGTCCTTCACTCACAATTGCTCATGCGCTTCGGCGTGAAACTCCGATTCAGTGTCCGCGCTGTAGTCGGGAGCGCCTCTGTATAGACATCTTGAAATGGCGCTATAACAAGTGCTCATACATACATACATACATACATACATACATACATACATACATACATACATACATACATACATACATACATACTTATATATGCGCTAAATTTTGAGAATTATGGAGGACTAAAATAAACGTGGCGTCGTCTACCGCAGTAAATATTTCATCCAGTAATTTATGTCTCATTTCACGTCGTTGTCATCATCATTGTCGTCGTCGTCGTCGTGAACCTTTGGGAGGGTACGGGAAGCGATCCCACTACCTACTGCTCTTCACGCCAGTGATGTTACCACTACTCTATGGACCCCTCCCTCCCCCGTGAACGCATCACCTCAGCTTTAGTGAAGCTGAAAGGGTGACATCACGATTTCAGTGAATTAAATTGACTTCTGCGAAGAGAAAGAACCTCTGTGGCTTTCTAGATCAGCAGGAAAATGATCTTTTCGCAAGACCAGGAATGTTGATATTTGCATTTAACTAATTCATCTGTAGTTCGGAATACAACAAACTGTGCTACGGCACACGGTGCATTACGGTGAAATTGAGATACTAACGCATCGGGTAGAGAGAAACAAGTTGAATCTTCATAATGCATTTTTCCGCCAAATGATAATTTACATTCCGTACATTTTGGATGAATTGTCCTGACATATTTTAGCCTGATTTCCTTAAGGCATGACCTTATAGAAAGTGTTAGTCCATTCCTGAAAAGTAGTCCCTTTTCTTGGCCGAGGTGTTATTAATTTTATTATCGTCGGCGTAAGATTCGTGCTTGCCTTGCTTAATCTTTAACATTATTATAATAGTCCAACGTGTCAGGACTCAGGTCTAGTTGTAATAATAATCTCCAAATTCCTAAAGCCTTACTTTAAAGCGAAGTACAAAGCTTAACCTCATTCACAAGCGCTGCGTCATGTCGTAGGGGTTGTTGTACTATAAGTGGGCCTATAATTTCCTTTCAAATGATAATAGTACAATAAAATCAGCTGTGTGATGCTTGGTACTTGACCAAAGAAACCCGCGACACCACAAAAGGAATCGATTCTTGGTTTGACGTAGGTGAAACTTTCATTTATTGTCACTGAGGCAGAGGCTTTAGAAATTCTTAAAGTGGATGAAATGTGAGCCTAACCGGAGAGTCGTATCGGAATGATTGTACAACTATTTCTGCGTCTACCTAATGTAAAAAGGAGCCATCTTCATGAAACAACGACAAACCATGTGAATCCGGACTTGGAAAAGTCCGATAAGTTGAGCTTAGCCGTGGACTGGAGCATTTGCTGGTGAGCTCTTTGTTTGTCAGAATCTGGTGATGGAAAGTAAGTTTAATTTCGACATAAAGTGTAAACATTAACTCCATGTCCTCCGACAATCAGTTGTTTATTTTCATCGTCGAAACACAATTTCTGTGGCATTTGGATCAATGGATATCGGATGTTCGTTTCTTCTGTTTCTTCTTTTGTTGGACAAAGAATTCGATTCCATTTAAGATCGGAATCCAAGAGAATCACTCTGTCACTCTCATAGTCAGCCACAAACACTCTGTCGTCTGAATCGAGTGCGAGATAAGAAGGATATTTCAGCTCTTGTGTTTCAGTTGATGGAATGAAACGACGGATGACCATCTGTCCATCTCTGGTCAATTCACTTACGATCCACTTTATTACCCTCTCTCTCCCACTTGACCCACCCTCTCCCTTCTCCTCTTCCATTCACCTATGAATGATGATAAAATTCCCGATGGATGTTTCCACTGCATGAATTGCGATGTCTATTGGTAATTGAATGGATCGAATAAGTTCTGCGTCTGATCCGTAGATCTCCAGAATGTTCGTATACATACTGACTATCAACAACCGACCATCACTGGACATTGACAGAGTGTCTGGCTCATAATCAGTGGTCAACCATTTAATGATTTTGTGCTGGTCAACTGTTTCCTCAGTTATCTTCCAGACGCATTTCTCCTCAGAGTCAGAGACGTAGAGACAATTTTTCTTCTCACTGGATCCAATGTCTGCGGGACTTTTAATCTCTTTAATTGTGATTTCCTTATGAAGAAGAAATGGATTTCGATTCTCAAAGACACGAATTACACTTGATGCATCAAAATATGATCCACATAGGACGTAGATTTCATTTCGCAGTTTCGTCAATCCACGCACATAAATATATTCAGTTTCATGTAATACGATTCTCTGAATAAAGTTGATGGAAATCGGACGCATGACTAAAATTAAAACAAAATAATCATCAATGTGCACAAATAAGTGACTGTTAATTTAACATCTTTCTTTTTAATTAAAATTTATATTATAATTAAAGTTTATTTTCAATTGATTGGTTTCTTTGTGTACTACTATTATTTTAGATTAAATTACATAATTGGAACAAAAGTGCATCTGGGAAATGTTTGCTAATTAATGCTTTTCGTTCACTATTAAAATAAAACAAAATTATTAGGATATTAGTAACTAACTGCAGGTACTATTGTTCATTTCACTATGCTTCAATTGTATTGTACTATAGGAATTAGAATTGAGTGTTGTTGGTTACTTAGATCATTGGATCTGTTACTGTATGTTTTTAATTTTTTTATTTTATTATTGTCTCTTTCATTGTCTGTGTATCGTTCTGTCTGATTTTATCTGCTGCTGCTTTTACTGCTTCCATAAGCAACACCTTAATTACTTGCATTCCTTTTGACTACCTATCCTTGTCATTAATGTCTGAATATTGACCCTTTTGTCTTTTACATACTACTTTCCATCTCACTGCCAGCCTATTGTCGCCTTTCTACCTTTTTCGCTTGTACCATTTGTCTTTAAATTCCACCTTATGGTTTCTTCTAATATCTCGATTTAAGTAAAAGTAGACTATAAACACAACTTAAGTAGCTTTTCGCTTTCTAAAAACCTTTTATTCTGCGAGAGGCGCTATAGAAATCTGTGGATACGATACGATACGATAAACTATTTCTCTCTATAACAAACATTTGTCAGACATTTTTCTTGGTCTCTATTTTCATTTATTTTCACTTTTTTGCGTCAATAAACAGCCTCTTCTTGTCCGCTTTAGTATCTTGCTGATTTTGTCAACGACCGCTGTCGTAGTCATTTCCATTAATCTAAGCGCTATATGTATTGCTTACATGCTTTCAGCTTTTATTAAGATGAGTACGTTCATAAGAACTTGCCAACGGTTTTCTTGAATTGATTCCGATCGATTTTAATCATCTTTGAAATAGATGGTTGAATATTTTCAAAGAATACGTCTCTCAGCTGATTCGATTCGTACAGTCTCTTAATATTTTCAAGGGATGCTTGTGAATGACACCAGATCCAAACAACTAAAGTCTGTCTGTCCAGTTGAGAGTTGAGGATTTCTATGCCTTCCTCCCTCAGTTGACTGATGAGTTCATAAGTTTGAAGTGACCTTGGTTTGGTTCTGTTTCTAAGGTCTTCGATTTTCTTATGAAGATGAAGTGTCGCCATTGACGCTGTACACCTTGCACCACGAGTTTGCACTTTTATTTCTATTACACCTAACAGAGAAGACATATTTCAAAGACCAAACTCATGCGTACTATTAGATAAATGCAGTTGAATTTAAAATATTCTATAGGCTGCAGATACGTCGTCAATACGGATTTTCGACTAATATAAGCGAAACTCACAACTAGACATTTTCATTAAGAATACTAGCATTCTTTAAAAAGAAAATGTCATCACTGCTAAAGTGCCCATGCATTTGTTTATAACGCACCAATTTCTGAATTCGCGTAAAAACTACAATGCCCGGATAAATCAATATTTCAACAGTCCGCGAAATGCGTTGTGATAAAGATTAGGGAGCGGCAGTGAATTAAGCAGTGTATACAAAAATGCACAAAACCTCAATAGCTTCTTTGGATGTTTCGGATAAACAGCTGGCAATTTGAGATGATGATAATTTTCACCTGGCAATATAAAGTGTGAGTGGAAAGCACAAGTTAGGAAAGGAACTCGATGCTAGGCCTATACCGCGAAGCGCATTGGAACAGTAGGCCTACGACCAGTTTCAAGTTTAGCATATTTAGTTAATTCTGAAATTATTTAAAAGCTCAGAGATGCATCTAAACACAATTTCTTAGTCGAAAGCTATTATTATTGCTTCAACATCCATTAGGGCTGTTCATGCGAAATTACTTCCTTGATAGTGGCCACAACCAATTGCCAGAATGATTTTATAACGTTCCTTCCGAATTTAAATTTGCCCTCAATGTACTCTATTAGCCTATGGCCTTTAATATGTATTATTATATTCGTTTATTGGTAACAACAACAAAACTGATAGTCACACCGCTATCAGGTACATTGTGATTAAACAAGAGTTACGAGTGAATGCTAGGCAATATTAATCCATGAAACGAAGAGTATGAATATGAATATTTCCACAAGTTTTCATCATTTTTACAATGACAAGAGCATAACATTATATAGGAAAACATTAATTATATAAATTATTCAACGTCTCGGAAAGATCTTAATGTAATTCGATATAAATGCTTATCTACCATCATTATTAGTATAAAGCAAATAGCCAGACTCGATAATTTTCAAGTCAACAAAAGATAAGATAAAGACTATAATGGACTAGCAATGCCTTTGGTAGAGTGTGTAAGTTACTCTAAAGTTTCTAAACCTCCTCCGTTTTCTATGATCCTTGCCACTGTCTTCTGGTTGGTTAGTTGAAGACACTTCACAAAATTTGAAAACTTTGTTTCGTCGAAAGGTTCCACGAGGTACAAAAGTTCGGCATTCTTATCTCGGTTTAAACGTTGTCGTTGAATGAAGTGACTTTGCTCTTCCGTTATGCAGTTGAGAGACAACAGTGAAGCAATTAACTCGTCATTTGGTTCAATATTTTCTAAGAGAAAATTTCTGTTGTTTCTAATTATTGCATTTATTTTCTTGCTTTTTCCATAGAAATCTAAAAGGACACAAATTATTGGGAAAACCCAGCGTCAGCGCAGTTTATGCCCAGAGTAACTAATCCGCACGTCTACGCCGGTTTTATGAATACCGACCACGACTAAGTTTTATTCAGGGAATAGTTAGTACTTACGCGTGTCTCATGAATACGGCATCAGATGTTCGTAGGCCGTATCTCAACTACTGCTCTCCTCTCACCTCGTGAAGTTTCTATCTCTTGTAGGTCCTCTAGCTCTTATTACTCTTCTCTACTTACTCCTCTCTAGTTACTCCTCTCTAGTTACTCCTCTCTAGTTACTCCTCTCTAGTTACTCCTCTCTACCACTTGTGCATGTCTTGTTTAAATGATACGCGGAGTCATAATATGTCCATCACAAGTCAAGCCGTGAATATGTTCTGAACTGTACAGGCGGGCCCACCTCCAATGCCAGCACAGTCTAGGTTCTCATGGACCAATGAAATGAGGCTCTTAGGTAACGATACGTTAGAAGTCAAAAAGCAATCCGGTATTAGATACCTATTTTTATACACTCATTAGCTTCGTCATGTAGGTGGATTGACAGTTAGTGTACCTAAGCGTAGCCCTAATTATGATGATGATGATAATAATGATGATGATTTTTAACAGCATCATAATACCGATGCGGAAATATACTGCCACAGGATGCACATCCCAGTGTCGATGATTGAAAGGAGACTCCAACTGTATACAATGACAATAGTATATTGATATTAATAATAAACGAGGTTTGTCTAGCAGACTTGAGAACCGACCGCAGATTTAGTCACACTGATACCAGTAAGGGAGATATACACAACATACAAATGAGTAGCATGAGAACATTGAGTCTAGGCCAATAGGAAAGGTCAACACCCCATTCAAGTCCCCGGTCAAAACCCCCGGCGTTTCAATAGGTCAATTCCCCCCGGACAATTCCCCCCGGTCAATTCCCCCTACATATATATAATAATTATTATAAAATAATTACATATATTTTATATTATTATATAATTATATTTGTGCATATAAATTATATAATATATAACTAAATTAATATAATTAATTATATTAATATAAATAATATTTATTAATAATATATAATAATATATCATAATTATAATTATAATTATTAATATATAATATTATAATTAATATAATTATAATTGTTAATTATAATTATTAATTATAACTATAATATAATTAATTATAACTATAATATAATTAATTATAATAATATTTATCAATTAATATAGTAATATAATTATTAAAATAATATATAATATGTAATAATAATTAATATTATATAATATATAATTATTATATAATATATAATTATTAAATTATATATATAATATAATATATATACACATATAGGCCTACATAGGTATTTATATAATTATATTAATATTTAATAATATATAAAAAAATATATTAATATTATTAATATCATATGATTTTATAATAATTAATTATATTGTTATTGATTAATTACAATAATAATATAATAATAATTTAATTATATTGTTATTATATATATTATTAATTATAAATTGAATTATAATATATATATTATTTATATTAATATAATTAATTATATTAATTTAATTATATATTATATAATTTATATGCACATGAATAATTTCGTGTGTTATAAACTGTTCATTTTAATGGGGGGAATTGACCGGGGGGAATTGACGCCGGGGGGGAATTGACCAGGGGAATTGACGGGGAATTGACCGGGGGGAATTGATTCGAACCCGAGAACATTAGGTCCTAAGCCATAATTATAGCAAAGATTACACAACATTCAAGTGACTGAAAACTCTATGACTAGAGCTATAATTCGGACCAATAAATATGAATCTGACAAGTCCGCCAATTGATGTCCATCAAAAAAGAATCCAGTTTAAAAACTCTTAACAATAGAAAGCTAATTATATTTGTAAAGGTATAACACTTTGCAGATAGGAACGGTTATCTTTAACACCCACTCGTGTTTTCGGCAGCTCTACCAACGCTCTAATGATCCTTAGTTTCACTTTTTAACTCTTCCTTTTTCATTCAATCACAGTACTATCTTCTTTGTAACTTGTAACTTGTTGCGGTTTGTCAACATGTTTTTGCAATAAACGAAAAATATACAGCAGTATCTTGCGCTTGTCGTATGTAGGCCTATACACATCAGCGTGATAGGCTTCGTTTAGAGCGCTTCTGAATTTCAAATCTTAATAACTGTCAAAACATTTCACAAATTGATGAGTTATGTATTATCTATAGGCTTTCTAATTGTGTTTGTTTCGATCAGGTGATAAGCAATGATAAATTGTTACAGTCTAGAAAGCCCGGATTGCTCAATAGACGAGCTATACAGCTGCATAACTCAGGCTTTTTATTGGAAACTAAAGTCTCATTTCTTCCAGTATTAATTTTCCATTCAGGTCCATCCTGTCCTCCGCCTTCCGGTCTTTCTCGCCCCAGACAGAATCCACCGTAGCAGATCATAAAGTTTTCGTCGCCTGGTAAACGGTATTTGATTTGGGACTGGCAGTGAAAATGTCTGTTCTTCTCGAAAGATTTCAGGATGCCCAATTTTATACTATCTACTACGTTAACTGAATGAATCTTTGTTTTAATAACTTTCATATGACTTGGGCTATTGAAGGCGGCGCTGCTATGCGGTACTTATAATAGTGCAGTGTGTCAAACGTTTTGGTAAATAGCTAAATGTGCGTAAAAACACTGAAAGTTTTCCGATTATATTAGAATGTTTGCTCAAAGTAATCGCTGTGGTCGAGATGAATAAGTTTGACAGTATTGCTTGGAAGAGATCTCACCTTTCAGGTAACGCCAGATTACCTTCTTGAACCGTTGTCCGGTAATTCTTCGATAAAAGCAAACATCGAGTGATGCGAGAGACCTGATAACTTCTTCGTCTCTCTGCTTTGTTGGTGAATTTAATATCCAATGTAGATAGGACTTTTGTAAGATAATGTCCATCATCTCCAATGGAAGATCGTACAACTGAAATGAACACAGCTAATGCTCAAAGATTATATTTGGTAATTTTAATAGTTAATCTAGAATTTTATGCGTGATCCCAAATAAATTACCTTAGAATGTTAGCATAGATTTCAACAGTTCTAAAGACTTCACACCCACTGCTAATTACACTGGACAACATAGGGGAAAGAAGATGTGGTGAGAGAATAAGAGATATGGTGAGAATATAGGAGATCTGGTGAGAAGAGAGGATCTCCTATTTTCCCATTCCAAATACTTATTACACTTGTTTATGCTTATGTAATTTATGCTAATAAAGTTGTTTTATCAATTTAAGTGAATTTGCAATTGACTTTGTATTATTAGATATAATTATGGGGTCAAAATTACCCCTTCGGTGCTTCTAGGAAGTTCGATTTCTCAGTATTTCTAGTGTTAAAATCATTTGAACTGGATCCTCTTCCGCCGTTCGTCATTGTTGACATTTTAGATGACACTGTTCCGTTCTTACTATATTTATTTAACAGGTCGCTCTCTAAAGGCCTCCTACCTTCCTCTTAGCAGCGTGCCATTGTTTCCCCACTCCTAAGAAGTCTAATTCAAATGCTAGCAAATGTCAAAATCACCGCCCTGTATCTAATCTTTATTTCCTCTTATCTTAAACAGTGGCATTTTCTCCCGTCCAGACGATCTGGTTTTGGAGTCCATCATTCTACTGAATCTGCTCTCTTATCTCTTCTTTTGGGCATATACTCTGATGTTACCCTCTTAGCTAGAGCTCTGCGCCGACTTCATAGCGTCGGCGGCGGCGCGCCGGTCATTTTTGGTCGGCGGCGGCGGCGCGCCGCCGACCGATCAAAAATCGGCGGCGGCGCGGCGCGGCGTGGTCGGCGCCAGTGACGGATCCAAAAGTCTATGAGGGGGTCAAATGGGCGTCCGAACTTTGAAATAGTTAGAATTTCCACACTGTAATTCTAAAATTTTAAGCTGTCATCTGAACAAATTGCTTTATTATTTCAGTGCTGATAGGAATCAGCTGTCACTCGTAGTTAGGAGGTAGTTTGAGTCGTGTTTGAGTTTGACTACAGATAATACTAGCAAACCAGGCATTTATTGAAATTAATATAAAAACTAGAAAACAGGCCTACGTTCAATTTCCAAGAATGCCATAAGCATTAAGTAAACGAATATAGGCCCTATGACTATAAGACACAATTATAAATATAATAATTTTCGTTTACTATTTCAATCTGACACACCGCAGTATGATTACAATTCATAGTATGAACGGATTATCACAAGTTATTAAATAAATCGAATTTAACTGTTTGGCAGCCATGAACGGGGCCCATCACGTCCTACTGCTCATTTTACGAACGCCATATGGCGAATGAAAGGCTGAGTCGACCTTTGGAGGGTAGCGGGAATTGATCCCGCGTCCATGCTGATCTTCTACTCTTCGTGCCAAAGTGTTACCATTTACCATAAACCCCTCCACAAGTAGGCCTAATTAATTTTAATTATTTTCAATTTGCTAAAACTTTTGTCAATGTAACAGTAAGAGTGCATCCTGTACTTATAGATTAAGGAGTCCTGGTGCCATCTGTTTTTATATCAAAAACTGCTTTCCGCTAGTTTGCTTTTAGTAGCTTCAGCCATCGCGATACTATTTACAATTATATCCAATTTACCACAATTAAAGTTAATGTTATTTATTTCAAGAACGTGAATTGATTTTATAAATACCACATAGTCTTTGTTTCATAGCAGTTTGATCCATAGCAGTTTAATTTGCAGATCGCCAATCCGAAAGCCACTAGTAGGCTACTTAGCGATTTGCAATTTCTTAAAATGCATGCCTATCCAAAACGCTGTATGACTTGGGTTTAGATGCACTAGAAATTTGATGTAATTATATTACACTGTTGGAGCATGAACTGCATGTGCTAATTTGACGATGGATATGCTTAAGCCTGCAAGATGATCAGATGGGTATCATATCAAGTGTGAATGGATGACTCTTGCACTTTGGAACTTTTAGCCTAACTCCTGAGAGAGAGGACACTTTGTTCACTCGGAAAATGAGGGTCAATTTAGGGTCATGCCAATCTTCCGTGACATGTCGATGCTGTCTGTCTTCCCCTCCGGTCCCATCCTACGTAAATACCTTAAGATAGACAGAACAGCAATACTTGGGGAAGCACATTATTTGGGTTAAGAAAAGAACTAAACCTCGCCCATGTCAAGACCGTGACCTGTTATAGCAACGCACCATAACGGGCGGGTTTGGGGGTGAGGGGCGCCGGCATACAACCAGGAGGGGTGCGAGGGCAGTTCGCCCCAGGCCTATGACTTAATACTGCCGATATTGTATAGATTATAATAAAGTATTCTTTACATGTACGTCCATTCACTGAAAGCTGCACTGAGGGGTTAACTTAACCCCACAGGTAATTTTATGGAATTAACTGGAGGGGTTGAAAATGAATTCGGGGGTTGAACGCTCCCAACCCCCCGACAATTCAATCACCGTATATATATAATATATCCTCTGTCTTACATATATATGTAGTATGCAGGTAAAACAGAGGACCTTTCGATCTTCTCTCATTCCAATCCGTCTATTCAATCTATCTAGCAGTCATTCAATACAATCCATCATCTGTCAGCTGTTTGCCTGTGTCTCTCTGTCTCTGTATGTCTGTCTGTCTGGCTGGCTGTCTGTCTGGCTGTCTGTCTGCCTGTCTCTGTCTGGCTGTATGTCTGTCTGTGTCTACTTCTATTACCCACTGAAGAAACAATTTATCGTGAAATCATGCAAAACATGAAAAATGCAACAAAACAATTAAACACTTCACCGTGGCATCGGCGGCGCGCCGAGGAATTATCGGCGGCGGCGGCGTCGGCGCGCCGATCCACAAAAATCGGCGGCGGCGGCGTCCAAAAAATGTCGGCGGCGGCGGCGCGGCGCGGCCGGCGCAGGGCTCTACTCTTAGCCCTATTTTATGCAATTTCAGCATTTGCCATGGTAGATCATGACATTCTCCTACGTTGTCTTTAAATCTCCTTTGGTCTTAGTGGGCCTCCTCTGCACTGGTTTCGATCCTATCTCTGTAGTTTTTGCCGGATGTTCTCGAATCGCCTCTTCTCATATCTACAAAAGCTCAGCTGATTTGGCTTGGCATCCGCCCGGGGCTCCTTACACTACTTTGTGAGCGGTTTCCATTGTTTTCCTTCTCGACAGTGTTCGTGATTTAGGTATTACCTCTGGCAGCACTCTTTCGTTTGCTGAACACATCTCTAGCCTCTCTCGGTCTAGTTTCTATCACCTGAAACGTCTTCGAGCTGTCAAGCGATCTGTGCCTTTCTTCATTTTCTCTTCTGTGGTCCATGCCTTTATTTTCTCACGCATAGATTACTGTAACACGCTGCTTATTGGTCTTCCGAAAATCTCGCCTGCCACTTCTTCAATCAGTGCTAAATGCAGAGGCCCGCCTGATTGCCCGCCTTCCTCTCTTCTCAAATATCTCAACCTTTCTGATCGAGCATTTACACTGGCTTCCGCTCATTGCCCGCATTCGGCTTAAAGTTCTTTTGCTTACGTACTTCTAGATCGTTTTTTGGTTAGTCTCCACGCTATCTTTGTGACCTTATCCGTCGTCCTCTTTCGGCTGCCTCTGATCATCCTCTTTGTTTTTAGACCGACATGATCTCTTGGTGCCTCGGACTTGGACTGCTATTGCCCTATATCGCGCTTATGCGTCTGTTGGCCTTTTGTTCTGGAACGATCTTCCCTCTGTGATTCGATCTATGATCTTAACTGGGGTACTTCTGTCTCTCCTAAGACTTTTCTTTTCTAGCGGACTTTTCGCATTGGGAATGCCTCTGATAAGGTTGTACTGTGAGAGACGCTTTAGAAATCCATAAATACAGTACAATACAATTTGATATAAAATATTAGAAAATTATTACGTAGCATTCGATACTACCAATAAATTGACCAATGACGCCACTTTTCCCAGTAGCGACATCTAGCTAATGCCTACAAAATAGGAAACTTGTCTATCAGGTAACAATTATTATTGACTAGAAATGACTAGCGAATCAATCACAATCCAATTAGATGACAGGATAAAATTGATGACTTGTAGATTAACCGATTTCTTTAAGTAAAAGATATTTAAAGAGTTTCTAGTAACCAACTGTCAGCGTATTAAAGGAAGCGACATCAAGAAGCGTCATTAAAATGCAGGTAGCATGATACATCGCCGAATGTAGGCCTACCACACAGAAACCTTGTCATCTGGGACAGACCAGAGTCTATACTCAGTCAAATCAAATCCCCAAATTAGATTAATCGGTCAGTCTCAACTACAAGTCTTTCAGCTATGTAAATTACAATATTTTCGGAGATGCGTGAAGCTTGCAAGATACCGTGAAAATAATTAGACAATTTTGATCGGCATGGCCATTAATCGCAATTGTAAGATATAATATCACATTTATAAACTACTACTTAAATGATAGGAGCAGGGCTCCATCTGATTCAAGAGGGCATGGTCGAGCTAGAGGGGTTGTACAGGACCAAAAGAAGTTTGCCAGAGGGCCAAAATGAGAAAAACAAACGATATAATCATAACATCCAGCAAACCATCTCAGGTGTCTGTAAGGAAGTAAGTAGCGTTTGTGTGTTTCCTCTGACAAACGCTCATATATTGGACACGTGTCTAGGACATCCCTCTTCGGACGTTTTCCCCCAAGGTTGGACTGATGAAAATTATTCTTTACGTTAACAGTGGCGAAACTAGGACTTTTTGTTTGGGGGGGCTTTAAGCCCTGAACATGGCGAGTACGGTAGCCTGAGCCCATGTTGGAGCCCGGGGCTTGATTCATTTTAGGGGGGCTTAAATTAGAAGTTGGATTGATGAAAACGCTAGTTACGTCCCTTCGTTAAACAAAAGTTGGATTGATGAAAGAATTTCTTTTCCTTAAATAGAAGCAGGATTGATGAAACAAATTCTCTGCTTAAATAGAAGTTGCATTAATGAAAAAAGTTATTCTTAAACAAAAGCTGGATTTATGAAAGAAATTCTTTGCTCAAATAGAAATTGGATTGATGAAAGAAGGTCTTTGCTTCAATAGAAGTGGGATTAATGACAGTTATCATGGACAATGGTACAGTTTCCTACTTACTGTGGGGGGATGTCCGGGGGAAATGTTCCGGGGGAAATGTCGGGATTACATACAAATTTTAATTGACTATAATAGGAACAGATAATTTAGCCATCCACCCACCACTAAATGTAAGTAAATCGACTCATAAAGTACATTAAAGAGGTTAAACAACAGGTAACAAGAAAAATTGTCCTCACTTGATATGAAACTTGATGCCTAAGTATTTAGACAAAATTAATAGAACACAATCCTACCGTTGTAATAGACGAAGCTTGGTTCTGTTTATCTTTTCCATTCAGCTGTTTTCCTTTAACTACAATTATTGAAAACATATTAAAAGTTTCATCATAAAATGTGCTCTACATTTCTCGTTCTGTGAAAAGTTAGTTTGTCTTCATTCAATAAGATGCAGTAAATTTGGAATTTACTAAATTTTATTTTACGTGTTTAAACGGAGGTTAAAGAAGACAATAATTAGCTGCGTAGTCTACTGACAACCAACTGCAAAAGTCCTAGATCTCATATTTAAGGATTGTTCCTCAAATTTCAATCTTATCATTCCAGAAAGATGCAAAATTTGAGCAATAATAGAGTCCACTTACAGTTGTGTGAGGCAAATGCATTTTCAATCAATCAACTGCGCTGTCAATTTTCAATTGATGAAATGAAGAAAAAGTTGATAGAAATGTTGATAAAATGATGAAAACATGAGACTCGAACGATCATTATATTGAAACTTTTAATGTGCGCTGAAAGTATTCCTTCTAGGTAAATATCTATGAAACCTAAAGACTGAAGAATTATGCAAGGAAAGGCAAGAGCAAGAAACGTCCGAAGAGTGTCATTGTTGACAAAATTCACTTAGAACAATTTTCATACAGCATTCAGTACAAGTGCCGTCCTATAAAAATCTTGTAGACATGCTTAACCCTCATGGTCAGACCCCCTTTTTTATTTGGGTTCTTCTTGTGTAACAGTGTATTTTATATGCCAGTTTTGCAACAGGTTATTAGAATAACAGAAAATAACAATATATCAGTCTCTCCAAGCAATATAAATCATTTCTATAATGAATTTGAAACTAAATGTTCAGTTATAGTATTTTGTCACAGTCTGTCGTAAACGTTTTATCGAATCGATGATAATCTATCTATAAAATAAAAAATAAATAAAGAAACCATTAATTTAGTCTAGTAAAATTAGTACTGATTATGTTATGTTCAAATGCTACATGACTGTTTTCTAGTCCGTTCCCCCACTTTTTTCTCACTATGCAAAATTCTTGCAAGATGGCACTTTTTCCTTACTTCAATATCCAGGCGTTCCCCCACTTCATTTTTAGGACTACACTACAAAACAATGAATATACTGTAATTGTAAGCCATGGCAGTTAGTCTTGCTCTTGTTTGCTTCGACCACATGTGTACAGCGCAGCAGACAGTGAGACAGACACTGGTTTGTAGCATGTGCGGCATCTGTACTGTGTTTATCTGTCCCTCTTGCCACGCAGGTAGCATCGTCGTTTTGTACCCTCCTCTTCCTGCTTCTATTGAGTAACAATCTGAAATCTGGCGCCAAGATTGCATGCTGCACTGCTTCTGACTGTGGCTTGCTTGCTCTGGCAGTGAGTGATCCACGGCACTGTGAGAGATCTGGCAAGCTGGTTCAACAGCGCCGTTTGAAGTGCTTATTCATCTCCCATTCTGGGTTGTTCAATATCCAGATGATCACTACACCGAGTGCCGAAATGTCAACGACATTGAAGAAGCAAACTGGCCATCTGTTAGTCTTACGTTTGACAGACTCAGCCAGTATTATCTTCAGGGTCTCCTAAGCACTCAGCCTTTTTGGTCGTTTAGATGTGCTCATTGTTGCTCAACAATATAGCAACAAAGTCATATAACCGATTTGAGAAAATATAATATTTAAAATAGTTATGCAACAAATATTATTGGTCCTTGTTCGGATTAGGGTTAACATGCGATTTCCATTCCTCGTTAAATCTGATTGATTAGTAAAGGACGTTTCCATAAAAGCAAGAGATAAGATTGGTATCAAGTCAGCAACCAATGGACCAAACTAATGGCGTCATAAGAATATTGGAGGACATCTCCTTTTCTGAAAGCCTAATACAAGATCCTCAACTCAATTCACTTGAATAGCAAATGCAAATATACACAGTTGTTGCATGCCTGTATAGATGTCATCAAGTGCAATGCACCGAGCTCAACGGATCTCTTTGACTGAAGAGCAAACACGAACACAATAACTAAAGCAACCTGTTTCGTCGTCCCACCTACAGTGTAATGCAAAAGTTATCAGTTGACCCTCTTCAACAGGATCAATTGATTTCCAGTCGAGCGTTAACAATTTTTGTATTTGAAATCTCTACAGTAAGCGTTAGAATTGAATTTGATTCGTTAGGTTTACCTCTTTGGCGAGCTGAAGAAAATCGCAGTTCACGAATACTTTCGTTATCGGTTATTTTGTGTTTTCCTGCACAGGCGCCCATGCTGCTCGTTTACATAAATTTATTGGAGAGGTCTTTAAATAGAAATCATCGTTGCTTAACTAAAACGATGAGTTTTCAAATAGTGGTTAACGATAACTTCCTAAGACGTTGTTCCTGCACATGAGAAATGATACCAGTGTAACAAGAAAGTATGTTGCGATCTATAAACAGTCTTTCGCTGTGGTTCCCTCAACGACAAGTAAGAACATTGGTTGGGTTCTATTTTCGGAAAAACGTTTGGGCTCATCGCAACAACACGTCTCAATCGTGTATCACTGCAACTGTATGATCTACCTACATAATTATATCAATAGGGCCTACATACCGGGTGGGCCATTAAAAATGAGAATTTCGCTTTCAACCGTGTTTAATAAAATAATATCGGATTGTGTTTTGAGTAAATCTTAAACACGTAAATTATTCTACGATGTACGTACTTACCAAATCAAGCCAGTTCGACGTATTGTGAAGAAAGATTTACAACTTAAAGCGTACAATCGTGATGGGGCAGGTGATAACGAAGGCTGTAAATTAAAACGCATGCAACGAAGTCAGCAGCTCTTTGAAATGTTTCCTAACGCCAGAAGATCACGCAGGATTTGGTTTACAGATGAAAAGACATTTAGCCTACAGTTACCACACCAGTTAATTCCCAGAGTGATCGTGTTTATTCCGATGTAAGAAAGAAAAGCAAATTCCAGCATCGAGACTCGTAGGCGAACGTCGACATTTCAGTCGCAGCATCATTTCATTCGAAGACTTCTTTGGTTTCGGTCGGTGTGCCTCGGGTGGAAAAAGCCAATGTAGTGTTTGTTGGACCCGAAGTCAAAGTAAACAGTAAATACTATTGTGATCACGTTCTAGAAAGAGGTTAACTTCCTGAGCAAGATGTAATCGTCACAATTGGACGTTGCAGCAGCATGGAGCTCCTTCACACACAGCAAGAAGCATTCAACTTCCATCATCAGGAGAACCCTCATCCAGTGGCGGCACTGCACCATGGGCAAATGTCCTGGTAAAAAAGCCTTTGCCCTGGTCGTTGCCCTGCCAGAAATTTTGCCCTGCCGCGAATTTATTTGGGGCATAAGCCGCCCCTGCACTGGTTACTTGTATGACTGCCCTGGCTATGTCCTGGTTAAAATTTTTTGGCGCCGCCTCTGCCTTCATCGAATCATACAGTCATGTGGCCCCAACTAGCCCAGACCTAAACCCGATAGACTATATGTTGTTTGTAGTGCCCTTAGCCAAAAAGTCCGCCTTCGGCGTAAATTTACAACAATAGAACAACTGAAGTTGGCCATTGTTCAGGAGTGACGAAAAATGTCCCGAGATTAATAGACAGGAGCATCAATATAACGATCGCGTGGCACAGACGTTTAGGAGAAATTGTTGAAAACCGAGGCGAACACACAGAATATAAAATTTAGAAAGAAATTACTTGCATTTTGAAAAGAAAAAAGATATTAAATAAATAAATAATTCAGATTGAACGCGATGATCTCATTTTTAATGGCCCACCCTGTACACTGCACCTGTATGTTTGACCTACATCTATAAATACATTTGGCGTACCTGTTTGCTTGACGCATGCCTTTCGCGTTAAATCCTGTGATCAGAGAAAAGGTGGTATTTACGTTGGGTGACGCAACCGAATTAAAGTGCCCGTTCTAAGAAGGTTCATTGGCAGCAGATGGCGTCTTACTGTTATTTTGTTTGTTCAGTTCTGAAGCCCCACAGTAGAAGCACGTGCACTAGGATAATTCCCAAATTGTTGCTTGGCCATAACACACTGTGACCTGCTTTGTCTCATGGTCTTGTGTGCAATTCTGAACTTTTGGAAGGAGGGCAATCTCATGTAGATTTGCATTTGTTGTAATAAAGCTGATTGGAAAGATTAATGCAAATGAGTGAACAGAGAGGCAACATGCAAAGGATCTTTATGTCTTTCATGCAAACATTGCCGCATGGTGTAAGTGTCATCGTTCGCATTAGATATGCAGTAGACCTAAAAGTTACAACTTGTGTATATAATAATTATGTGCATGACTGTCTGTCTGAAGGGATAGGCAAACTCATTATAATGTAAATAGGCAAACTCATTATAATGTAAATAGGCAAACTCATTATAATGTAAATTAGCAAACTCATTATAATGTAAATAGGCAAACTCATTATAATGTAAATAGGCTACGTGCACGTTTTCTATGACGACAGATTATTGCTTTGCTCTGAGCATTTAATGACCAAGTTTTAGTGTGAGATTAATCACCATGTCTTCCCGTTTGAATGTATGATGCACCTTTTGTGTTTCCCGTGTGCCGTGGACCGTGAAACCAAGAGATCTAAATCTTTACAATGTAGGCTAGTCACGATCAGTATGAGAAACGACACACCTACGCAGAGAGGCCGCTTCACGTATTCTTTAGCCAATGTAGACGACCTTTCCAGTATAAGCCACAGCTCAAGGCAAAGATTCAAATATCTGCCAACGACAGTGATCTGGTTATAATGTAATGTAATGTAATGTAATGTAATGTAATGCAATGTAATGTAATGTAATGTAATGCAATGTAATGCAATGTAATGTAATGTAATGTAATGTAATGCAATGTAATGTAATGTAATCCAATGTAATGTAATGTAATGTAATGTAATGTAATTAGTAATTTATATAGCGCCGCTCACAGCCGAGGCCATTCAGTAGCGCTCCCAGTGCGAGAACCCCGAGAGAAGAAATATGTTTTAAGGAGAGAGAGAGATGAAGACAATGATCCAGAAAGGAAAGTCTCACGCAAAGTGAAGGGAAGGGCATTCCATAAAGAGGGCACAATGATGGCAAAGGATCGAGTTTGAGCAATCGTGGTAATAGCTCGTGGGACAAACAAGTCAGACCGGTCCAGAGATCGGAAAGGCCGATGAGAAGATGCAGAAAGAGGAGGACGAATGACGTCCCTGAGGTATTTTGGAGCAAGTCCCAGTTTGGATTTGAGGACCAAAGCAAGGACTTTAAACTGAATGCGGTCGGAGAGAGGAAGCCAATGCAGTTGGTTGACCATGAAAGATGATAAAAATTATATGGGAGTATTTAGGTAGGTGAGCAATCAATCGAGCAGCAGCCTTGAGAACAGATTGAATAGGGAATAGACGGACCTTGGGAATACCAATAAGTAGGGTATTGCAATAATCAATTCTGGAACAGACAAATGCATGGACAACGGATGCCATGGTAGAGAGGGGAACAGCTCTGCGAATAACCCTGAGACGCCGGAGGTGAAAGTAAGAGGATCGTGTAAGGTTGGTTACATGAGCAGAACAAGTGAGAGCGCTGTCAAAAGTGACACCTAAGTCACGCACATTAGTTGAGAACGTAAATTTGGGAAAGTTTTCAGAGAGAAGCGAAAAGTCAATTTTCAGAAGTTGGGGTGTGCCAAGCCAAATAAGTTGAGTTTTTGAAGAGTTTAGGTTGTCATTCAATTCCGACGCCCTGTCGATATAGAATCGAGGAAAGACGAGAGGCGAAGTGGTCATTTAGAGATTTCTTTAATCGCTAGGGGCGCCATGTGCACTATATAAGATTCTAAATTAAGTGCGACCTCGTCTTCACCTTCATGAAATGAATTGGTGCTATGACAATTCGGCACCGGTCAATTCAGAGCAAGACAATTGGGCGCAGGAGAGTTCGGAGTAAGACAATTCGGCGCCTTTTGTGTACGTGTCTATTTCTATTCCATTTCGACGTCTGGTAAAAAAAAGTGTATTTAGCGAATTTAATTCATGAGGGTGGTAAACGTCTATTTTAGAGTATTTTATTATTTATCTTATCTGGCTGCTTAAATGGAAGCTCGATTTATGAAAAAATAGTTTCCGTAAATAGAAGTTGGATTGATGAAAAGAATTCGGTAAGTATATGTATTTTGCGTTGTAAATGATTCGCCATTGCGTGGGTTTCAGCGTAGGTCAAATACAAGCTGGATTGATGAAAAGAATCTTGCTTAAATGGAAGCTGGATTGATGACAGTTATCGTGAAAACCATTGAAATAATTAAATAGGGCCTATTCTAAAATACAGGAATTAAATACGCTAAATACAGGAATTAAATACGCTAAAATACACTTTACCCGACTTTTATCGCACACAATGAAGGCAATATTCTGCAATCTACATATATATATAGCTGCTCCGAAATGTCTGGCGCCAAATTGTCCATGGGCCTAATTGTCTTTCGCCGAATTGTCTTTAGCTGAATTGTCTTTAGCCGAATTGTCTTTAGCCGAATTGTCTTTAGCCGAATTGTCTTTAGCCAAATTGTCTTTCGCCGAATTGTCTTTAGCCGAATTGTCTTTAGCCGAATTGTCTTTAGCCGAATTGTCTTTCGCCGAATTGTGTTTAGCCGAAATGTCTTTAGCCGAATTGTCTTTCACCGAATTGTCTTTAGCCGAATTGTCTTTAGCCGAATTGTCTTTAGCCGAATTGTCTTTCGCCGAATTGTCTTTAGCCGAATTGTCTTTAGCCGAATTGTCTTTCGCCGAATTGTCTTTCGCCGAATTGTGTTTAGCCGAAATGTCTTTCGCCGAATTGTCTTTCACCGAATTGTCTTTAGCCGAGTTGTCTTTAGCCGAATTGTCTTTAGCGGAATTGTCTTTCGCCGAATTGTCTTTAGCCGAATTGTCTTTAGCCGAATTGTCTTTAGCCGAATTGTCTTTAGCCGAATTGTCTTTAGCCAAATTGTCTTTCGCCGAATTCTCTTTAGCCGAATTGTCTTTAGCCGAATTGTCTTTAGCCGAATTGTCTTTCGCCGAATTGTGTTTAGCCGAAATGTCTTTAGCCGAATTGTCTTTCACCGAATTGTCTTTAGCCGAATTGTCTTTAGCCGAATTGTCTTTAGCCGAATTGTCTTTCGCCGAATTGTCTTTAGCCGAATTGTCTTTAGCCGAATTGTCTTTCGCCGAATTGTCTTTCGCCGAATTGTGTTTAGCCGAAATGTCTTTCGCCGAATTGTCTTTCACCGAATTGTCTTTAGCCGAGTTGTCTTTAGCCGAATTGTCTTTAGCGGAATTGTCTTTCGCCGAATTGTCTTTAGCCGAATTGTCTTTAGCCGAATTGTCTTTCGCCGAATTGTGTTTAGCCGAAATGTCTTTAGCCGAATTGTCTTTCACCGAATTGTCTTTAGCCGAATTGTCTTTAGCCGAATTGTCTTTAGCCGAATTGTCTTTCGCCGAATTGTCTTTCGCCGAATTGTCTTTAGCCGAATTGTCTTTAGCCGAATTGTCTTTCGGCGAATTGTGTTTCTCCGAATTGTCTTTCGCCGAATTGTCTTTCGCCGAATTGTGTTTTTCCGAATTGTCTTTCGCCGAATTGTCTTTCGCCGTATTGTCTAGCGCCAAATTAACCGGTTGCCCCTCCAGCTGCCTCTCTGGTCTTCGGGGACATATCTGGAATGCACGTTCCCTTTCCGATGAATTTGCTTTTATCGGCCACACACTTCTCGAACGTCAACTCGATATCTTCGCTGTCACCGAAAGTTGGTACCGTGGATCTGAAGATGTGTCGATTTGTCGTGCTGCTCCGCCTGGCTGCGACCGTCCAAGACCTGCCCCTCTCGATGAAAAAAACCAAAGCAACCAGAAAGATACATCCTAGTGCAATGTATTCAACAAAATGCTAGGAAGGAAAGAGAATTTAATAGTAAATAAATGTCTGAATTTAATACTTAATAAATGTCTGGAAAGTTCCTATTTAACGAGAAGTGTAAAATGTGCCAAGTTTAAGTCTAAAACGTTCATTAACGTTCATAACGTTGGTTACTAATTGACTTCAGGCATATTAAGACAATATTGGGATCAAATCGTGAGGTAAATCTGGTTCAGTTCGCGATATACAATGTTCAATAATCAGTCATCTAATTGGATGGACAGCAAATGAAGTAGGTCTATGTCGTGCTTAAAGAACACATCTGGAAATTTTAAAATTAAGTTAAACTCACCCAGTCATCAGCACATGGGCGCCACAGACATAAGCAAACTATAGACATGAATAATGTCGTCCAGCCGCATTCGAAGACGCGCACAAACGAATGCTAACATTTCATTTAATGGGCGTGTTAAAAGGGGTGCTGCCACCTTACGAATACAAAGAAACCATTTTCAATTGTAAAGTGTCATGATTGTAATGATAAACTACCTTAAAACAACTGCTGTGTCATTTGTACACATATTAAAATATTTTCTCGGGTTAGACTGCGTTTTATCAGTAAACGTTTGGGGCTTTAAAAGAGTTACAATAATTTTAACGTGTTATGAAACAAGAACAAAATGACATAATAATTCAGTTCATGTGGGAGTCTAATCGACAAGTTACTCTACTTTCGCATACAGTTGCTGATGAAAGTATGATAACGTTGAAATTCCCAAATTTGATTCCTCTCGGTGTTCTTCTGGACAAAGACTTATCTATGGCGGATCACGTGAACTTCCAATCAGTCAACGCTGCAGTGACTCTCGTGCATTCGTTTATCTTGACGCGCCTCGATTAAGCCAATTCGGTCCTTGCAGAACTTATAGAATTCCGTTTACGTCAGCTCCAGTCTGCCTTCATTATTTTGTGCTGCCCGAGTCGTGGCCAAAATGGCGAACTTTTCGTGTAATATTATATCACAATATGGCGAGAGACGCTACACTGGCTGGCTGCTACCGAGCGAATTTCTTTTGATATCATCTTGCTGGCACGTGCTTCCATTGTTCGCTCTGCCCACTCTGTGTTCCAGTTTCAAGTCCACCTGGTCGGCCATAATTGTTTTCTGACAGTCGTGAAGATATGTAAGTACCGCGCTTCAACTTGAAGCCGTCGTGTCCTCCCATGTATTGGAAGATTCTCCTCTGACTGCCTTATATTGCACTTACACTTTGTTGCACTGGTCCCTGTGCAGCAAACATTTTCAAACTGTCTTAAAACTCATCTGTTTACACCGGTTATGTAGGTATGTCTTAATAGGGCGTCTTGACCGGGTCCTTCGTTCTGCTGCTCGGCTTATTGGTCATATTCCCAAATATGCCCCAGTTTCTGCCTACATGCGTGATGTATTGCACTGGCTTCCTGCCTCGCAACGCATATCCTATAGGATAGCAGCACTTGTCTGGCGGTGTCTCACTGGTAGTGCTCCGTCTACTTAAGGATCTCTGTCGCCCGGTTTCTGACTTAGCCTCTCGTCGAGCTCTGCGCTCTTCGACTGATGGTCCCTGTTTGTCGAGCCTTTTCGGTTGTTGGCCCTCCACTTGGAATGGGCTGTCGGCGTTACGCTTACTGCCCCGGAATGATTTGCCTGCTTTCTACCAACTACTAAAGTCCATTCTGTTTGGCCGTGGCTGGGCTGGGAGCGCCTCTGAGTAGGTTTCTTGAAGAGGCGCTATATAAATATCCGGAATGAATGAATGTATGCTACGAATTAGCGGGGTAATGAAACGGAGCTATGCTAACTTGATTAGTGTTTGCTACATGTATAGGTTCTATGTATGCACAGGGATATACAGACATACGGAATAGAAAAGAGATGAACTCCCCTCAGAGACTGAATGCAGATTTGGCGATCGCATAATTGGCAAGCTAACAACATTAAACTACAGTAGGTCAAGTCAATGCGATCAAGTGCATACACGTGAACAATTATGGGACAGAGTTAAGGTAAAAAGATCAAAATGCTGGATCAACCTTTTTGACATCAATATGGGTGTAATTTCATAGGGGAAGGATAAAATAATTACCTCCACTCTGGGTTCGATTCTGTTTCAATGAAGATTCTTTTCTTCCAATCATTTAAAGCTAATGACAAAAAGAAGAATCAGTTAAGACCATTTTTCGAGCGCAGTGTATTTAGTTGGTTTATCTAGTAAAAGAGTCCTCAACTGAAAGAACCTACTTAATTTAAGTCCATGACTTCTGTAGCGTAGTTATCATGATACACGAGGCATCAATCGATGGCTTATTCAGTTTAATCGATAAATTACTTTGTCTGTTTAAGTACTACAAGGCATTTAACTAAAGGGAATCTCATCTTCCTAATCTAATCTAATGAATTCAATGGCGTCATCCATCATAGCACACGAGACATCAATCAATCATCGATTCAAGTGAAATCGTAGTCGATAGATTACTTTGTTTAAGTCATAGACCTTTAAATTACCAGAACCGTAGGCGTTCAGCCACGGGACTTGGCACTTGGATCCATTGTCAATTTATTTCTTTAACCATTAAAATATGAGCAGAGTCCGATTCAGATGAAGTTTTTTTGTTCTATTTGTCTCGAGAATTACATTTGGGAAATATATTGGCACTAAATTCTAGGTCATTTGTGACCATTTCAAGGTCAGAAAACTGAAAACTAGTTCTTTCACAGCCAAATGTTGTTTTATTTGGGTGATTCTTTTACCTGTTCTCTCGGGTCGATAAGGGCTTCCTTAGAGAAGACATTAAAAAAATATGATATAACCCAAGGTTATTTAAAGGTCAAAAGGTCATAATCACCTGAAAATGCGTTTGCGTAGCCAATATTGTTCCAATTTGCGTTACTCGTTTTTCGGTTTGCTGGGACCGAGAAGGGCTACCTTCGAGTCGAAACGTGACTAAAAGCAAACATAAAACAAGGTTATTTCAAAGTCAAAAGTTCAAAATCAGAGACAATGGCTTTGCACAGCTTAAGAAAAGAATAACCGAAACAGAACAATATTTGACTGAGTGATTGCCATTTTCTCTTGATTTCGACCATTTTTACCTAGATATACCCTTTGATTGTGTGGGATGTTTAGTACTATGCGTTTTAGATGTAGCCTTAATCGAGCAAGTAGAAGATTCACCCAACCAGATCAATAGTTGGCTGAGTTCTGGCCGTTCTTTCTTGATTTTGACCTTTTGACCGTGAAATCACAAGGAGAGAAAAGACGCTTATGGTGACGTTAGGAGGATCCGATATCCAAAACATTGCTGAATACATACAAAACAGATTTTACTTGATTTTTTCTAGATATTCTGGGACACTGAGTTTTGTTTATGGCTTCACTGACCTCAATGACTCTAAAGAGTCTGTGTCTTGAAATAGTGCTCTGCGCCTTTGGAGCATCGCACAGGGTTCTGTGTTTGGTCTGCTTTTATTAACGTGATACACCGCACCAGTTGGAACATTGCTGGATGACGAAATAAGGCCTAAGCAATTTCTCCACCCAGCAACTTATGTGTGCGATGGATCTTTTAGATAAAATTTAATGTACGCATTCTGGTATAGCCACAGCATGGCCTCGACCCTAGATGAGAAACCTGGTTTCGATCACCAAGAATCTGTAAAAGTTAAAGAAATCGCCAAGAATTTAAAAGCCATCTGGTGACTGAGAAAGAAAGCATAATTATGGCGCCATCTTTCGAAAGTAGATGAAATAATTATAACTATTTGGATCGTCTGTCGATTGCAGGTGAAAATAATCGCAGGTATTGCAACCTATCTTTCATCATCATCATCATCGTCATCATCATCGTATTCGTCATCATCTTCATTATCATCATCCTCTTCATCATCATTACCATAATTGTCGTCGAGAAGACTCGGCATATGATTCGTTGTCGTCCTCATCATCATCGCTATCATTTCCTGAGGACACAGTTAGATCTGGTGACTATACTGCAATCGTGACTAAAATCGCTTTAAATTCTCTCATATCATAGATTACTAAATAGAAGCAGATTAGGCCTACACTTCTATTCAGTAGATGTACATCGATCAAGGAATTCAGTTGCAAAGGCTGTCTCACATTGCACATATTATTTGGGAGGGGGACGGGGGTCCATGCTGTAATGGTAACATCATTGGCGTGAAGAGCAGTAGGAAGCGGGATCGCGTCACTCAACCCTCCCAAAGGTCCACTCATTTGCGAGATGGCGCATTGGTAAAATGAGATGTAGGACGTGATGGGCGCCTTGCATGGCTGCCGTATACAGTTAAATTCGACTCCTATAATAACTTGTGATCATCCGTTCATACTGATTTGTAATCATCCTGCGTTGTGTCAGTTTGAAATTAAACGAAGATTACTATTTATTATTTATATTATTTATATTATTATTATTATTTTTTTTTTTTTTTTATTTTTTTTTGCCCCGAGGTAAACATGATCTCTCAGGGACTTATTATTATTATTATTATTATTATTATTATTATTATTATTTTTTTTTTTTTAAATCCCTCAGGCCGCTAATAAAATGTCCGGAGACAATAAGATGGACGTCTGGAACGGCATTCACTCGACAAGTTCTGGTTGGGCAAAAGTACCACGGAAGGCCACGGCGTTATTATTATTATTATTATTATTATTATTATTATTATTATTATTATTATTATTATTATTATTATTATTATTATTATTATTATTACTAGCAGTTTTTACCCGGCGTTCGCCCGGGTTTTCCTCAGCGCCCCTGTATTTCAATTTAACGACATTTTCGTCAGCGTCAGCGCCCGTGAATTTGAATTTAACGATGTGCAAATTGTTCGTGTGTCCCTCTGCCGAATTTACGCGCTGGCTTGAAATTGTTTAACCTCAACTCTACGCCATATATACTCCTGCATAGCTAGATTTCAATGGCATTGAAACAGACTATGACCACATCGAAACTTAAAATGTGCAAATATCGGAATTTAAAGTAAATTTTGAGGTGAAATAAAGTTGGGTTGAGATCTATAGAAATTCAAATGAAAACGTTCGTTAAAAATCTCGTATCGCTAAAGTGTTGCATTGAAATTCTGCCGTGGGCGTAATCATTTCTGATTTGAAATCAACGGTCATCGTGATTGGTTGCGAATCAGAGCGTTGACCTAGATACTCCGCGTGACGTAAGATTGCATATTTAGCCGCGTGACGTGGACAAATGGCCATACTATTATAAGATAGCCTCGTCGAAAAAGTTGAAAATTTAAAATGTCCATATATCAGCGTTTAAATAAAATTGCGAGCTGAAAATAGTCGCGTTGACCAAGACGTGGCGTAATGATGTTTTGTAAAATTTTGTAAATCGCTAAAGCGTTCCGTTTCGGAGCCTTTCACAACGGACAAACAAACATACAAACAAACAAACGGAAGGAAAACGCAAACAGACTAAGCCTTATAATATAGATTATTATTATTATTTTTTTTTTGTTTTTTTTACCCGAGGTATCTATAATCCCTCAGGTGTCAGATATTAATAAGCAACTGAACTGAAACTGAACTGAATGTTTACTCTGGCGTGGCCATCCTTGTCAAGATCTGGAAGAACAAAAGTGCTGTGGAACGCAACAGCGTTGAAACGTTGGATTACAACCGACAAGCGCTGAAACAAGAAACTGGTTATTATTATTATTATTATTATTATTATTATTATTATTATTATTATTATTATTATTATTATTATTATTATTATTATTATTATTATTATTATTATTATTATAGAGTATAGAATTCAGTTATAAATCGAAATTTGCTTCCATCAGTTGACTTTGCACCAACATCTTGTCACCTTGTCACCTTGTGCCGTCGATTCGCTGAATCCTAGTGACCGTCATAGTCAGACTTCTCCATGTGTTCCGATCTCTCGTCGCCTCTCTCAGCTCCGGAATGTTCATCATCATCGTCTCGTGTATCTCCTCCATCCATCTCTTTCTTGGTCGTCCTCTTCCTCGTCTTCCTTCCCCACACGCCAGCATCATCTCCTTTCCCATGCCGTCCGCCCGCATCACATGGCCAAAATACATCAATTTTTATCGTTTTTTCATAGTTCGTGCTTTCCATGGCAGTTTTCTTGGCAAAAGTACATAGGTGGTTTGCCATTGCCTTCCTCTGGTTTCGCCTGCCGTACCCGTTCGTTCGCCTCCCCGCAGGGAGGTTACTAACAGTTCGCACCACGTGAAGGTGGGTACGGAGGTCTTTGGTTAATCAACCCAGGTCGGGCCCGTGCCTCCGTCCTAGGGCGTCGGTCAGGTCACCCTCCTGTTTTACCTCCTTAGAGGTGATTGATTAACCTTAGCGAACCCAACACCAACAGCCAGTCCAAAATCATTCTTATGGGTGATGAGCCTGTTGACCAACGTCTGTTACTGTGCTCATTCCTAAATCCTCTGACTCAGCAACTGGGACTGTGCTAAGTTTTTATTAAATCATTTTCGTTAACAATGTGGCTAATAGAATTATATGCAATGCTAACCTCTTCAGTCCATTTGCCACAGTCACATTCGTTATTGGCATCCTTTTTGGTAAAGAAATTCAATATATCGGTTCCTCTATAATGCTTCATTGTCTATAGTTATTAAATTGAAGCAATTAAACTTGAAAAACTTTAATCTAGATCGGTGTTTTTTTATTTTAAAAGTAA